>NQII01001703.1:375432-412784 GCA_002778355.1 Clitarchus hookeri | reverse complement strand
GGGGGGCTGTGACGCACCAGGAGCCGGGTGATCCACCTACAAGGTGGTGAGGGGGGGGGATCAGACCTTCCTTCCACAGCGCCGGCCTGTGCGTAACGGGAACTGTGTGCGCGAGGCGAGAGGTTACGTGCATAACAATACTCTCAAGCTCTGTATCAACGTAAATATAACAATCTGTTTTTCAGTAATTTGTTATTTAATCATTAAGTTTTCCGATCTCTCCAGGAAACAGGCTATACGTTAATGTTACAAAAGGCTTCGATAGCAAAGAAGCGCGTATTTTTTCTGCTCGAAAAATTCCTGGTGATGTATATCTATCTTTAACAGGAACGCCAAAAAAAAACAGAATTTCATTAAGATGTATTTCTCTATAACAAATTGCCACTACTTTCAAAACCAGGCATGCAGCCTTAACATGTGCGTGACCGAGTTACTTGTTTGTTTGCAAGACTGGCCGAGGGGGGGGGGGGACAAGCAAGGTCGCGGACCTTGTGGCCCGTGCGTGCAGGAAGATGTCCAGAACAAAGCCTTGTTTATCTGTTGTGGCGTGCGTGTCAGGGAGGGGTGGACGACACAACTCTGGCAGGCGGGGGCCTCTCGAAGGTGGACACCTCCCGTCAACACGAGGTGCTGGCTATACTGCACTAGTACTTGCACGGCCGGTCGTTAACGTATCTCCGCAGTCGTGGCCTAGGACTTGTCTTTTTTAAACCTCAACTTACCATGCTGCTACCACTTCATCTAGTTACCACGTGACACTCTTGTTATCGTGGGTCAAAATGAACTGCGATACTATTATTGGGTAATATGGGTGGGTCAGGTCCCCATAGTAGATATTTTTAGTGTTTTCATTATGTTTTATATTTTGCGTAAAAAGAAATCAACTGTATTGCCCAGCAGACCTGTAAGCTGAAGGGGGAAATTCTGTAGATATAATAATGTTCTCATGCATGAGTTTTCCCCTTGCAGTTACTGCGAAACACTTCCACAAATATGTGTGTGTGGGTTGAATGACGTACGCGCCCTAATGAGCAATTTAAAGTTAATCTAAAGCCTTTAAATTGATGACTTGGAGACCTGTTGTTGGTCACTTGACATTCTTTTGGTTATAACGTTGACTCTTGCAACGTTGTATAAGAATAAATTTTTGACAGTATTGTAAATTCCATCAGCTTTTTGCAGTAGTTCGTAGTTTTCAGACGGTAAATGTTTTGGAGAGTTTTTCGCTGCCGCGGCGTGAGTCTGTACTAGAGAAATTTGCTTGTGCCATCCACAGTAATTTCAGTTTTTCTCTCTGCTGGCACGCAAGGAAATTGAACTACGACAACACTACTTAGGTATTTCATGAAATATGTTTACTGCCTAAGGTAAAAGTTGAAAACTGCTTGTGAGAGATGTATATCCTCGATTAGCTTAACAATTGTGGGAGCAACCGTTACTAATATTGCGTCACGTTTTGAAGTGCTGATATGTTGCATCACATGTCGTAACGTTACATCACCTTCCTCTCCGTATTATCGGTGGACCGAGGTAGCGCGTTCACTAGCGGCTGGGCTCAAGGACGGCTTCGCTAATTTATTCAATTAGGCCGCCACTTGGCGCCGCCACGGCAGAAAGGCTGCAACGTGGGCGAGATCCGCACCGCGGCGGCCAGGAATTTCCTGTTTCGTACGTCGTCGCTGCGCGCGCCCGCGGAAGAACTCCGCTCCCCTCATTCCCTCCACTTCTCCTGCGACATTCCGCCCACCTCTTTCTCTGCGCACTCTTCCACAATTACGCGCGGATTGCCGGCTCCCGTGACTCATCGACCCAACTGGCGTCTCGTCTCTCACTCGCTGGAAACTTCTCCCTCGAGACGCAGGGAGCCGCGGTTACTGAGTGGTTAGACTGCTCGCCACTCACCAAGGTGCTCACTTTACCGTGAACAGCCTATACAACGAGATATCCTTATCCGATTCATTTGTTACCGAAGCAAGCTGAAGTAGGTTCTATGGTATTGCCAACTTTATAACAGAGTAAAAGACACATTCTCACTTAATGTTGGTGGTGGTGTATGAGACCTCTCGCCAGCTGTTTTTCTTATATTGTGGTTGACTTGTTTTTTTTTTTCGAATGTTATTGGTGCTTATCTAATCCACAGTAATTTCATTTAACAAATATATTTGAGCGAATATAAACTGTAACCACGAATGTGAAACGCTACATTACAACCAGTTTTAGGTTTCGTTTTCCCTATTTGAGTTAAAAGGGCCTGCTCATGCCCGGTTCAACAGACAGAGCGGGAAACTAGAACAGCCAATCAGAAACCGTCCTTGTTTTTTTTTATTGTAAACCGAGCTTAAGAGTCGAGTTCCCGCCGATATTTCCCGTAAGTTAGTTTTTTCACGTATATTATACCACGATTTTCTTGGATAATCAACGTATATTGATGTAATTGTGTAGACTAGATCAGTGTGTATTTATGACATATGTGAACATAAATGTTCATATTATTCAACATTTGTATTAAGTACTTGTAGTTTGAAAATGAACCGATATGTAAAGTAATTTTGGAACTATGAAATAAAATTAGTCTTTTGAAAATAGAATGGTGCACCATGTTGCCAGATTACCTTCAGCTTTGCTACGTAACAGCAGTCTTGAGTAACAAACGGGCGGCGAAGGAAGCTGCCTGATTGAGAGAATTTTATCTGCTCGCGTCCCTAAAAGCTCGTAAAAGAATCAAATCTTGCGCCAGCGAAACTCAGCGACTCCTTTAAAACTAAAACCTGGGAGAATCCATTTTTTTTTTTCTGTTTGCATGGCGTATTTTTGGGGCTACAAAATGATAGCTAATCAGGCAACAAGGACAGCGCTAACAACAGAAACCGTGTATTGGAAAAAGAGTGAATGTATTACACCGCACGCTGCAATCTAGGAGTTAGACCTAATATAATACCTTCTCCTTCATACGCACGTGTCTTTCGAAGACATTCCTGGCTTCTTTAGAGTATGGTATGTTCTAAGGGCATGTCGATAAGAATGCTTTCAGTTTGAAGTTTTTCATTGGTCTCTGTTTACAACCTTGCACGGAAAACAATTGCTGCTGTTGCAAAGACAAATGCAATCTCTTTATAGAGTAAAAAGCGACGGAACAGAAATCTAGGCGGAAACAAGCCAGAGATTCATTATTCACAAACGAACACTGTCAGGAAGTGAATAAGGGGGGATCATTACCCTCAAGAGGTCAAGTGGACCAGAGCACGTGGTACTGCACGTGGACACAACCTTTATGTTTTTCTGAAACAATGGAACATTATTCCCGATTGGCTCACGTTGAACAGTCTTTGGGGCCGCGGTTGTGTAGTGCTTAGATTACTCCCCCCCCCCCCACTTAGACGAACCGGGTTCGATTTCCGGCGGGGTCGCTCCCGGATTTTCGCGTGTGGGAGTCGTGGTGGACGATGCCGCAGGTTGGCGGGTTTTTCTCGGGGACGTCCCCCTCCCCGCCCTTACATTCCGGCGCTGCTCCGTCCTTACCTCCTGCTTCGCCATCATCGGCTTTCAAGACCTCGATGTTAAGAGTCGCACTCGCTCGCTCTTGAACAGTCTATGCACCGTTGCCTCTCGTAGAACATCCTGGAGTGTTTTATCGCTCAGGAGACAAGCCGCTAATCGCAGACGTGCAGTAATCCGACCGGCCGTCACGTGCGTGCCACGCCATGTTCTCGGAAACCTGAGGAGAGATAAGCCGCGCCATCTCGCGGAATCGAGCAGTCGTCGCCGCCCCGCGCTGGGCGGGGACTGTCGTGTGTAGTTATCGCCGGACTAGCAAGGTGGGACACNACATCCTGGAGTGTTTTATCGCTCAGGAGACAAGCCGCTAATCGCAGACGTGCAGTAATCCGACCGGCCGTCACGTGCGTGCCACGCCATGTTCTCGGAAACCTGAGGAGAGATAAGCCGCGCCATCTCGCGGAATCGAGCAGTCGTCGCCGCCCCGCGCTGGGCGGGGACTGTCGTGTGTAGTTATCGCCGGACTAGCAAGGTGGGACACGCTGGCTCCCCCTTGATTCGCCTGGCCGGTCGCTGGCTCGTCCGTCGCACCTTCTCATCCCTGGGTTCGACGTGTCCGCGGGAGCAAAACCTACCATTTGGTCCAGAATACGCATTATTTAGGTAAAACTATTTTAAAATACACGTGTCTTCAAAACTCTTGTCTTTAGATATTTTACTACAGCGTAAAACTTATGTAAGGGACGTGACTTAGTTTGCGGGATACGCCTAATTTC
This sequence comes from Clitarchus hookeri, assembly GCA_002778355.1. NCBI lineage: Eukaryota > Metazoa > Arthropoda > Insecta > Phasmatodea > Phasmatidae > Clitarchus > Clitarchus hookeri. The sequence goes on along the minus strand of NQII01001703.1, from coordinate 408,513 downwards.
ATAATTTTCAGTCACGTCCTTAAACAGTTTTTTTTTTGTTCTGCTGGGGACTGCCATTTAGTTAGCATTGCTAAGAACGTTACATTTTCCCTCTCTCCTTATCCTTTAGCATACTGACCTAGTAGGTTTTCCGCGGTTCTGGATTTGGAAGCAGATTTGACGTAGATTGAGGAGCGTTCGCTAGTACATATTATGTTTATTCCGGTCAGTACTTCTAAATTTACACCAACTTTCACGTTATTTTTGACGTGAAGAAATGGTAAGTCATATTTCCCACGTGTGTATGCCGTCCCAGATGTCTTATGGTAATGTGCCAGTTGTAATTAACGGCTATTGCTGTGTTTGATTGAATTCACTGCCATATATTTTCGTTCGCTTGCCCCTGATCCTTACTGTATCCACATTTCCTTACTTCCCTAGGTTTCGAACACCCGTTTTAGTTTCGAGGTTGTTAANCCCCTGATCCTTACTGTATCCACATTTCCTTACTTCCCTAGGTTTCGAACACCCGTTTTAGTTTCGAGGTTGTTAAACCTCCCAACGCAAATGCTAAAAGAATTCAATCGATTAAACGCATTCTCTTACGTTGCCTTTGTTTGTATACAAGCAACAAACAATAGAAAAACGAAACTTACAATGTAGACTGTAGGGCATTTGAAGGGGACGTCGCTCGTTAAATCTTTTATTCGCGTAAAAGTACACATTTCAATAAACTGTGCTGGTCTACGAAAAGAACACACACTTCATGCGAGGGCTGTTGAGTACTTTCAAGACGTCATGCACATTAGAAATACAATTTCAGAGTCCCCAAAATTGCTAAAAAAAACGGCTTTTCCAAAGCGTTGCAGCTGAAAATTTACGTGTCAGATACATGCGAAACTACTCAAGGACCCTGCACTGAACCTTCCTACAGACTTTCCACTAATAAAATAATAGGGAGACCGCTGAAAGTTCCATAGGTACACGCAGTGCGCCTAGAGCACTGCACATTTCAGAGCCTTGCGCGTAGCGGCGATGGGGCGCCTGATGCGCGTGGTAGTGTCGTCCTTATCGCTCCCGCGCTTCTCGACTTCAAAGGCGGAAAATGCTCCAGTTTAGCGGAAGCCTTATTGGCCGTGAGCTGGTGAATTAGACGAGATGTAGAGGAGCGGCGTCTGAGAAGGCGGAGGAGGCCCCAGGCAGGCGAGGGGGTTGGCGGGTCGCGACAGGTCGGGGGCGGAGCGCGCTGCCAACAGCGGGTTAAAAACAGCCCAGCAGGCGGCGGCCCGGGGCCGGCCAGACGGTGCTGGCGCTCGCTGCGGGACGGTCGACGGGCGCCGCCGCCTCCGAACTGCTGCAGCAGGACAACGCGCGGCCCCCGCGGGTCGCCGTACTCTCGAACGAACGACTTTTTTTTTAGCGTTTGAGCGTAGATAATAAAAAGGAAACATTTCGATCGAATCGAAGTTTGGCCCGGACCTAGTTGAGTTTTACCGAGAAGCGACGCGATGGAGATGGAGCCGTTCGATTTGGGCCACTTCTTGGCGCAGGAGTTGTGGTACCAGCAGGTAACTGGCGTGCATGCTGTGTGCTTTCTTACGACAACTTCAGGTGTGGTCCGATGTTTGTATTTCACACACCTCAACTTTTGCACCACCTGTAATTTGTTGCGCTTGAGGAATGTTCGCTGGGGCGGTAGGCGCGTCACAAAGACATTCGACACGCCTGAAGTGGTAATCTACAGTATATATATTTTTTCCATCCCATACTTTCTCTTAGGCCGTGCGACCAGGCTAGTTACTCAGTAATCCTGGTGGTGCAAATTTTTTTGAGGTGTGTATTTCAAGTTTTACAGAGACTTACATTTGACTGCACTGGGTGCGCACTCATTGCGCCTTGAAAACTATGAAAGTGGCAAAAGGCAAAAAGTTGTACCCGGGGCACTTTTCCACTGCAATCGACAATCGGAACATAGAAAACGACTGCACTCGGTGCGAGAGCGGGCGTAGAGGAAAAACACGCGACAGTCTGCCAGTGCGCGCCGTGTGCTGTAACTGGAATTCGCCATTAGATTATCTCTTGCCAAGATGTGATTTCTGTAAAGAGAAATTATATTAGACCTACTATCTCATTTGACAGTAATGCTTCGACTGATGTCGAACAGAGCCCGTGATAGGTTCAGGGGTCGGAAATCTTAATACTGATATCAGTAATTATATCTCGGGCACCGACGCGGTTTTTTTTTATTCTGCAATGTTTTTCACAGATGCTTAACAACCACAGATCACCATCCGTTCCTTAGGCTGGTCGGGAACAAATCAACACCGGCCTTCTGAGTCGCTGCATGTACGTCAGGAGTAAACTGGGACGTGTGCTGATGAGATGTCTTTCCTGTCTCTTCTAGTCTGTGTTTGTTACATTGCAGTGCGACTGACCTTCCCAGTTGTAGACCTAGTAGCGGACTGCTTGGTGGGTGGGGTACTATGCACACGGTTCAAACCACACGTTATTGTTACAAATAAATGTGAATACTTGGTGGATATGTTACCTAAATACTTGTTAAGATTTTGATGTTATAACAAGTGTAGTTAATAATACTGAATGCTAAACATGTATATAGACTGTCCACGGTAAAGTGAGCACTTTTGAGGCCCTAGTTACTTTTTCCTTTCGGCCATGTTTTGTTCTTTAACCACGCTTTTACAATAAATATTACCGTGTAAGTGATAAACGATGTATATTCCACCGCACGCGGAAACTAACGTGTAAGGCTAAAATATTTATTAACTATTATTCCAGATAAGAGGGCTTTCAAAAGTTTTCACGTTACCGTGAATAGACTAAACTTACTTGGGTCCACATCGGACCCGTCCCCTTACAGACATGAATGTTAATATAACGTCGGCTCGTGGGCAGAAAATGGACNGCCTTGAAAACTATGAAAGTGGCAAAAGGCAAAAAGTTGTACCCGGGGCACTTTTCCACTGCAATCGACAATCGGAGCATAGAAAACGACTGCACTCAGTGCGAGAGAGGGCGTAGAGGGAAAACGCGCGACAGTCTGCCAGTGCGTGCCGTGTGCTGTAACTGGAATTCGCCATTAGATTATCTCTTGCCAAGATGTGATTTCTGTAAAGAGAAATTATATTAGACCTACTATCTCATTTGACAGTAATGCTTCGACTGATGTCGAACAGAGCCCGTGATAGGTTCAGGGGTAGGAAATCTTAATACTGATATCAGTAATTATATCTCAGGCACCGACGCGGTTTTTTTTTTTTTTTTTTTTTTTTTTNATGTCTTCCACAGTTGCTCAACAACCACAGATCACCATCCGTTCCTTAGGCTGGTCGGGAACAAATCAACACCGGTCTTCTGAGTAGCTGCATGTACGTCAGGAGTAAACTGGGGCGTGTGCTGATGAGATGTCTTTCCTGTCTCTTCTAGGCTGTGTTACGTTGCAGTGCGACTGACCTTCCCAGCTGTAGACCTAGTGGCGGCTCTATAGACTTAATTAGCGGACTGCTTGGTGGGTGGGGTACTACGCACACGGTTCAAACCACACGTTATTGTTACAAATAAATGTGAATACTTGGTGGATATGTTACCTAAATACTTGTTAAAATTTTGATGTTATAACAAGTGTAGTTAATAATACTGAATGCTAAACATGTATATAGACTGTCCACGGTAAAGTGAGCACTTTTGAGGCCCTAGTTACTTTTTCCTTTCGGCCATGTTTTGTCCTTTAACCACGCTTTTACAATAAATATTACCGTGTAAGGCTAAAATATTTATTAACTATTATTCCAGATAAGAGGGCTTTCAAAAGTTCTCACGTTACCGTGAATAGACTATACTTATTTGGGTCCACATCGGACCCGTCCCCTTACAGACATGAATGTTAATATAACGTCGGCTCGTGGGCAGAAAATGGACGGTCACGCCATGCTCTCTCTTACAGATAGTATCGCTGGATGGTCTGAACTCGGGAGTGCCGACGCGGACGACGTCCACCCTGACGCCGACGCTGCTGCGCAACATCGAGCAGACCCTCATAGACCTGCAGTGCGAGGGGGAGTCGCACCAGAACGAAGCGGGCTTCGTGCCCCCGGTCGTGCAGCCCATAACGCAAGGTAGGCCAGGCCGCACGCTTTCTAACACAAATACACAAAGAAGTGCACATTCTAGACATACTGCATGCACATGGTGTAGTGTACGTTAGTAGTATTTGCACAATTACAATGGCGTCACCTTGGTAAGTGCAGTGCGTTTGTAATAATTTGTGTTTCCAGTGAATTATGAAATTGCTGCATAAATAATGCATGAGGGTACAAATATTTAGCTGAGCTGGCCATGTGTAAAACTTAACACAGTGGATGGACAAAATAATATGAACACCTGACATATACACAATATATATTTATTAATAAGGTGTTGGGCTACCATTTGCTTTTAGAACAGCTGCAATTCTTCGCGGAATAGATTCATAGAGTGTCTGAATAGTGTTTCAATGGAATGTTGTCCCATTCTTGTACCAAAACATCCACCAGTTGCTTCAATGATGTTGGAGATGGAAATCTGCTCCTCACTCTCTGCTCTAAAACTCCCCATAACGGTTCAANAATGATGTTGGAGATGGAAATCTGCTCCTCACTCTCTGCTCTAAAACTCCCCATAACGGTTCAATTATGTTGAAGTTTGGCCAGGGAAGATGTTTGATGATATTCTGATGCTCCTCAAACCAAGACTGAACCTTTTTGGCTGTGTGTATGGGCACATTATCATCTTGGAATATGGCAGTGTTTGGCAGTAATATGCTAGTCATAGTAAGAACTTCATCATTGAGGATGTCTAGATATTCATTCACAGTAATCTGGCCAGTGATGTGCATGAGAGGACCAGCTGAATACCACGATATAGCCGCCCAAATTATAAGGGAACCTCCCCCATGCTTGACTGTAGGAAGCAGGCAGTCCGGATCGTAAGCTTATTTTGGGGTTCTCCATACATAAACCCGGCCGTTTGTAGGAAACAATGTAAATGATGATTCATCGGACCATACCACATTCTTCCAATCATCAAGTGTCCAGGTTTTATGATCGTGGCACCACTTCTTTCGCAGCTTAGCGTTGGCTTCCGTTAAAAAGGGTTTCGCAATTGCAGCCCTTCCATGAATGTTAGCTTTGTGGAGCTCCCACCGTACTGTTTTTGTCGAAACAGTATTACTCAAGTGAGTGTTGAGTTCTGCTGTCACTTGGCAGCGGTAGTTTTATGTTGTCTGGCCACAATTATTTTCAATGTTCGTCTGTCTTTGTCAGTTAACTTTGGGTTTCGCCCACTATTCCTCTTTGCCGATGATGTTTTACCATGTTTTATGTTTGCTGTCATTACCGTGGATACTGTCGCTTGTGAAACGTTAAACAACTCAGCTGTTTTTGTCACAGACGCTCCCGCTAACCGAGCACCAACTATTTGCCCTCTTTCGAAGTCTTGAGAGATCACACATTTCACTGATCGTTTGTTTTAACCATCGCGGAACAAAGCGTATAATACACTGAAATATAACCTACAAGACTTGGCACGTAAACTGTGCAATACATACACGCCACATTATTTAGACAGAAGCAGTGTTGCCAACATGCTACAAAATGTACTATATTGCATAGTGTTCATATTATTTTGTCCATCCTCTGTATGTCTCACCATGCAAGAAACTTTCCTTATTAAGATGTTTTTTTTTTTAGAGTGAAGATAGTAAAATTTAATTTTTGTGCAGCATCCAAAAAATATACCACCATGCCTGAAAAGGTTAAAACCTTGATGTGCTAGTATATATGGGCTGTTAATGGTTATTTGAGCACTTTTGAAATCAACCTTTGAAAAATGCCACTGCCTCTACCTGCATATATAAGGAAGGGGCACACTCACTGAGTGTCAAGTACCCAGTTAAGTTGGTAACAGAGGGAAATATATTTCCATGTTTTAACATGTATAAATAAATAAAAGTGTTAGATAAACAGAAAATGATTAATTTTGCTTTCTGTGTTTTTATGCTTTTAAATGTGAATAATTACCAGATTTGTAAAATATTTAGTTTCTTACTATTTTTGTAGTTTCACTTGACGGACTCTTGAATAAAGTGATCAGGTACATGGCAATGTTAATTTTACACGTGGAAGAATACACAGTATGCATACAAGTAGATCTTAAGCAGGGCTTTCAAAGTGCTCAGTTTACCATGAACAGCCTATACAGAATTTTATTTGGCTTAATTGAATTGTCTATCAACCGTGCATATATTCTTCTTGCAGGCAGCTACATGAGCCTCGTGGATCAGAAAGGGTGGCAGGGAGGAGGGATTACGTCTGTCGCACCCTCTCGACCATCGGCAGTGCTGAGCAACCCAACTACAATTGCCACAGTTACCAATACAACCCGCAGGAATGTGGGTGGTAGACGACCAGCAAAAAACACTGGGGTAAGCTGCACAAAATTCTTAATGATAGTCCTTTGTGGCTAAGTTTTGCTGTTGTCACATAGTGAGTATGTAAAAGTGGCTGTCAGTTTCATGTCCTTCAGTAACAAAAAAGTAGGATCCTGTAGTGAAGTGTAATCAAAGCTAAGAAGTTTCATTGGGAAGGACCTGTGGAGTTCTCTTAAAGGAAAAATAAAATTTAAAGAAGATTCCCTGATATTAAAATAATATTTACCCATGGGTGATGTGCAGTGTTGCACACACTGAGTCTATGTTCATATAGGCCCTACCTTGGTTGCATTATTCTTGCAGGTAAGGATAATGTTGCAAGAGAAGTGACCGCTGCAGGGCATTTCCTCACTAGCTTTGGGCTTTACAATGTCATGACGTGAGGAGCAATCTGATCAAATGTGTGTGATCAGGGGAGAAAGTTCTGGAAACGGCTAGTTCATTTGCGCGAGACAGTTGATTGAATCCAACCATTTAGGAATTTTTATTTGCTCATAAGTTACATATGAATGTTTTGTTTGGGAAGAATTATGTGGTGGAATATTAGGTTTATAGTTTTTTTTGTGGAGTGTAACCTACTTCCTTTAATCTGTAATTAATTGCAAGGAACCTACAGATGTGTGTATTAAATATGTATGTTTCAAACTTCAATGTGGGAAATTTGTCACAATATCGATAATTTAAGGTTCATATGGCAAAAGATCTTACGGCTTCCTCTGCATATCTTAGAATGATCTTAGTTGCTGTCTATTACAGACCCACAGTATATGTAATCCTTGATATTCATTAGAAGTTGTTACTAAATTTTTATGTCGATTGGAATGTTTTTCATCCATTGCCAGTGTATATATTTTAGTTAGAGGAGAATAAAAATGGGAGTTGGTTTCCATAAGGCTGTGCTGAGCACTTTATTGAATGTATTTTCCATCTAGATGAAAGGTGTTAACCAAGACTCTAATAGGTAAACATAAGCTGAGTTAAAAAAAAATTTTGTGCAGCGCTGTGAAAGTTATTAGATTTCTCTTATGATCCAGATAAGTCCTGAGGAAGAGGAAAGACGAAGAGTTAGACGTGAGAGAAACAAAATGGCAGCCGCAAGGTGTAGGAAGAGAAGACTGGATCATACCAATGCTCTCCTAGAGGTAACTTGTGCTCACTTTCTTTTTAAATTAATTTACAGTAAATTCTTATTAAAAAGTATTCCACAATAAAATATTGTTACAAAATAACTTGTCCAAAACATTATAATAGAACTTTGTAGTTTCAGAATTTTCAAATCTGTCGTTTAGAAAATGTTAACTGGTGAGTACAAAATTTATCTTGAAATTTTATGAATTGATACAATAATTTATATCTGGTTACGTTTTTGTAAAATAGTTTTATGCAGAATTATATTTGCTAATGTGATATAATATTGTATAAATTAAGTGAATCTGCTTTAAACAAAATTTAGTCTACCAATATGAACACTTCTTGATATATCTGTGCTATTCTAAGCACTTATGATGTTTCCTTGTACTGTATGTCTGGTGTGCTCCTTTGCAGACCTTAGCATTTCTGGGGTGAAGCAAATTTGAAATGTCTAGACTACGGTTGTGTGAATGTTACTTTAATTTCATAAAATTGAAATGACAAGGAAAAGCAATTTCACAACAATTTAGGCTAAACTAACATTAAATGAAAGTTGCAACATTTTACAAGTTTCCCATTGTTTCAAACATGCATTGGCACATAATACAGTGAAACCTCAATTTTTCGTTTTTCATGGGACCTACTGAAAAAAACTCAGCATGCGGGAAAACTCTGTGGACCACTCTCCTCAAAAAGTAAAACCTAACATCAAAAAATGAAAATTTATTTTCATCCATGAGTATACTGAGTTGATTGCCTGTAATGAACTGTGGGCATATCTTAAATACTGGATGAAATAACATATTTCAATCATTCAATATTAGTATTGTATTATAAAATATTGAAATGCACTTAATTTTGAAAATCCGCCGAATGTTTACATATGATTCACTAGATTTTTGCCAAAGTGGAAAAAAATCAAACAAAATTTATTAAAACCAATGATTTAGAATAGGCACGTGCTAAAAATGGTTAAAATTTAAGCACAGTAATAAAGTATTATATGTAGTTTCATCATAATGATGCTGCATTTTATATTTTTTACTCTTTGGAGGCAAATTTAACACAGTTTTTTGAGTATGACATGTAAAAATCAGATTTTTTGAAATTATATTTTACTCCGCTAAAATTTCTGTTGCCTACTAAATGTTTTTAAATTTCGCGAAATTAAACGCAGTCTGCTAAGTTTACAACACTCGCCATCTTGTGCGACAGTTGATATCACTGCATTACTCTTAAAAAAAGTTGCTAGCGTAATTTTATCTTAACAGAATTAATCCGTGAAAACATACTGTTCCCCTTTCTTTAATGCTTGTAATTCACATGGTTATTTACCGTACTTACCTAAAAATTATTACATTTCCATTGTGGAACGAGAGTAGAGTTCAAATGTCCATTATGAATGTCTGATTCTGGTCCGTACCATATCCATTAAACAAAGCCATGCCTGCAATTATTATGTTTTACCTGTTTTTTGATGTGAGTAATTTAAAACAAATAGTGATTGAATCATCAAAAATAAATTATGTGGTTGTTAACAATTGCTACGTTTCACGACAACTATTTGTGTATACTAGCATTTGCGGTTAGGGAGTGTCTGTTTACCTGCTTTTGGAGCTACTGAATTTTGGTAGTACCAGTTTTAAGATAGTTTTTTCACAGATAAACAATAGTTCTGAATATATTTTANACAGATAAACAATAGTTCCGAATATATTTTGGTTTTTGGACAGAATATCTGATAGATGGATGCGGGTAAATTAATCATTTAAGGGTGTAGCATGCAGGTTTTTTTAACATTGTTTATATAGGATATTTGTTGGAACCATCCAAAAAAATCTACTGATACGGGAAATCGACATAAACAGGAATGCAACAACGAGATTTCACTGTAAACTAAATTCATATTTTAAACGTGAAATCAAACTTGTGCATATTACTACCAATAATTTACATTATAACAATACATGAAAATATTTCCTCTCAGTACATATGAAAAAGACTTGAGTTAGCTGCATTAGGGAGAATTGTGCTGTAACAATATTCTTGCTCTTAAAAAATTTGTTGCTAACATTTCAATATTAGTTTTGCCTAAATCTAGTTACTTTACTAGTATTACAATAAATAAGTGGATACACAGGTATTTTTTCACTGTAAACTAAATTAACATTTTACAAGCACTCAAATGCAGACAGAATTTGAAATTTTTTTTTTGTTTACCTAGATTTTAGGAACAAATTTTATTACCAAAATTGACAGAGGAAGCTTTTGTTCTGTTCTCGTTTCAGTATACTGAATATTTGAGACCCTAAGCAAAATTCATCGCAGATCAGGTTGTTAACAATTCGTGCATTTTATCACCTCAGATGCATCTTTTTGTAAGAACTTAACGGGCACTCCATGTCTCTACCACCTTTCACAGTGTTGTGCCCTTAAGTTTTTCCTAGGCTATAAGACACCACGTAGGAATAAATTTACTATAGTTAGTGTTTTTGTTGAGCATAAAACTTAAATTACATGCTATTTTCAGGCTATTAAAATTTTTTTTACAAACAACTTGTGTACCAATGTAGCTTGAGCAAAGATGGAGTGTTTTGTTTGAAAGTGGTTGTGAAAGGTTTCTGAGACATACGTATGGTTGGTTCCACGCTAGGCAGACACATTAATGTTTGTATATAGAATGTTGTGTTTGTTCACATTACCTATACTTAGTGCTGAAATTTGTTCAGATGTTTTAACGGTGTAAATTAGTTAATAAATATTATTTCAAGCATATTGAGTGATGCATTAAAAAACATGCTTATGATAGTATTACTAGTTACTAAAAAGCCTTACTTTTATACTGGAACGTAATTATGTATTTGCTCTTTAAAAACCTGGTAAAACAGTTTGACCATGTTTCTAGGCATTTTTTGAGGTAAATAAGATTTGTCCTAAAATTAAGTGTAACCTCAATTGTTTCAGTTGATAATTGCTGGATTCCACTAACAGTGTGTTTGGCATGCTAGTGAAGCCATTGCATTTGAATGTGGTGACGAGTATTGTAATTTTTCCAAATTTCACTTGCTAGGTATGAAGCCTTAATTTGTCAAAGGGTATGTTTGCTAAATTACTCCCTACCTATTGGCTGAAAAAATAATTGTATGGCCTGTTGAAATGTATGCAAACTTTGATGTTGGAATTTGTTTGTTTCAGCAAACTGACGAATTGGAGCAGAAAAAGCAGGGACTCCAGAATGAAATACAGCAACTGCAGATGGCGAAAGAAGAGCTGGAGTTCATCTTGGAGGCACACAAAGCATCTTGTAGATTGAAAGATCCGGGCAATCCACCCTCCCCACCGGACATAAAACCATTTGTATTTTCTCCAGCCTCCGAAGTAAAACTTTTGCCAGATCTGAGGGACATGAAGCCACCAGGGCCTGTCACGGAGACAGACAAGCTGTTCGGTGCTCCACCTGCCAAGCGTGTGATGGTGTTGAATGGTTCGGCGGGTGGGGCGAAACCACCACGACCAACGTCCCTGCCGGTGGCTACTGCTTTCACACCTTCACAAATTATGCTGAAGTCTGCAACGTCCATGTTCGAGGTAGCTGGTCTCCCGGGAACCACCCCGTCGGCAGGCATCCCATTCAACTTCGAGTCTCTGATGGAGGGTGGCACGGGTCTCACTCCAGTTTCCTCCATCTCCAACCCTATGTTGACCCCGTCGTGCTCCAGCCAGCAACGCAACATCGGTGGTGTCGACCTGTCCAGTCCTGACTCTGTCCCTCCCAAGTTGGTCTCTTTGTGATGGCGCGAAGGCCGGGCCAAACATGAGGCCAGAAGGGATGTGCAAAGGTAGCCCTGCCTGGCTATGGCTCCGAAACAGTTGCTGTGAAACCAAAGTGGCCTCATTTAGTCTGCCTACCTGCCTTTACGTCATAATTATTTCATGTTCCATGAAAGATGTTTGCTCAATTTTGCCAAATTTGCTTTGCTACCAAGAAATGCCTTTTTTAAGTGATTTTTTTAAGACACTCATTTCTGTTATGCTTTAATATTTTTGTGGCAGAAAACAGCATGGCCTTGTAAAGTGAGCAATAATTGAATTTTTTCAAGATCATAGATTGTGTTGACAGCAAATATTAGTTGTAGTACATTTACAAGATGCATTTTTTGCAAGGTCTCATTGTGCATTTTTTGGAATATTTTTTAACATCTTTTAAAACTCTTGAATTGCATACTTATTTGCTGTGAATGTTTACTGGTGACTTTACACACAGATGTGACTATTTAAAATGTTTTTTTTAAATAATGTGTTTTTATACGTGAAAGACATTATGTTGGATGGATGGTGCTTAGGACAGATTTTAAAGAGTGTGTAATAGGCATTTTTATTTTCTGAAATTCTGTTATAATGGTAATGATAATTGTTAAGAAATTGATATATTTGAGACGTAAGTACGAACTCTTTGAGCAGTATATTTTTATCTATATTGCAGTGATTTAAAAAATTAAAACTTGGGAATTGTGACAATGTCGGTCAAGTGCAAGAGTATTGCTAGTCTAAGTTTTGTATTTGCTGTACTTAACTGTTTAATTCTTCTGCAGTGTGTAGTCCTTTTAGTATGGACTGTTTTCCCGTTTGCCCAGCGACAGTTGCAGGGCACGTGAAATTTTGTCTTCCTTGAAACGTGGAAGCATTTGTTTGTCATGTTAAATGTGTATATTTTGTTGTGATGTGTTCTGTGGATGTTTGATCAAATGAATAAATCTTTCAAGGTTTTGATACTGAATGAGATTGACATGTTTTTTCTTTCTGCCTCATGCNGTTTGATCAAATGAATAAATCTTTCAAGGTTTTGATACTGAATGAGATTGACATGTTTTTTCTTTCTGCCTCATGCGTGGTTGCCGCTCTGATGCAAGCCTTCAGTAGGGTGTCACCAAACTGGTTACAATGTGAAACTGTGGGACTTTCATAAAATATATAAATTTGTGGTACTTTCGAAAAAATATTGTTCTTCCTTAATTAATCTACGTACTGGGGAAGTTGTCCTGAGGTAAAAGTGTTTCTGAAAATGCTCTTGTAGGGAAAAAAAGTTTGAGTTAGCAGTAGACCCCAGAAAATGTGATAGAGCAAAACTGTTTATAACATGTGCTGAGCTACAAAACTATAGGTAATAATGTAAGATGGAGAAATTATCACTGCAGTGTAAAGTGGGGGTTTGTAAATTTTGTAGCTTTGATGTTATGTACATTTTGCCTGACACCCTATCATTTCTTTAAGACCAACTAAGAAAATATTTTCATTTTTAAAACTGATTTATTTTTTTCCTATAAAAATTGTTACAATTTCAAGTTAAGTTTTGTAACAAAATTTGTATAACCAAGTTACACATTTAACGGAGTAAGTACAAATTAGAACATGTTTGAGAAGTACCGAACGCACATTGGTTTTGCTTGTGGACCCCTAACTGCAAGCTCATAGACTCTTGGGTGGGAGGCATGTAGTCTGACCACTACACCACCACGACCTCCTTTGGGTAAGGAAATAAAGCTGACAAGTAGGGTTGTCAACTGTCCCATGTTGTACTGGGTTTCCCATATCCTGTGGCTGAAAGAATTATTCCCTTACACACACAGGCGGGCCATCATATCCCATACTTCTTTGAAGATGAACAGAATGTTAATAATTGTAGTGTTGGTAATAGATACCGCTTCCTTGATTACATGTACATGTAATCTGATGCTTTAACCCAATGACTAACGATACTGTATAACCTCAATTTTATATTTCCCTTAATTACACATACCTGTAAGGCCAAGGGACCTACGAGTGGCCGCAGGTAGAATTCGTTAGCGTAGCTCCTGTTGTTGAGACTTAGAAGTGAAGCTGGAAAAACTCTTGAGCTAGTTCAGCCTTCTGACGAGAGATGGCGACAGCTAAACATGCCCCCACTTTTTCGCATGGCGGTAGATTATAACTGAAAGTGAATCCTGGGAAAGGGTGGGAGGAATAATCCAGCTTACCTCCTGGGGACAACACAAATAGCTTTCATTCTTTCATACCACACTTCCCTGCATTTCCATCCTGGTGTGATTGATGAGATTCATTACAATAAGTGAATTGTGTTCTTTCTACATCTTCCTTTATAAGTTATGTTATAAGGAGCATGAAACCAAGCTAAATCACGTTTTTTTTATTGTCAGTTGCGGGAAGCGATGAACTTTCTGTCAAATCCATTGCCTTTTCCGCATTAGAAAAATTGTAATTAAAGCTAATTAAGCTACGTTTATTGAAGCTAATAATAATACTATACTGTATTGAATCAATTGTTTACCCACAGTTTTAAATCGGTAATACGATGCTGTTTGCGAAGTACCATTGTTTATGGTCAAACTACTTTAGTGTATTTTTTCAAGTACTCATATATGGGTCAGTAACTGCATTATAATGTCCGAAATAAGAAAATGTTGTTCTTTTTATTTGAACTTAACATTTTTATTTCAAACAGGTAGTGAATTAATATAAAATAATATTTGGACAACACCCGATTGGGGAACGTAGCCCAGACTTAGTGTACTAATCATACAATTACAATGCGAGGAATTAATCAAACTCAACTAGGGGATGTTAGCATGAGTATTCGCAGACTTCAACGGGTTTGTTCAAGCTGGCAAGTAGCCATTAGGAAAATAATCCAATACGCAGGAGCAAACTAAAGATGGAAGACATTTCTTATAAAAAAATTTTAAATGTAGAAAAGTAAATATGGAATCATTTGCAAATGTCCTTGTATAAGGAACACAGAACTAGACTTCATTTCGCTGAAAGTAAGTTTTAGCCGCAGACTACTTTTTTTTTTTGTAGATTTCTCTAACAACATTTCCAAGCCAACACACGTTAGTTTGGGGAGTGAACGAAAGGGCACCGCGACCATGCTAACTGAATAAGTGTGGATCGACTAACGAGCAGAATTACAGAATGGGTACAGAGGCAATACATCTATAATCCAATTAATGAATGAAAACCAGAACTTGGATGTTAACTAATTACTGTTATTCTCCTTCATCGGGGCCAGCCCCGTGTTCTCCATATGATTGTACCAGTCCTCGCACAGAGAGCCCTTATGGCGGTTTGTTGAATATGTTCATCTACATCTTCAATTACCTAGTGAATGAAATACAGGACGCCAAAGAAATTAAACTAACATCAGGAAATTGCCAGGGCAAAAGCAGGATGCTGGCGGGCATGTCGCCCTTATTTAGTACCCTTGCCACCTGGTAAAGGAGGCTAGTGATGTTTTCCACAGGCTATAATAATTATGAGACTGCAGACCACTGGCATGGATGTGCTACCAATACCTAGGAGNAGTGATGTTTTCCACAGGCTATAATAATTATGAGACTGCAGACCACTGGCATGGATGTGCTACCAATACCTAGGAGAAGTGACAGCTG
Source organism: Clitarchus hookeri (assembly GCA_002778355.1). Lineage (NCBI taxonomy): Eukaryota > Metazoa > Arthropoda > Insecta > Phasmatodea > Phasmatidae > Clitarchus > Clitarchus hookeri. The sequence goes on along the minus strand of NQII01001703.1, from coordinate 393,471 downwards.
CCCACCGCGATCCGATAGCTGAACTTAACGAAGATTACCAACTAGTGGGCCGCAACCCCGTTCCTTCAGATGGCAGGCACAAAACCCAATATTTCCTGTTAAAAAAATGTATAAACATGATTCAATATCATGAGTTTTTGTAGTCTCCAAGTATGTGAACATTTAAGCTCCTTATAAATTCATGTTGACTGCATTGCTAACTTATTTTTAAACACATTTGGGAGTTTAATGGCACAGCGTGGCTGCGTCTATCTAATTATGTGTAGAATCTGTTTTGACAACACTGATCTATATAACATACAACCAGATATCATCGCAAGTAAATGTTAATATTTTTGGTTGTCAAGTATGCTGCTATGTTAACAAAATAATAATGGTAAAAGAAATAAGTTATAGCCTAACTTAGGAAACCCTTACATGCCGAAAAGTGTTCTAACGATAAAGTAATTAAGAACGAATGTTTGACACCATTCAGACCGTCATAAATGGCGTTACAAAATAAACTAAATAGCATGGTATAGTTAAATTACGGCGTGGNTTGACACCATTCAGACCGTCATAAATGGCGTTACAAAATAAACTAAATAGCATGGTATAGTTAAATTACGGCGTGGCTTCAACGGATTATAAATGCATCTTTTTAAAAGAGACTTTCTTCTTGCACTGATGCATATGTTTTTCAATCGTATCGCCTGTAATATGTCGNTTGACACCATTCAGACCGTCATAAATGGCGTTACAAAATAAACTAAATAGCATGGTATAGTTAAATTACGGCGTGGTGTAAACGTGGCTTCAACGGATTATAATGTNAAATTACGGCGTGGTGTAAACGTGGCTTCAACGGATTATAATGTATGCATCTTTTTAAAAGAGACTTTCTTCTTGCACTGATGCATATGTTTTTCAATCGTATCGCCTGTAATATGTCGAATGTAGCCATTTGAAGACATGGCTACACAATTCGAGGCAACACGGAACAACAAGGCGTCCTACGGCAAATGCCCTTTAAGACTAGAGTTTTTGACCTGCACCAAAGCGTAAACATAGCATGTTAAGTAAACTAGGAGAGCAGATGGTGTGAGGCCAGCACTCGATACGGTCAAGCGATTGGTTGTATGGAACAAAGGACGAGCGATAAACAAAAAAACAATACTCTCACAATATCGTTTTCCGTACAGTAATTATATGTCGACTATGATTTTTGCTATTGTTATAGATCTTACTATTTATTTCAATAAGCTATCAATAAATTAAAAAAAATATAATATGATTTCCAATTTTGATTTTCTTTGTTGCACGATAATAATAGCTGTTACAAAATGGTAACATACTTGTTTTCTGTTCTACTTCGACGTACCGTCATCGGGGGTTGCTTAAGACGCCGGGGTAACTTAAGCCATTTTGTTAAGAAAATTTTGAATGCTGATATTGGCAACATTGTTTTGAGATTGTTTGTTTGTGTTCATGCAACATTGTTGATATTTTTATGAAGTTTTTTACTGTATATTGTAATACACTGGATAGCAAAAAAAAAAAAAAAAAAACTGGTATAGGCGTGCATATGCAAACAACAGAGGTATGGAACCAATCAGAGTAACGCGATGCGGTCGGCAGCACCTATATAAGACAACAAGCGCCTGGCAAAGTTGCTAGATCCGTTACTGCTGCTAAAATGGCAGGTTATCAAGATTTAAGTGAGTGGTGTTATAGTCGGCGCACGAGAGATGGGGCATAGCATCTCCGAGGTGGAAATAAATTTTGCATTTTCGGGTACGACCATTTCACGAGTGTACCGTGAATATCGGGAATCCGGTAAAACGTAAAATCTTCGACATCGCTGCGGCCGGAAAAAAATCGTGAACGAACGGGACAAATGACGACTGACGTTAATCATTAAACGAGACAGACGTGCAACCCTTTCTCAAATTGGCGCATATTTCAATGCTGGGGTATCAACAGGTGCCAGCATGCGAACTATTCAACGAACCATCGTTGATATGGGCTTTCGGAGCCGAAGGCCTACTCATGTACCGTTGTTGACAGCACGACACAAAGCTTTACGCCTCGCCTGGGCTCGCCAACACTGCCATTGGACTGTTGATGACTGAAAACACGTTGCCTGGTCTGACGAGTCTCTTTTCAATTGTATCTGGCAGATGGACGTGTACGGGCATGGATACCTCCTCATGAATCCATGGAGCCTACATGTCAACAGGGGACTGTTCAAGCTGATGGAGGCTCTGTCGTATGGGGCGTGTGCAGTTGGTGTGAAATGGGACCCCTGATACATCTAGATACGACTCTGACAGGTGACAGATATGTAAGCATCCTGTCCTATCACCTGCACCCATTCATGTCCACTGTGCATTCTGACGGACGTGGACAATTCCAGCAGGACAATGCGACACCCTGCACGTCGAGAGTTGCTACCGAGTGGCTCCAGGAACACTCTTCTGACTTTAGACACTTCCATTGGCCACCTAAATCACCAGACATGAACATTATTGAGCATATCTGGGATGCCTTGCAATGTGCTGTTCAGAAGAGATCTCCACCGCCTCGCACTCCTATGGATTTGTGGACTGCCCTGCAGGATTCATGGTGTGAATTGCCTCCTGCATACCTTCAGACATTAGTTGAGTCCATGCCACGTCGTCTTGCGGCACTTCTGCGTGCTCGCGGGTGCCCTACACTATATTAGGCAGGCGTACCAGTTTTTTTAGCTCTTCAGTGTAGTTTATATGTTCTAAAGGTAAGTTTATATACGTATATTTCTATGAAGGTTAACTTTATAATTTATTTATACCTTACAAAACTTTAGTCATCAATGTTGTATTTGTAAGTTTAATTTAATATGAATATTCTACCACATAACCTTAAACAATACTTCTATTGTTGTCCAACTACATAGATTCTATTTCCATTGTGTTTTTTAAAAATTTAAGCTTAAATTCACGACTGTTTCATGTGTGGGGTGCCAGAGGCCACCGAGAACTAATGGCTTTTGTTACCCGTACTCGTTTGTCATATTGTACTATATGAAGTTATAAATATTTGACAAGTGTTTTTTCTCTTTTTCACTATAAAAGATGCCTCGAAAGTACCAAGCTCGAAAATATCAAGATTACAAGATGGGCACTTAAAGAAGCGATTGAAGAGATGAAAAATGGCATATCGTTACGAAAATTGTTCATGGGCAACACGTCCTCGATCATGGAAACGGGGACCGAAAGGGTTATTTTATATTGACTATGCATTTAACGTTCTTTATAGTCAGTGTTAACGGAGATATAAAACGTTTGTAATATTTTATCTATTCAGGAAACAGCCAGACATGTTATGGAGTGATATTTCAAATGTTTTATTTAGAAAAGTGAGATGACACAGACTATAAAGTCAATTCACGTTTACTTTCAACTGTGTTGTATAAATTAAACACTAGGATTGCTAAATTTTTACTTTTAACACTACTATTATCATGAATAAAAGCTTGAACACTATTTTTACGTTTATTTGAGCCCTGTGTGTGGCTCTGTTAACCCACCAATAACCATCTTAAGCCGAACATTGGTTTCTTACCAATGGTCTAAATTACCCCCCTCTAATGGGGTATATTAGGCCACCATATTTTAATTTTTTAAATTTTTACATATCTCTTTTTCGAAAACTTTCCTGTATGCAAACATAAAATGTAACTACACATCCAAGTTTTAAGCTAATTAGTTTATCTCNTACCTTCAGACATTAGTCGAGTCCATGCCACGTCGTCTTGCGGCACTTCTGCGTGCTCGCGGGTGCCCTACACTATATTAGGCAGGAGTGCCAGTTTTTTTTAGCTCTTCAGTGTAGTTTATATGTTCTAAAGGTAAGTTTATATACGTATATTTCTATGAAGGTTAACTTTATAATTTATTTATACCTTACAAAACTTTAGTCATCAATGTTGTATTTGTAAGTTTAATTTAATATGAATATTCTACCACATAACCTTAAACAATACTTCTATTGTTGTCCAACTACATAGATTCTATTTCCATTGTGTTTTTTTTTAATTTAAGCTTAAATTCACGACTGTTTCATGTGTGGGGTGCCAGAGGCCACCGAGAACTAATGTCTTTTGTTACCCGTACTCGTTTGTCATATTGTACTATATGAAGTTATAAATATTTGACAAGTGTTTTTTCTCTTTTTCACTATAAAAGATGCCTCGAAAGTACCAAGCTCGAAAATATCAAGATTACAAGATGGGCACTTAAAGAAGCGACTGAAGAGATGAAAAATGGCATATCGTTACGAAAATTGTTCATGGGCAACACGTCCTCGATCATGGAAACGGGGACCGAAAGGGTTATTTTATATTGGCTATGCATTTAACGTTCTTTATAGTCAGTGTTAACGGAGATATAAAACGTTTGTAATATTTGATCTATTCAGGAAACTGCCAGACATGTTATGGAGTGATATTTCAAATGTTTTATTTAGAAAAGTGAGATGACACAGACTATAAAGTCAATTCACGTTTACTTTCAACTGTGTTGTATAAATTAAACACTAGGATTGCTAAATTTTTACTTTTAACACTACTATTATCGTGAATAAAAGCTTGAACACTATTTTTACGTTTATTTGAGCCCTGTGTGTGGCTCCGTTAACCCACCAATAACCATCTTAAGCCGAACATTGGTTTCTTACCAATGGTCTAAATTACCCCCCCTCTAATGGGGTATATTAGGCCACCATATTTTAATTTTTTAAATTTTAACATATATTTTTTTCGAAAACTTTCCTGTATGCAAACATAAAATGTAACTACACATCCAAGTTTTAAGCTAATTAGTTTATCTCTAAAGTAAATAGTGGCGGATGTTTGAAATTGAAAAGTGGCTTAAGTAACCCCCCGATNCTAAAGTAAATAGTGGTGGATGTTTGAAATTGAAAAGTGGCTTAAGTAACCCCCCGATGATGGTACATGTTTATAATTTCGCTCCTTTTCGGTATCAGTTTTATTAGTGGTTTACTCAGTCAAATCCCGATCGGGCGAACAGAAATGATTGCCAAAACAGGGCAACTGTGTCAGCATACTAGAAGATAAATCTACTACATCCAAAGTGAGTATAACTAATTAAATATGCTCACGGAAACAAAAAAAAAATGCCACGAGGTTAGTTGCTATTTTTCAAGGCCCATATCTCAATTTCGAGCCAACCAAAGTCCGATTTTTTTATATAAAATGTTATGCAGGTGTAGTGTAGAATGTATTGAAAATCATCAACATATTCTTTTCTCCAGGCTTTAAAGAAACAATCGATGTGCGTGTCTGGCAAATGATTCATTTGAACTCTATGACAGATTTTGACACTGACCATACTCTAACGGGAACTTTACAGACTTTGACACTAATGTTACCTGAGCGGTCGGGGATAGTAGTGCGGACATCGTCCAGCGACTATGTTAAGTGAAGTCAGAATATAACACAATATTCCTATTTAGAATACAATGGGTGCGAGCTCACTGGATGAGCACGAAGTCACAGTTCTCAGGATCGTGGGTCAAACAATAATGTGCCTGTATCCCCTGACACACATGGTACACATTTACAGGAAAACGTAATAAATAGCAGAGGTATTCAGGCCTGCACATCACACCTTAATATTACCTTTTTACCTTAATAATGAAGGATATCTCCTTGAGGTGTTTATGACTTCCTGGATAGGGCCAGGGCTATAAATACGACACTTAATGAGAACTCACAAGTTTCGTTAACTCGAGGAAATCGTATTGCCGAATAGTATACACAGTTAAATGTATACAGTGCAAATTAAAGCGGGCTTTACTGTACAAAAACTGCCAAGAATGGCGCAAAATTTTACAATAGTAATTAAACCTCCAGGGTTGGTAATTTGAGCTGAAGGAGTAGTGCTGCGAATGCGTGGAAGACTGTTGGTAAACTAAATAGAAGTTCCAGTAAATTACGTTAACCTATTGCAGTTAAGTGTTCAGATCAATGTATGAAAGTACCCTGTGATGCGACGCACATGCAGAACCTAATACCTGTGGAATCAGACTTGAGATGGCGTGGGTGAGCTATGTCCTTGCCGCGAGCTCGCTCCACTACATGAGGTAATTTAATTAACTGATCTCATTAACATAGAACTTGAAACATATACACATAAACATTGAAACGTTCTGAGTGAGTTTTCTTAGTCCTGTATAGAGTTAAGAGTTCTTAATTAAGCACTAATTTAAATACCAATCATGATTATGTGGTACCTTGCAGAGCACGGTGGGAAATTTATGTCTGTTAAGTTTCGGGGCACACTATGNTTAAATGTATACAGTGCAAATTAAAGCGGGCTTTACTGTACAAAAACTGCCAAGAATGGCGCAAAATTTTACAATATTAATTAAAACTCCAGGGTTGGTAATTTGAGCTGAAGTAGTGCTGCGAATGCGTGGAAGACTGTTGGTAAACTAAATAAAAGTTCCAGTAAATTACGTTAACCTATTGCAGTTAAGTGTTCAGATCAATGTATGAAAGTACCCTGTGATGCGACGCACATGCAGAACCTAATACCTGTGGAATCAGACTTGAGATGGCGTGGGTGAGCTATGTCCTTGCCGAGAGCTCGCTCCACTACATGAGGTAATTTAATTAACTGATCTCATTAACATAGAACTTGAAACATATACACATAAACATTGAAACGTTCTGAGTGAGTTTTCTTAGTCCTGTAGAGAGTTAAGAGTTCTTAATTAAGCACTAATTTAAACACCAATCATGATTATGTGGTACCTTGCAGAGCACGGTGGGAAATTTATGTCTGTTAAGTTTCGGGGCACACTATGTTCGGTACGGTCAGGTTGAAAGAAACACTAATTATTTCCCATGTCACTAATTGGCTTGATTAGACTCACAATTGCGCTCAGAAAATTATATAGAACACTTCATTTACCCTAGCATTGCTACTCTACACCTCATTAAATATGCATGTGGTGTGCATTTATTCTGTGTTTACTACACAATCCTCTAAGGACGAATTTCACGAAAATTTACCAGAGGGTGATAAATTCTAATGCTGTTTAATATACATTCTAACTCTTGATTCATATCCTAATTACATAGATCTCTCTAGGGACACCACAGGCACTCGGTTGGATCACTCGGTATCCGGTCATTACCCGTTCCCAAGTGAAGAATGTGGATGCGCATAGAGACGCACGAAATGCATGTTCCGTGTTCTGCAATGGTGCAGTGTCTGTGGGCCGATGACGTGATGACAGTGTCCGTGTCAGCCCACGCAGGAGGGGTCCACGGCTAACCAACCAACATTACAGTTTAGGTGTACACTTGGGGTAAAATGGTAGTGATTTAGACTCTGCTCTTTGGTGCCACTAACTCTCGGAAAACTGGATGTTCCGTAATGGTGGTGGTGGTGGTGGTTGGTACGCACCCTGATTAGGGGTACTACGAACCCTAGTGTCGCTTTCAAGCTTGTTTCACCCTGACGCCGCAACACTGAATGTGAGCACAAGTGCCAGTCGGTTTGGATCCGAACGACGAGACTGTCCTGGTGTAGCCAATGTGGTCGGAACAATATGGAATCGTCATTTGATTCGCATAGTGTTGGGTGAAGTGGGTATTTTCCATCGAGTTTATGCTCCTGACTGCCATGCCCAATGTTCTTGTCGTTAGCTCGGTTTTCGGCCGAGGCTGCATTTGTACTTCAGCATAGCGAACAGTCACAGATAAACATGAGTTAGGGCTCACATCAGTGTTGTATGTTTGTGCATTGGAATTGCATGCTCGGGTGCCACAATAACCCAGTCTGGTAAGTACCTTTACATTTAGGCATCTAACTAGCAGCGACTACATAAGCCATCATGTGCAACATAATAAGACATGGAGCACAGGGTTCTTTAGCCCAGACCCATTGACCATGGCCCAACTCAAGACTTTCGTGCTAATTTATAGTGGATTCCCTTCACTGGTTAACTGACGCCGTCTATAAATTTCAATTTCACCTGTCGAACCTTGTGACCACCCTGAACTGTGTCAGTAGGAGAGCACTGCTTATCCAGCAACACAAAGAATCACTGTACTGGAATCGCGCCTTAAGGTAGTGGTCCGCACAGCATCATATAAGTTCTAAGCTACACAACTTATCTAGTTAATGTGAGTAACCGAAGGTGAATTGCCATTCACAGGGATTATTTGCGTCTGGCGGTCGTAGAGTCCGGCGTCTAAGTCAAGCTGACGTATTCACCCTCCATCGGCAGTTTCCGCCCGCGATGCCCATTTGGGAAATGTTCGAAACAAATTCTATCCAACAGGAACAGCCACCAGCGACTGCTAGCACATCATTGTCAACTATTGTATACCCAACAGACCAACCTCCAGCTTCACATCCGTGCCATGATGCAGATCTCCTACGATGTCGCTGACGGCCGGCCACCGAGCACACCTGTGCTCAGGATCTCCTCGCAAGTGAGTTCCCCACCCAGCTGCGCCACGACTCCCTCGAGGTGCCATTCTGCATCTGGCATCGAGTCGTGGGAGCTACAACACAGTGATGTAGGGAATGTTTCAGGCTTTGACAGCCTGTCTGCAGGGCTCTTTTCTGCCATGTCGTGCTTACTGCAGACATTTTGGTGCACACACTCAACCAACAGTAGCGGAGATGAGTCAGCAGTGGAATGGGACTCACCCGCTTATTGCCGCTCCACGTGGCCATGCCACATGCGCCATTTGGTGTATGCTAAGAAATGTAAACAAAGACAATGTTCACATTTCACTGGAACATTTAATGCACCGTTTATAAACATCATNACGTAAACAAAGACGATGTTCACATTTCACTGGAACATTTAATGCACCGTTTATAAACATCATTTTATTAGGTACGGTGCTATCTTCTGGATGCATCGTAAACCGGCTTTTGACTAACAGAAAGCTGGGTTTGCAATTAAAAAAAGGCATGCGTTAGGAATTATCCAGTAACCCGAGGTTCTCGAAAATTGAACTACGCCTTTTGGATTTGAAATTCAAAATTCCCTTTGTAATTGTTAGGTCCAGACAATAAAACTTGCAAACACATGTTTTCTATTGTAAACCCAGCCATGCTTAATTTTACTCAGTTTAACAATAAAACCAGTTTTTCTGTGAAAGAGTTTGGCATATGAAAAATGTTTCGTTGCTATGTGCGCAGTGTTCCAAAGAGACCAATTTTAATTAAAATTTTAAGTTACTTGATTTTTAAAAGAGAGAGTTTATTTTGTTATCATGTTACTTTATATTTGTAGTATANACCCAGCCATGCTTAATTTTACTCAGTTTAACAATAAAAACAGTTTTTCTGTGAAAGAATTTGGCATATGAAAAATGTTTCGTTGCTATGTGCGCAGTGTTCCAAAGAGACCAATTTTATTAAAATTTTAAGTTACTTGATTTTTAAAAGAGAGAGTTTATTTTGTTATCATGTTACTTTATATTTGTAGTATAATTTTTATATTAAATACAACTATGCTAACTTTTTTAACGTAGAAAATTGTGAAATTTCGTATACGTGCGGTTCTAGTGCTTACTTAGTGGCGAAAATATTTGATTTGCTCAATTAACCATCCATAAACCCTGAGACGCTCATAATTGTTCTGGCCGTACGCATTTTGGTTTACAGTTATTTATTTCTCTCTGTGTTGATATTTGCCACAATGGCATACGAGTGTATAAACATCTGATATTGGNGGTTTACAGTTATTTATTTCTCTCTGTGTTGATATTTGCCACAATGGCATACGAGTGTATAAACATCTGATATTGGAGAACTGTAACAGTTCTTCTGTAGCCGTATTAGTTGAAATGAAGTGATGTGAAGTGGCGATATATAAAATAATTCATTTGAAGGCGTGGTCAAAGTATTAAATATAATTGGTCTAAAAAAATTAATGGTATAGACACGTAAAGAGGCGTGTTGCATTTTTTCTATAGCGTGAATGTATCTAAGCGTACATATTTATGAAGTAGTTATGATTTGCCGTAGTATGCTAAGACAAATTATGAATGTTGTGGATGTACACTGGCTTCTCTGTTGACCAGGAAATTTTTTATGGTTTGTTCGAATTCACCAACTTAGGGCCCTTACCTGTCTACGACCTCTAAAAACGTACACAGGGCTGTGACGTTACATTGTCGGTGTCAGAATTCCCGGTGAAGGCACATGCACACTAGATTTCCCCTTCACCGTAAGTTTCGTTTTTCGGTAATTATATAGAATAAGCACTTTTCCGAAAACAAAATAAATTTTCATGAAAAATAGACATTACTAATTACATAGAACAGGAATTTACTAGGGATATCGCGATATTCGCATTAGGCCTACATACTACTAAATGCAATTGGAAGCAACAATCATAGCTCCTAGGTGTTTAATTGCTGATAAAGCAAGACACGTTAACATTTATTCAATTTATCGAAACTCCACAGACTCAATTCCGAGCAATTATTATATTTAACATTTCACATGGACATAATGGCACAGAAACACTTNCGAAACTCCACAGACTCAATTCCGAGCAATTATTATATTTAACATTTCACATGGACATAATGGCACAGAAACACTTATTTTTGCACAATAATTTGATTTAACACGTCAAAACGGAATTAATCGCAATGAAGCACGCGTAACAGCATTTGCAAATCATAAACCTCTGCACAGTCAAATTTGCACAGTACACTGAATTTGTGTACATTCCAGGCATACAACTTTGACGTAAACCAAAATCGATGTGCACTTGTTAAATGTCTCTGTGGATCATTGGCCAACGAATGTATTGGAATGTATCATGGCGATACCGTCAACTGTTTATAAACACCACCTGTGAACGTCTTTTTGTACAATATATGTATATTTTTCTACTACTTATATGTTATGTAGTACAATCCTCTCGTGAATATAGACAATGTAAGCCTTAAAAAATTCAAAAAAATTAAATGATATTCCGACACTGCTACATTACAGATTTTTGTACCTGTATAACCTTAGCACGTTGGCATAAATATACCCTGTGAATTACGGTTTGGTTTCCAAAGGTATTCTCGCATTCAATATGATTTTGCAACCCAATAGAAATATATTCAACGTAAAATTTTCGTTTTGACTGCATAAAACATGTGTCTTCATAGCCCTCCTCACCATCACATTTCATGTTATATACTGCAAAATGTGTGAAACTTCAAAAAAATTCCGATTAAGTATGATTAGTAATGATCATATATAACATTTGCAGGTGTATTTTCCAGAGTTTCAGAAAAGCCTCTATTCTGTATAATTACTGATACGCTGCCTAAATTGTGTGTTCAACCAAAAGTGAGGCTACCTTAAAAAGTGACACACGTAAATTGTCGACTTCATTTTCTACTCTTTTGCACCAATTTTAGAATGCATTTGTGTAGGGGTTTTTGATGGATTCTGGCTTATAGAAATATTGCAGGTAATTGTGTAACTAAGCAACTTCTATGGAAAAAAAAATCATACAGTAATTTCCTTCCTTTTTTTAAGAACCTAGTCATCCAGGTATTCACGTCCTATTGGATGTATGAATAACTGTTAAGAATTGGCCTAACAACTTTCCTGAAAATTGGAGAAACAATTTAGACAAAAGCAGTTTTTTGCGGTCTACAGAAGTAGCTTAGTTATCGTCCCTTATGCATGTGTTTTATTGAGTCAACATTGTAAAGAACACTTGGTAGGGAGGCTATGAAAGTCAGGGAAAATGTTGGAAAAAATTTTCTGATAAAATTGATTTAAGTGAAATATGTAATTCTACTAAGAACAGAATCAGTTTTACTTGGATCGTATGTTTTTGTAAGATATGCGTAATACAGGTAATTCGGCTGTCGGTAATTAAGGTTAAAATGAAATATTTTTAAACCTTAGCGCCACTTTTACGCGTTAAACTTCCTATTAGACTTAAACAAGAACTTTAAGAGTGGTCCATCCGTTAAGTGTCTTTTACAGGTTCCTGTTAATATTAATGTTCACTTTAAGACCTCGCCAACTGTCACCCGAAGTTGTCGTTATTAAGTTTAACGAAAGGCTTTGAGGGAAGTTTTGAGTGTAAATAATGTTTATAAGGATTAGACCAATATAACTTTTGCAATAACTGAATAAAAGTTATAATGAATATTACAAAACACTAAAAAAATTTGTTTCATACCTACATGAAAGCAATGAATTTTCAATGTGACTGACTTGACATAACAAAATATTAAACTAACCTAGGATTCTTGGGATAGTCCTAGGTAAGTTTCTGGAGCGTGCAGTGATGTAACAGCTGAATAACTTAATTAAATTGGTGAACGACCTGTTCAGCAATTTGAATAGCTACACCATGCCTAATATCAACAAGAGCCACAAAAGTGCACAATTGACTACAACTATACAATAAACGAGACATGTGCCTATCTTCTGCAATCTTATATGGTCTGCTACAGTGTCGTAGATTGTTTTAGGTTTCTCACCGCCTGTCCGCCTACTTTCATTTCAGTTGTGAGCTGCCACTTGCTGTGCTCTTATCTTAAGATTATTGTACTTTACTTTTTCAAATTATTTGATGTTCTTGGCAGAAGACCACATTGGGAATTAAATTTGGCTGTTATAAATTTTCCACCATCAAACAATTTGCAAGAGATAAAACATTTTTGTGGAATGGTTGCATTTTATATTAAATTCATACCAAATATTTTAGAACTCAAAATCTGTTACTTCGTCTCGGGCTTTACTTTTCTCACATCATGTTATGGCATCTGTTTGCTTGTTTTCAATATTTTTTTTTTTGGTTGATTAATTTACTAGCAAACTTTCTTCCGCAGGGGTAAAATAAGTACATCTTGATCGCTTCATTACTATAACCTAAACCCTCCTAAGCTACCACAACATAGGAAAAATAACCAACTTTTTTTTGACACATGTCATAGAGAACATAATCTAGTAACGAATAAGAATACGTATTATATAAAGTAGAGCTAACAGCTACAACTAAAAGGACTACACCCTTTCATAATCTATCAAAGAGTGTGGAAAATGATTAAAAATGGAAGCCCTTGTTAAAGCTGTCGTTATCTTAATGTAAAGATTAAGTTATGAGCATTTTAACATAAACCTGTAAAAGTGGCCTTTAAGTATTTTTAAAGTGGGTCAGATACTTTGTTTTAAAATGACTGCCACATAGCCATTTTAGTTTAGTATACTATATTGTCAAAACCATATAATCAATTCCTACTTAACTTTGTATGCTGGCAGTATATATTACAAATATCAAATATGTATTCACAATGTGTCTTTTCTCTGGCATTATGTAAAATAGCATCACATGAAAAAAAAATTTCAGCCATGTCTTTGGAAAAAACAACAGATTCCTACCAAATGTGGCAAACAGGTAGCACTATGGCAGGCTATATAAATTGATTTGTTCTGACAGAATCAGACACTTATTTTTAAAATGGCGGCCATATTAACATTTTATCTTGGTATACTGTATCTACGTAACAAATTCCAACTTATCTTAGTATGCTGGCAGTATTTATTATATGGTCCATACCGTATAAGAAGGCCACTTTCTGACAGTCAGTGAGTGGCAACTCAATGTTTACGAAACAAACAAAGCGCCATTTACAAAATCCCGTATCAGCTGATGCACGAACGAACAAAAGTTAAAATTACGTTGGCTATTCCGAGTGCACTACTGATGCACATCAGAAAAGCAGAAAGTACNAAACAAACCGCCATTTACAAAATCCTGTATCAGCTGATGCACGAACGAACAAAAGTTAAAATTACGTTGGCTATTCCGGGTGCACTACCGATGCACATCAGAAAAGCAGAAAGTACGCGGAAAAGAAAGAGTTCATAGATTTATTAATACATTTTATTTTACGAGGTCACAAAACAATGGTTGTTAGCGTTAAAAACTAAACTTCGTGATAATGTAGTTATGTTTAGGTGATCAAAATGAAATGTACAATAGAACGATACGACGTGGAAAAGTTTTGTGAAGTTGTGCTAACTTCAGAAAGCTTTTTCACGTTGTATCATCTNATGTACAATAGAACGATACGACGTGGAAAAGTTTTCTGAAGTTGTGCTAACTTCAGAAAGCTTTTTCACGTTGTATCATCTATCTCAAATCTTGCTTTCAACACGTCCATGATATTAATTCCAAAAGCATACAGAAATATTGCATAATATTGTTGAATTATTTTTTCTAATAATTTGACGAAACGACACGAATTTTAAATATATTTCCAGCCCGTAACATAAGAATTATCAACTTTAAAAAATACGCTATCTCTTGACCATAAAGAGAGTTACTCAAAACTTCGCCGTGACGTGCTGCGCGCTATCTATAGGATATTCTGCGAGCTATTACCAGCCAGAAATTAACCCCTCTCCTGCGCGATATATAACGAATTAACAAACATATGCCAATAGTTATATTTTTCCACGAGCTCTGCATAATTTTTAAAGTAACATATATTTCATCTACAACGATTTGGAGTACAAGTCATTTATATTCGGCCGGTAATCGTTCGTCTACGTAAATTATACGCCATGTTGTTCTCTAGAAACCCATCTCCTTGATTCCGTAGACACGCGTGAATAGTTTTTAAGCAATTCTAACGTTATTCCACGTCACATATTTCCAACTCTAATATATTAGCTGTAACGTCCAAAGTGTAATAATAGATGCAACAGACCGTCTCGCAAATTTTAACCCAAAAACACTATCTCGGACAAATTAAAAAAGAGTTATCAAATATCTAACATTTTATATTTTTATTTTTATAACCTACTTATATTTTTAGACAGATGTCAGTCTTAAAATATCTTAAAATTTCTTTAGCATTACAGTACAATGAGAAGTGGATTAGCTGACAGCGTGTTGATAAAAAATACAGCCCCGACGTGACGGACCAGCTGATGGCGGAAGGATACGTAGTCCGATGTAAACAGTAGCGCTACTTTCGCCGAGCTGTCAAAAAGTGGCCTTCTTATATGGTACAGAGTATAACCATCAAATGTGTCTTTACATAACTTCAATTCTCAGCCATTTTGTAAGACAGCCTGACATGAAAAAATTAAGTGCTTATGTCAACAATCAACCGTTTCCTACCAAATGTGGCAAAGGAGTTTTGCTGTGGTAGGCCATATTAATTTATATGTTAAAGTGTGCCAGACACTTAATTTCAGAATGCATTGAATGTGCTTTTTAGCCTCCGTTTATGAAGACACCATGAGAACCAATCAACAGATTCCCACCAAATTTTATAAGCAAATAGTGCTACATTATGGCATATAAGTGTTTTAGGTGTGGCAAGCCATTTTTAAGTGGTACTGTACCTGTAAATGGTTGCTGGTTATTTGGGTAGTGATGGTCTGAAGTTTTATAAAGAGCAATGTCATGTGTAAGAAGGATGTGGTCAATGCTTGTCAGAAACAGTAACGTGTTAAAAATCAGTATTATTTATTCCAGTATTAAATAAATAAAGTATTTAAAGGGCATTTTATGGTTTTGTGTCATTGTATTGTTTATAATTTGATTAAAAATGCTATGACATTTAGAAAATAACATGTATAATGTTTTTTAGTGTAAACATCATAATTTTAAATTAAACTCTTGATTCGTACAAATTTCAAAAAAGGAATTTTAACACAAAATTTGGTTTCTGCTAAAGTGTTTATTGAAGTTGCAAGAGTGATAATGCTGCAATTTCTTTGAAATCCAATAATTGGTTCACATGAGCAAGGGGTTTAACTTCTAATTATTTTGACTTTAAATCTTATTACAAAATTTAAAATTAAAATATAAGCAATCCAAAAGGGAAATTTACAAGAAATATATTTAATGACATTCTGATAACATTAAAAATTATTTTAGCTCTATCCTAATACTTTATATTATTATTATTTTTTTTAGTTCTGAGATTTATACAAAAAATGTGTACATTTAAAATTCTTGTAGCAGTGTTTCATATTTTAGAAGTCATTTTCCTCAATTGTCATATTTTTTCAGACTATTTCTTCATATCACAACAAAAAAGGATGTAATATGCTACAGTATATACAGGATGTATATACTGTNTTCATATCACAACAAAAAAGGATGTAATATGCTACAGTATATACATCACCGAGCAGGGTGATAGAGGACCCCAATATGCATAAGTTAAATCTCTACAAGGGTAATGCAAAATGTGATAGTTTAGAAGTCATGTTATTTTAAGTGATTTTGGAATAAATTATTTCTAATTATTGGGAAAATAATGACCAATTGGAGTAAATTATACACAGTTAGCACAAACTGGGGTAAATTATGCCCAATTAGCATACATTTGGGTCCATTATACCCAAATGGAGTTAATTACACACATTGAGCATAAATTAAATTAAGAACAATTGGGGTAAATTACACCCTATACGAGCAAAGCACTCCCAATGAAGGTAAATAGGGGTACATCAGAGTAAATTACAACAAACACACAATGACGCGTGCCGCATTGTTAGTATTAGAAGTGTCGCTGTCACCACCCCCGCCATCTTACCCCCCCGCTAGGGCCCCNCGCCGGGACGCGGTAGGTGGACAGTTAAGTGCCACGCCGAGAGGCGGCGGTCGGGTGGGGGCTTGCCAGGAGCACCAAGCCGGGACGCGAAGTTAGTCAGTCGTATCGTGGAGTCGCCGAGGAGAGAACCCCGGAACAGTCAGTCATGTAGAGTCATCATCGAGGCTGAAGGGTCAGCCAAAGGAGGATGCCAGCTGAGTCCACCACGCCAACTAGACCTAGCTGAGGGCCCGTGAAGGGCCGCCCAGCTTACCGAACCTCAACCTACTGCCGAAACAACCTGAACTGCAAATACAGCTAAGTACCAGCATCATTGCTCAAGGAACCTTCCCAGACGCCTAGCGTTCCCTCCACAACGTCAGAAGCAGTTAGCATGAGTGCTTTAATTCGCCCTTAAGGCCCCCAACTCACGGGGTACCGTCTCGGAGGTGTCTATGTTTGTATTGTTATGGCCAAATTTAGACTTTTAAAATGAAACCCTGAGAGAGATCAAGTTATTATTTACCCCTAATCAACATCCAAGGCACCCATAGTCTTTGCCTGGTAAAGGTAATTCGTACCCNAGATCAAGTTATTATTTACCCCTAATCAACATCCAAGGCACCCATAGTCTTTGCCTGGTAAAGGTAATTCGTACCCGACGAACCATCCTGTATACCGCAGGTGGCGAGTAGCGTCAACCAATTAACACTGATTGGGCATAATGTAATTCTTTTGGGCATAATTAACCCCAATTTATGCTAATTGGGAGTAATTTACTTCAGTTGGGTGTTATTGACCCAATTATAAATAATTGGGAATAATATACCCCAATTTATGCTAATTGGGTGCAATTTGCTCCAATTCATGCTTATTTGACATAATTTATTCTGACTGGGTGTAATTTACCCTCATTGGGTGTAATTTACTCTGATTGGACATAATTTACCCTAATNAATAATTTATTCTGACTGGGTGTAATTTACCC
Source organism: Clitarchus hookeri (assembly GCA_002778355.1). Lineage (NCBI taxonomy): Eukaryota > Metazoa > Arthropoda > Insecta > Phasmatodea > Phasmatidae > Clitarchus > Clitarchus hookeri. The sequence goes on along the minus strand of NQII01001703.1, from coordinate 375,883 downwards.
TCATTGGGTGTAATTTACTCTGATTGGACATAATTTACCCTAATGTAAGAAAAGTGGGCATAATTTCCCAAATTTGGTGTAATTTACCCCAATTGGGTTAATGTACTCCAATTGGCCGTTATTTCCCCAATATACGCTAATTGGAAATAATTTACGCCAAAATCACTTATAATTACATGGCTTCTAAATTATCACATTTTGGATTCCACATATAGGGGTTTAATTTATGTGTATTGGGATCACCCTGTGTTGTTTGGTCCATCATCAATGATACAACCTGTATACATGTGCAAAATAACTGTAAACTGTTGAACATCCTTAAAGCTTACTGTAAGTACAGTGTGTGGGTTTTCTGTAATGATGTTTGACAAGAGACTACTACATTGATGGTATGAGACTCATTGGTCCTATTGCCATATGTCTTTTAGTGCACAATTGCCATAGTATTTAA
>NQII01001703.1:295897-375333 GCA_002778355.1 Clitarchus hookeri | reverse complement strand
TTTTTCTTTGCAGAAATTGCTTTTATTTTTCCAGGCGCTGTCCAGTGATCCTTACCATGGAAAAACATGATCCAGTTGTTTTGGATTTCCATGACATACTGGTTCACCAGTCTGACGTGGAGTTACTCAAAGGTCCACGTTGGCTCAATGACACACTGATAAGTTTCTATTTCGCTTATCTTGAAAACATGGTGTACAGAACAGATCAGAGATTCCTGCTTGTGTGTCCAGATGTGACACAGTGCCTTAAAGTGTCCGCTGCCAGGGATATGGGTGTGTTTTTAGAACCATTGAAAGCGACTGAGAAGAGCTTCATATTTTTTGCTGTAAATGATTGCAGCAATGTGGAGTCCCCTGGTGGGAGCCATTGGAGTTTACTTGTGTTCAGCAAGTCGGAAAACATGTTCTTCCATTTTGATTCCATGAAATGGGCCAATGAGAAAGAAGCAAAAGGCCTGGCAAGGAATTTGGCTACATATTTATGTAAAAATACACCAGGAAGTTATCAGGAAGTTGATACTTTACAACAGGAAAATGGTTATGACTGTGGTATTCATTTGATATGCAATGCTGAACATCTAGCTCGTTTTTGTGCTAAGCATGGNAGGAAAATGGTTATGACTGTGGTATTCATTTGATATGCAATGCTGAACATCTAGCTCGTTTTTGTGCTAAGCATGGGAAAATAAAGGATTGTAGCAAAGTATCACAATCTGCAATAGGTGAAATGAGAAATTCTCTTCTTAATCTCATTCGGAATGGCTTCACATAGGTCTACGTGTAGGCTTATTGTAATTTAATTATATTGCAAGTTCCTTAATAATTACTAGTTCCTCCTTAAATGTTGCTCTTGTATGCACAAATTTATGTTTACCATTCTTCCTTACTTTAAGCAAGCATTGTGCTTAAGCCAGTAGTACTCCTATACCTGTTCAAAAACAGTCTATTTAAAAAATAATTTTTTATAATTTATTATTTATAAAAATCTAATTTTAAAATACTGATAATTAATTGGTGACTATAACATTTAATGTTACAGTTGCAATCAATTTAATCCTGTTATATAATTGTATGTAAAAATTGCATGTAAAATTGAAAAGGTTATTTGTGTGATTTGTAGTTCATGAGGTAGTATACTAATTTTTGCAGTACCTATTACAAATTTACAGTAAAATAAAAATTGTAAGCTGTAGAAGAAATTTGACTTGAAAATTGAACTGTATTGCTGTACATGATTTAAATATAATATATATTTAAATTGCTTTTACAAAACTTGCTCCAGTGTCATTATTTGTTAGTTTTTTTCTTTCAAGTGTATAAATATAACAAATATGGATTTTATGGTGCAACGCTGAAAGGTGTTAGTTTGAGGACATCATGCTTTCAGTTCTAACCTTCTCTCTACATATTACTATATATTATATTATCATAGTAAGTTCTTGTCCAAAAGTGTTATGTGAGGGTGGAAAATAAAAATGTATATTAACTTCTTTAAATATGTGGTATGCAAATAGTTTTGCTGGAGTAAAATAGGGAAGTATGAAAATGCAAAGATGTATTATGATCTGTTGTATTTTTCATTTTGAAAGTGAGGTAATAAGTATATTAAATATTAAAGACTACTGAGTCTTGGCCTTTGTGCCCCTTTAGAGTGTCCATCATTGGTAGAAACTGCATCGCACATTACGAGATACAATTGTTCACTTTGTTGTTATAAACAAAATTGCATTACAAAATTGTCCAAAGTTAACATAAATTAACATAAACACAGCATTATGTTTATATAAATTGAATGCCATGTAAGTATTAGTAATATAAAAACCAGTACATTCAAACCTTGTTCTTATAGCACCCATTTCGTAGACACCTCGTTTGTACAGATAGATTTTCGGAAACTGTGGGGAAGAAAAAAAACCAAAAAAATTTTGAAAACAAAATAATTTCTGCAAAAACCTATTTGAAAGCCGCAACATTTAAAACAAATACGGGGCGTGTGGACAGAACAAATTGAATCATTTTGCCTAACACTACTGCCTACACAATTTGTGCAACAAGATTTTCACTTCAAAAACTTTTAAATAATGAGTCCTTTCTTGAAACAAAGAATTATGCCACTTTCTTCATGTCTAATTTGTCAAGTGNAAAAAACTTTTAAATAATGAGTCCTTTCTTGAAACAAAGAATTATGCCACTTTCTTCATGTCTAATTTGTCAAGTGCTTCGTTATAAACTGTAGTATGCACAGTTACTTTGAGAATGCACCTTGCGTTCTAAATGTAAAGGAGATTGTGGAAGGCGGCCAGGCGGTGTGAAAGAACATGGCGACCAAAGTGTGTTTACGAATGTATCNAATGTAAAGGAGATTGTGGAAGGCGGCCAGGCGGTGTGAAAGAACATGGCGACCAAAGTGTGTTTACGAATGTATCCGAGTTTTAAATAAAATGTTTAAAAGATTGTATTCAACAGTTTATTCGATACGATACATGGCACAGTTGACAAGATTTGAATTTTAATGCGATTTTACAATGTCTGCGTTCAATGTATCGGGGAAATTGATTGTTGCTTCCGGTAACCTTGCTCAGAACTGCAGATTGTTTGAACAGTCTTTAAATGTGTATCTATTGGCTTCTGTATTGGATAAGGTTGCTGATGATAGAAAGATTGCAATTTTATTAAACATTATTGGCGAGGATGGTGTGAAAATCCACAACTTCATTTTTATGAATGAACAAGAAAGAATGTTCCAGAATGTTATTGGCCAATTTTGGGAGTATTGTGAGCTGAAGAAAGACATTCTACACTCAAGATTCCTGTTTTACCAGCGAAAACAAGAGTTACATGAGCCATTTGATTAATTTTTGACGAATGTTAACTTATTGGCGAAAGACTGTAATTTTAAATCAATGGATGAAGCTATTCGTGAGATATTGGTATTTAGGACAAATGATTTAGACACACAAAAAAATGATTTGTGATGGCGGAACCGAACTTGATGTCGTCATAAAGCAGTTGCAGAGGTAGGGAAAAAACAAGCTGCAGATGTGCAAAGCAAGAACGTTATTGTCAATGTCGCCAAAGTAATTAATTCTCAGTTTTCACAGAAGGTTATTCCATGTAAGTGGTGTGGATAATAGCATGAGCAGAAGTTTAAAGTGTAACAACAAAATGAATCATTTTGCCTCAGTGTGTCGTAGCAGGCAAGTGAAAGTCGTTATGCGTAATCGTTCAAGTGTGCCTGACGAGGTGAGTAGTGATGAATTCTATTGCAACAGTGCACAGTACGAGGTGTGTTCCACAGATTGGTCAGAGAGTCTGTCGTTGGAAAATACCAAAAAAATGTAGATTTAAATTACGCACTGGGTCAGATGTCAATTTACTTTCAATGGATGTTTTCTCGTTCTAAATAAGTCTAGGAAACTGAACTTGGAACATTGTAAATATAAGTTGGGTGCTTACCACCATATAGACATTAAAGTAATTGGTGCAGTGGTGCTAGAAGTTAAATTGAAAAACAAATCAATTGTGTTTGATTTCATTGTAACATTCTGACTTTCAGCCTACTCAAGGGAAAAGATACCTGTCTTGTGCTAGGTTTAATATAAAAGAAATCTATAAACAAAGTTGATATACAGAAAGAAATAATTGTAGACAATGTCGAAAAACAAAACATTTTTCACGGAATACCAGGATGTCTATGGGTACAAGTAGATTCCCAAACAAATATGAGATATTGTTAAAAAGAAGGGTCCGAGCCAACCTCTTGCCCTCCCTGCTGTCTTCCTTTAAAATTAAAAGAAATACTTAGTTGAACTTGATCAATTTAGTGAAAAAGGTATTATTTCTAAAGTAAAAACCCCTACAGAGTGGGTTCACAGAATTGTTGAAAAAGATGAGGTTGATATTCGTGTTTGCTTACATCCTAAAGAATTGAACATATGTTTTCTTAAAAAGTATTTTGAAATACCTACTATCAATAACCTACAAGCAAAGATTTGTAATACCAAATACTTTTCTGTTTTGGATTTAAAAGAGTAGGGATGTAACAATTCCACTTTTCCTCGATTCTCAAAATTGTGATTCTTTTAGTCACAGACAATTACTTTACAGAACTAAATGCCGTATAGATGGGTGTGAAATTTAATAATTTTAACTAGGCCTATTACTAACACGAATAATATAACATGAACAATGGGAGCATATTCATATGAAATTTCAAAAAGTTCCAAAGAGGGATATGACATAATATTGAATACATACGTACATACATACATACATAGTATAAAAGAATACCCCAACTTTGAAAGTCTATAATATCAAAACCAAACAACCTACAACCTTGATTAACCAATCATATGAACCGTGGAACTGTGAAATTTGTTTACCATACATTCATAAATGTTCAATGTGACTAACATGAACGGCCCGAACGACATCTACGCGATAATCAAACTCATTCCACGCTCTTGTCAGCATATCCGGTGTTACGGTTTGGATGGCATTCGTAACTCTTGGTTTGAGGTGGTGAAGGGGAAGGTCTGATGTTTCCTTTATGTGCCGAGAGATGACACTGGGAGCGTCTGTCGTCGCACTATGAGCGTGTGTTGTGTGTTAGTACGCATCACGTTGGCGACGGAACAACAGAAGGCGTTCTGTGTTATTCAGTTTGCTAAATGTGAATCGGTTACGACTGTTCAACGTGAATTCCGTCGCAAATACGGACGTCGTCCTCCCGATAGGTGGAGTATCGTACGTTGGTTTCGTCAGTTCCGTGACACAGGGTGCCTTTGCAAAGGCAAAAGTTCCGGGCGGCCGCGTGTGTCCGAAGAGAATGTGCAACGGATTCAACAAGCGTTCGTTCGCTGTCCGAGAAAATCAACTCGACAAGCTAGCCGGGAAATGCAAATCCCTCAATCGACGGTATGGACAGTGTTGCGAAAGCGATTGCTGTACAAACCATACAGGTTACAGCTTGTACAGGCTCTTACCGAAAGGGATAAAGAACTGAGACGTGATTTCTGCGCGTTCGTTCTTGCCCAGAACGAGGTAGACGATGCCTTCATGTCTAAGCTGGTTTTTAGCGATGAAGCGACGTTCCATACAAATGGTAAGGTGAACCGGCACAACATGTGGATATGGGGTCAGGAGCCTCCACATGAAATCACTGAACACGAGCGCGCTTCCCCTAAAGTGAACGTGTTTTGCGCTGTATCCAAAGACACTGTTTTCGGCCCTTTCTTTTTTCACAGCCCACTGTTACTGGAATCCCTTATTTGGACATGCTTACAGAGTGGTTGTTTCCTCAGTTAGAAAAGATGACGGGGGACTTCATTTTCCAGCAGGATGGTGCGCCACCCCATTGGCACCTAGCTATTCGTGGATACCTAAACGAGACGTTGCCGCAATGCTGGATTGGTCGAGGAGCAGCTGATGACCAGGCTCTTCATCACTGGCCCCCAAGAAGCCTGGATCTTACCCCGTTAGATTTATTTCTATGGTGGTACATAAAGGATGAAGTGTTTTGTCCATCATTGCCGGCTAACATTGACGACCTCAAAACAAGAATTACGGACGCCATCCAAACCGTAACACCGGACCTGCCGACAAGAGTGTGGAATGAGTTTGATTATCGCATAGATGTCGTTCGAGCTTCTCATGGTTGTCACATTGAACATTTATGAAGATATGGTAAACAAACTTCACAGTTCGTTTGATTGGTCAACCACGGTTGTAGGTTGTTTGGTTTTGGTATTGTAGACCTTCAAAGTTGGGGTATTATTTTATACTCATCCTGTATATACATATATGTATATATACATGCATATACACAGTGGTGACAAAAGTCATGGGACAGCAATATGCAAATATACAGATGGCAGTAGTATCACGTACAAAATTTATAAATGGGCAGTGCATTGGTTGGGCTTTCATTTGTAGTCAAGTGATTCATGTGAAAAGGTTTCTGACGTCATATTGGCCGCATGACTGGAATTAACAGACTTTGAACGCGGAATGGTAGTTAGAGCTAGATGCATGGGACATTCCATTTCGGAAATGGTTAGGGAATTCTACATTCCGAGATCCAGTGTCAAGAGAGTGCCGAGAATACCTAATTTCAGGCATAACCTCCCACCATGGACAACGCAGTGGCCGACCGCCTGCACTTAATGACCGAGACCAACGACGTGTGCGCAGAACGGTCAGTGTTAACAGACAAGCAACGCTGCATGAAATAACTGCAGGAATCAATGTGGGACGTATGAGGGACGTGTCCGTTAGGACAGTGCGGCGAACTTTGGCTGTTATGGGCTATGCCAGCAGAAGACCGACTTGAGTGCCTTTACTAACAGCATGACATCGCCTGCAGCGCCTCCCCTGGGCTTGTGACCATATCGGATGGACCCTAGACGACTGGAAAACCGTGGCTTGGTCAGATGAGTCCCGATTTCAGTTGGTAAGAGCTGATGGTAGTGTTTGAGTGTGGCGCAGACCCCACGAATCCATGGACCCAAGTTGTTAACAAGGAACTGTGCAAGCTGGTGGTGGCTCCATAATGGTGTGGGCTGTTTTTACATGGAATGGACTGGGTCCTCTGGTACAACTGAACTGATCATTGACTGGAAAGGGTTATGTTCAGCTACTTGGAGACCACTTGTAGCCATTCATGGACTTCATGTACCCAAACAACGATGGAATTTTTATGGATGACAATGTGCCATGTCACCGGGCCGCAACTGTTCGCGATTGGTTTGAAGAACATTCTGGACAATTCCAGCGAATGATTTGGCCACCAAGATCGCCTGACATGAATCCCATCAAACAGTTATGGGACATAATCGAGAAGTCAGTTCGTGCACAAACTCCTGCACCGGCAACACTTTCACAATTATGGACATCTATAGAGGCAGCATGGCTCAATATTTCTGCTGGGGACTTCCAACGACTTGTTGAGTCCACGCCACGTCGAGTTGCTGCACTTTGCCGGGCAAAAGGAGGTCCGGCACGATATTAGGAGGTATCCCATGACTTTTGTCGCCTCAGTGTATATTTCATCCACATAGTCTATTCAAAAATATTTCTAAACCTCACTGGCCATGATAAATGTTCACCAACACATGAAATTATTAAAAAGTTTGCAAGAATAGCACAGGAAAACACATTATCTTTTACAACAAAAGGAATCTTTTTGTCACACGCAACTGATAGACACAATAACTGTTGATTGATAATACTATAACTGGGCAACAGCTGGTCTTTATCATGTTATGTTTTATAGCTGGGCGGGATTGGAGATTTTGAGCCAAGAAAGTTTTGGGTGAGGCTGAAAATAAATATTTCCAAAACAAAAGGACGAGATTTGGAATGCATCATTAGTAATTAAAGAAAATCGCCATTATTGCCTGTACGTATAGAAGCATTTCGCACACACTTTATTTGGCATTTTGTTTGTAAAACAGTTAACTTACACTGTTCATTAAAAAAAAAAAAACAATTGTACAGAAATGTTTTTTTTGTTATAATCAAATGTATTTTGTAGGAATGGGTCGAATAACAAAAAATATCGGTTCCGGTACAGATTCTACAATTTAAATATTGGTTCCAATAATAGGTTCTATTATGAATACTTGCCTTTTGCTTGCAACTTCATTAAACCAATGCAAGTAAAATTCATTAAATGTTTTATTTAACCTATGGAAGAATTGAACAATAACAAAGTGTGACGATAAGATTTAAGGTATACAGATAAACTTGTATTAAATTTATTCAAGGTTGTAAATATGTAACAAATTATTCTTTTTTTACATTAATATGTGGCGATTATGTTTGGGAAATACTTTAATTAAGTAACTCGTGGTGCTAAAAACCATAATATTGTGGCGTGCTGTACAATAAAGGTAACCTATGGTCGTTAAAAGAACATCAACAACTGTGGTGGGCGGCAGGCTTCCTTTTTCTTTCTGCTTCTTTTATGCATTGACTGGGCGGTCAGCTTACTTTTTTTTTGCCTCTTTTATGCAGTGATACAATAGTTATTTTTGTAACGACAGAGTTTTGCCATTGCTGTGTAGAAACTAGAACCGAGTAGTAGTTGTTATCCTAAAACCGGTTCTGAGTCAAACCTCAAGAACCGGTATAAATTGGAACCTAAGAACCGAACCAACCCATCCATCCCTAGAATTTTTTTTTTTTTTGAAATGGCATGGCTTATTTGCTTGNCAAACGAACCCATCCATCCCTAGAATTTTTTTTTTTTTTGAAATGGCATGGCTTATTTGCTTGAGTACTATCAGCTCTGCCGCAGAATTAAACCAACGGCGCTAGTATTCTAGTAAACAACCATGGCAGACACCAGATGGTCGTTCCAAAGCCATAACATGTCGAGAAATTTTTTCTTTTTACGATAATGCTATTTTTTTTATTTCTCAGAAATATTACAACGGGTACAAATATAATTTCCTCTCGTGCCTTACCAAATCATAATGCAAACTCTGAAGTATGCGTACATAATTTACGATGTTGTGAACGAAGAAACATCATATCTAAGGCACAAAAAGTAAAAATTCCATGAGTGGAACAAAAAGTTAGTTTTTGTCATTGCAGATTAATAAAGTGCTACGTTCATTATGCAAGTCCTTTGCCGTGGTAACGTTGTAATCATCCGCTATTTGGTAGGTTTAACCTTATTTTTTATTTGAGTGAGAACTGTATAGGTCACGCAAAAAGTGAGGCCGTGTTTGAATTGGCACTTTTAGTTTACTAAAGGGTCACGTCACCTGAATTAGTCAACAAAATGACAACGTACTTGGTATTTTATTTAGTATATAATTTTTTTACATTTTAGTATGCAATGAAACTTGCTAAAATACAAAACTACCAAATAGCAAACAAACTGAAGCTACTAAATACTAATATACTAAATGGTGAATTTGAACACGGCCAGTAGTGTTTTATTTTCAGATTATTTCCTCATTTCCCATTTTCATTCACAAAATAATTTTCCGAGTGATTCAATTATCGGCATAAATCAAGTAATTTTAAACTGTTTTTGGAGGCGATAGGTTATATATTTGTAGTAATTGGTTTTTAATGCTTCAATTCTTGGTCTTCCGATTCTCGATTATACGATTCTTTAAGAATCGCAGGAATCGAGTTTGACATCTCTATAAAAGAGTTATTCTGGCAGGTTGGATTGTCTGAAGCCAGCAAAATTTTTGTACATTCTCTGTGTTTGGGACATACCAGTTTAATATGTTACCTTTTGGTTTGGAGGTGCTGCTGAAATCTTTCAAGAAAATTGTGAGAATTGTTTTAAGGACACTGATAATGTACTTGTTTATATTGATGACTTTCTAATTTTTGGACAATCAAAAGAGGAACATGATTTAGCTCTAACAAAGGTTTAATTAATGGGCTAGGGAATTAAATATAAATTTAATACTTACCTGAGATTGTCAATTATTTTGGCCATGAAATAGTTGATGGTTCTCTGATGCCAGACAAAGCTAAAATTCAAGCCATTCTGGATTATGATATGCCTAATGATAAGTAAAGCTTACAGTGCTTTCTGGGTTAACCACACTTGTCTAAAGTCATCCATTAAGGCAACTTTAAAAAATTAATGTGTTTTGAATGGATGTAGCTCATGACAATTGTGTTGACAATATCAAAATTTTGTGAACTAATCCGCCGGCGTTGTGCAATTTTGATCCCAAACAACCATTAACTATTCAGACTGAGAGTTCAAACAATGTAATTGTTACAGAACAATCAACTATTAGCTTTTGCATCTAAGAGTTTGAGTGAATATGGTCAGATAGATAATAAATTCCTTGATGTTCTTTTTGCTTGTAAAAAAATTCAATTTTTACATATATGGTAGACACACAATAATTCAAACAGATCATTAACCTTTGGTAGCTCTGGTGAAAAAAGAAATTCATAGTATAGCAGCGCAGCGTTTACGTAAAATAAGATTGAAATTGAGCATTTATGACAGCACTGTGCAATACGTCAAAGGATCCATGATGTTAATAGCTGATGTGATTAGCAGAGCATCATCAAAAAGTAATTGTGAGTGTGCTGAAAAATCACTGGATCTAGTTGTTCATACAGTTAATGTTAGTGATAGTTTCCTTTCAGAGATTTGACAGTAAACCAGGAACGATGTTTCTCTGGCTTGCGGAATTTTATAAAGAGGGTTGGCCAAACGGTATTGATAAAGTTCCAGATTATGTGAAATTTTATTGGAAGTCAAAGGACGACGACTTTGAGAATGATTTAGTGAATTTGAATCATTTGATCATTGTTCCCTTGTCTTTAGAAATTATTATTTTAATGAAGGTTCGCTCATCTCGGCATAGCAAAATCATTGTTTTATTGGCCAAATAGGAAAAGTTATATAATAACACTAATTAACACGTGTCGTCTTTGTGAGAAATACAGTATTAGTAAGACAAAAGAACATATGATTCTGGATGAAATTACAATCCTCCTATTTGAGAAAATTGTGTGCTATTTTCTGAATTTTGCCAATGAAAATTATCTAATAGTTGCTGACTTAATTCAAAATGGTTTGATTTAATAAAGGCAAATTTAATGTCTTCTACAACTGTGATCAAAATATTAAAATGTCTATTTGCTACTCATGGTATTCCAAAAGGTGTGAGGGCAGATAATATGCCATTTAACCCAGCAGAATTTAAGAAATTTGCTAATGAATGGGGATTTTCTGTAATCACATCATATATCCCAAATATAATGGTTTTATTGAACAATTTGTTGGTATTGCAAAGAACATGTTGAAGAAATGTAAAGATGGAAATCTAGATAGAGAATGTGTTACTAGAATATCGAAACACTCCAGTTTTAAACTCACCATATACTCGTCAGTTGTTATTTAGTAGGAATACTAAATCCATGTTACCTATACATGACAGTTTGCTCATTCCTAAAGTTGCAACTAATTTTAGTGGCTATCAGAACAAAAGAAATGTTATAAATAGAACAAATTATGACAAATGTGCAAAACAGTACAATTACTAGTTTGAAAGGGTCAAGATATAGTGTATATGAAGGATAATTTATGGCAACCAGCAAAAATTGTTAGCTCTCACAGTTCTCCAAGGTTTTTTTTTATCAATAAAGACAAAAAAGGATAATGTTTTTAAGGAGAAACCACTGTTGAGTTAAAGCCATCACATTGCAGTAAGGACATTGTCCCTCTAAAACGCACAATTTTAGGACCAGATCTTTCAGACAAAAATGTAAACCCTTTGGAGAACTGTGACAGCAGGGCTATAGGATTGTTAAAGCCCCTAGTTATTTAAAAATGATACAACTTACTAAGGTAAAACGCACCCTGCGTTTTAAATGTAAATGGGATCGTGGAAGGCGGCCAGGCGGTGTGAAAGAACATGGCAACCAAAGTGTGTTTACGAATTTAACTTTGACTCCCACAGTAATTCTTAAATAGCTTTTCCGACATCTAAAAGCACTGAATTTCCTCTCTGCTTCACAAGTAGAAGCTTGGTGACACCAAAGTAACTTAATTTCCACATTTAAAAATAAGTTTCTTAACTTCAAGTGCCCTGTGTTTAAAAATTATTACTACATCAATAAGGCAGGAAGTTCTTTTTTCTACTGTGTTAGTAAACTTCGAGAAGTCTGAGTGTGTCAGTTTTGACTGACATTGATCCATGACAAGCCAAGTAGTCGAAATATTTCTGAAAATCTGATAAATTTTACTTGCTTAAAGGGTCACAACTTCAAGGATTAAAAGGGTGAGGGGAAAATACCAACTGGTCTAAAGTTACAAACTTCTGTTATCCTTGGTTTTTTCTGATCAAGGACGAAATATAGCATATTTCCATTTTAAAGAAAATGCATTGTCTCTTGAAAATCATATCCATCAGTGTATGGATTACAAACTGTTACTATTTTCGTATTAAAGAACTTGGGATCATTCTATCCCTTCAGCTGGTGAATTCATCTATTTATGCAACTTCTGAGCATCTCCCACATTCAGTGCTCCAAAACAAATTTTGTTATTACCATGGTCAGATATCGTTTTCGGTGTACTTGACCATCCAAGATATAACATTTATTCCCATCAATAAAAAAAAAAAAAAATGGGCAACAAGAACCCAGCATTGAGAGTTTCATTATTAGACTCAGATGCATGACGTTTTTTTTTAAATCCAAACCAATGCCATTTAGTTACTTTCATAATTACTCTGGTGAACAGTCATCAGAATGTAACACACAAATTATTTGAGCATTTATAATAGCTTCTAGTACATAAATTGAATAAACATTCATATTCTTGAAAATTACTCTCGCTTGATTTTGAGTTATTAATCCTGTTTAAATTTATTGTGAACATGATCACAACTGCATTTTGTTTTATGTGCACATTCATTCAGGATACTGGCATATTTCCAGTGGGGTATGTTTAAGGAATAAGTTAGTCATACTACTGTAGTACGTGGTGTATATATTTGTTACGATCCATATTGTTGCTGTATGTGCACTTAAAATGAATTTCATTATTACATTTTTCACAGTTGCAGGAGGTTATAAGTTTTGGCTTAAGTTTAGGTACTCTAAATAAAGAAGATAAATACATGAACTTGTTATGCAGGATTTCTGGCAGTGTACTTTTGTATTGTCGGTGAACAAAATAATACCCGAATGTAATAAATCCAGATAAATGTAGCTATATAATAACTGGTATCTAACTTACAGTTGCAAGATACAAAAGAAAATTTCAACATTAAAATCGCACATCACAAGACATGGTCAAAATTTTGTTCCGAGGCTTATTTTGGTTTCTTATTCCACGAACTGCCCTAGATGTGGCAGCTTTAAACTAATGCAAACATAACCTTGGGCTGAGAGACTGTCGCTTCCAACATGAGGTTGCTCTGTACAGCTACTGCCGTGACTCAAAAACACATACTAGTCACTCCATCATCGTTCAAACTTCACAGTTCAGTAATTTCTAATAAAAATCTTATTAGCTATTCATGGAAAGAAATAAAATAAGAAAAGCCTTTCACAACATCTCCAAGAGCGGGATTGCATGTTAAGAAAGAGTACTACAGTTTTAAATACTTCTAAAGACTTAATTTTGATGTGTATGGCCTTGTGCAACAAGATGGATAATAAAAGGTACAGGATGTCCCAATAATAAATTTCATAATTCTGTACACTGTTGATTGTTGCAGTAGGGCAAAATGACATGATGTCACAAGGTGGTGTTCAGTCAGAACTGCCAGAAGAGATCGTACGCAGGATGCAGGTGGCCAGCGCTGGTAGAAGTTGTCCTTATTGTGGTAATGTCTCATCATCAGGTTTAATCTTTCCACCTGGTATGTTTGAATTTTCCATCTGCCATCTACTCGCAATACAGTCTGTGCACATGATCTTTAAAAGTTTTGTTGATACATACATCCAGGGGTTGTAATATTGATGTCAAATTGCCTGGTATAAAGGCAAAGTGTCTCTTATTCTCATTTAAAAGTTTTCTAACTGCTTCAATCAGATGGCCCCTAAAACTGTCCAACACTGCAATAATGCTGCCTCATCTACACACTTTTAATCCAGTCCAGCATGAGTTGCTCATCCATCTTCCCACCNGACACAGTTTTCCTTTTAAAAATGACGTGGGGCAGAAGTTTCCTACCATCAGCACTGACACACAGCATAATGGTGCTCCATAGTTTTCATTTCACATGGTTCTTACTGCTACAGACTTCACACCCTTGGTATCAACGGTGAAATTTCATAGCATATAAAAAAATATAGGCATCAGGTCTGCATTTCCTATCTGTCCCAGCATGTAACACTTTTCTCGATGCTTTCGCAAAAAAAATCGTTGGAAGTTTAGAACCACTTCTGAATAGTCTGCAGGNGCATGTAACACTTTTCTCGATGCTTTCGCAAAAAAAATCGTTGGAAGTTTAGAACCACTTCTGAATAGTCTGCAGGTAACGTTTGACAAATGGACGCTCACTCACTTTGTTTCGCTTAATTGCAGTGCCTTCACTTGAATTGTCATGAAACACAACCACCATTATTTCACATTTTCCACATGTAACTTGAAACAGCTTCACCCACTTCAGGAAATTTTCCATGTTTTGGCCTATGTAATGCTTTTCTTCTTGGATTCGTTTCCTTCAGCTTGGCTTTTGGTTAGTCCTGCACTAGTTTTTCATTCACTGAAAATTCTCAATCAGCAAATCTGTTCTCATGTTGTTCTGNGCTTTTGGTTAGTCCTGCACTAGTTTTTCATTCACTGAAAATTCTCAATCAGCAAATCTGTTCTCATGTTGTTCTGCGAACGTAATCACTTTTGTTTGAAAGACGCTGTGTTACTGCTTCCATTATCCATTTCTCACAATTGCTGATAAATTTCCGTACAGTACTGTCAAAACGACGATAAAGCAACAAATAAAATTTTACCCTTGTACTTACAAAAGCAGAAAAGATGAACAAGAACCAGAAGCGCTCTGGATGGTTTTGGTGCATTCAGTTATTCAGCCCATGTGAAAACAATGACCTTGGCACATCTACTAATGAAAAAATTTTCCCTAAAGTTTTGGTTTCTTAAAACAGTGGTACGACTGTTTTGCTATGAATCACGATATGTGGTCTCACAAAGGACAGTCTCTGGGTTGGCGACACTACCGCATAACTTGAGTAACAGCAGGTAATGTGTTAAAGAGTGGTGCCTATTTTTAGATATTTCAGTCTTCGGAGTTATACAGTAGTGGCAAAGAGAAATGCAACTTATTTTCCAGCATATTTCCTTTAAATTTTTAATGGTTCACAAAACATTAGTTGTTTTGAGGGGGTTCTAATCTTGGGACCATAGCATTGAGAGATGACTGTATGTTTATTAGGTGTTCCACTGCCCGAATTACAGCAAACTTGCACCTTGCTGTGCGTTGACTGTCTGTCTCCCCCCCCCCCACGATGAAACACCGCCAGCATTTTGTTACAGTTACCCCATTTTTAGTTGGCCATCATGTTTACAATATGGCCCAAAACCTGTGTAGATTTAATTTTAGGTGCCGAAGATAGTGGAAGCAACAGATTTGATGGGAGTGAACCCCACTGACATCTAAAATGGTCTTACACAATATGTGTAATAAAGAGTTGTATATACATTAGATTTTTAGTAAATTTTAGGGATGGGTCGAATAACAAAAAATATCGGTTCCGGTACAGATTCTACAATTTAAATATTGGTTCCAATAATAGGTTCTATTATGAATACTTGCCTTTTGCTTGCAACTTCATTCAACCAATGCAGGTAAAATTCATTAAATGTTTTATTTAACCTACCGAAGAATAGAACAATAACAAAGTGTGAAGATAAGATTTAATGTAAACAGATAAACTTGTATTAAATTTTTTTTTACATTGATAGGTGGTGATAGTGATATGTTTGAAAAATACTTTTAAATAACTCGCAGTGTTAAAAGCCATGACTTTAACCCAGGGGTCAGCAACCTTTCTACCTTAAAGGGCCACATCAGATTTGTGTTACGTCTTGGGGGCCGCATGGTTTATCATACCCATAAACATACGAACAAGGCGTGATATAAGCAGAAAAACACATATTGAATTTAAATTTGTTTATTTCACACAAAACATTTCGTTTATAAGGTACACGATTATAAATTTAGTTTTTTTGTAAATTGAAATACAGTTTGAGTATAAATGAAGTTCGAAATTGCATTAAAAATACAATAATAGTTTTCGAGAGAATTTAATGGGAAGTTTGGTATTGCATCCTCTTCACAAGCTTGTCAATATCTGGTCTGATTTTCGAAGTTGATACTTTGATTGAATTTTCCAGATGAACGTTAGTCAATCTACTTCTGGTTTTATTCTTGACAAAATTCATTTTTGAAAACAACTGTTCGCAAACATATGTGCTGGCAAAGAGAGACATCATTTTAAGGGCGTTTAACCTGATATTGGGAAAGTTGTCTTTGTCAATATACTTAGAATAGAATTCAGTTAGTCCCAAGTTGAACTTTTCCTTTAAGTCTGAGTTGCACTGTAAGTCTGTCAGTTCCATTTGAAGGTTTCCTGGCACATCACTGACCTTTACACTAAAAGGCCGGGAAAACAAGTCAATTAACTTTTCACTTTTCCTAAAGTCCAAGAACCTGGAGTTAAATTCATCTTTTAGTTCCACTAAAGCTGTGACATACTTGCTCATGTCAAAACCATCACATTCTGACAATTTCTCAAAATGAGTGAAATTGTAGTCCATGAGTTGATCTTGCCACAGATCAAGCTTGCACTCAAATGATTTGATACAGTCAAAGAGGTTGTGAATGAAGTTGTCAGGATGTTGCAATTTTTTGTTTAATATATTCAAATGCATTGTGATGTCTGCGCAAAATGCCAAATCACTTACCCATGAAGGGTTGTTGAATTCATTGACTGACTTTTCTTTGTCGTGCATAAAGGCCTTTATAGCATCTCTCAGTTCAAATACCCTCTTTAACATTTCTCCTCGAGAAAGCCAACGAACGTCACAAAAGTAAGGTATGTCTCCGTAATCTGCATCCATTTCAGCCAGAAAGGATTGAAATTGCCGATGTTTGAGCCCGTGAGATCTAATGAAATTTACTGTTCTAACAACGATGTCCATCACATTTTCGAAGCCTACCTTCTTGGCACACAAGCTTTGTTGGTGTATAATACAGTGATAGTTCATCAAAACATCGTCCCCTTTTCTTTCCTGAACCAAAGTAACTACTCCTTTGTTTTTGCCTACCATTGATGGACAACCATCAGTGGCAATTCCTACCAGATTTTTTAGATTAAGGTTAAACTTATCAAGCACATTCATTAAACTTTGAAACAAATCAGTTCCTTTAGTGGTGCCTTGCATCGGATGTAGGCTTAACAACTCTTCAGTAATATTGAAATTATCATTGATTCCCCGAACAAAAACAGCCAGTTGTGCAGTGTCGGTGATGTCAGTACTCTCATCAATAGCAATTGAATAAAATACAAATGCAGACGCTTCATCCTTAATAGAATCATTGATATCATCTGCCATATCATCAATACGTCTCAAAATAGTTGTTGCAGAAAGGCTTACTTTAGAAAACAAATTTCTCTGTGATGGACACAGAATTTCAGCGGCAGACCCCAGGCACTCTTTGACAAATTCTCCGTCTGAAAAAGGTTTTGACTTTTTTGCAATCTTTTCAGCTACTATGAAGCTTACCTTAACACAAGCTTCAGTCTCAACAGTAGGCTTTTTGAATGAAAACTGCTGGTTCTTGAGATTTTGCTTTAAATTAGAAACTTTATCACTCCGAACTTGTCCTTGAAAAGAGTTGAATTTTGTAGCATGTTTGGTTTCATAGTGTCGTTTCAAGTTGAACTCTTTCATTACACCGATTGACTCATCGCACACTAAACACACCGGTTTCTGCCGAACTTCAACGAACAAATAAGCATCCGTCCAACGTTCTTGGAAAACGCGACACTCGTCACCTACTTTACGCTTTTTACTAGAACTAGCCATAGTTGCAACAAACAACAGCTTGTAATGGTGACTACTGACACAACGAACACGAACCCTTCCACAGTGTTGTAAAAAATTGACCTGCCACGCCACGGCGCGGCAACATGTGAACTACCCTCGCGAACCGTTGAGAGGGAAATTCAAACTTTCGTCAGAACGAACGCCTTCACTCTCGATCACTCGGGGAGGCGACGCACTCCGACAATGACCGAGACAGTCCGAATGCACTCGACAGACACTGACGTAGTATTCGCATGCACCAGAAACCTTTTTGTGTTATCAATTAATAGTTCACAACTCAACTCAATTTTTTTACAACTTATTAGTATTTGTAATAATAATTCTTTAATTAAATCAAACCTTTTTGTCGGGGGCCGCATAAAACCGGCCGGCGGGCCGCATGCAGCCCGCGGGCCTCACGTTGCCGATCCCTGCTTTAACCTATGGTCATTAAAAGAATGTGAAGAACTCCAGTGGGTGACCTGCTTCCTTTTTCTTTTCGCTTCTTTTACGTAGTGATAGGGCGGCCCGCTCTTTTTTTTTTTTTGCTTCTTTTATGCAGTGAACTGCTGGTTTTTTTTTTTGCTGTGTTGGAATGCCACACCCCTAAAAAAACCGTCACTTCTTCCCTTCTCCAGCCCCCTTGATAAGGCTATTCTCTGCCTTACACAGAAACAAAGCAGGTGTGGAGAAATGTATCAATCGACTAGCAGTGTTGCTTACAGGGGCAGGCTGAGTGATAAAGACAGAGAAGGAAGAGGCCAGTTTACAACTACCACTCCTTAATTTTTTTCCCTTTATTTTTGGGGAAAAGGGAGCGCTATACAGGAGGTAGTTATTTTTGTAAGGACAGAGTTTTGTAGTAAATTTATTGCTGTGTAGAAACGAGAACCGAGCAGTTGTTGTTAATATAAAACTGGTTCCGAGTCAAACCTCAAGAACCGGTATCAATTGGAACCGAAGAACCGAACCGACCCATCGCTAGTAAATTTACTACAAGTCAGAAATTGACACTACATAAAATTAATTACATTAAAAAATGTTTAATACTTAAAAAAAAAAATAAGTACATAATCTCAAAAGAATAAATAATAATTACATACACTTAAAAATATCTAACTTCCATGTCTTATCATCATTTAAGGTTGGAGGAATTCTCAGTGACGGTTCTGAAACAAAAAAAGAATAATAATTTGTGCAATGTCCAATATTTGAATATACAAATATGGAATAAAACAAATTAACTTTTGTATGCTACCCTCTTACCTAACAACGTGTACGATACACTCGAGGCTTCTTCACCCAACTTCATTTTTGATGTCAAGTTGTTAACAGTTTCTTCAGGACCATACATCTAAAGAACAAAACAATTGGCACTCGTAAGTAACACACTTATACTAGCCAGAAAGATACAGAATAAGGCTCGCCCTTGACCTTGGAACTTACGATACTGTGATCAATATTCGTGACCTCCAAGTTCCATATATCAGCAAGGCTGTGCTGCATATCTTGCAACAGCGTTTCTAAGGCTTGTTGCAAAGCCTGCGACTGCTGGTCATATTCGAACTGGACTAGCTGCTTACACAAACATCTCACTTCACCTGTCAAACAAAATATACATACAGTACATATCAGCAGGCACCTCAATGGAAATTCTTCAAGTAACTTCAAATGCAGGCCATTGCTACAAACTTGAAACCAAACTAGAAAATTTATTCTTTCATATGTTACAAGTTGTGTTTGTCAAACTTCTTTCCCATTTAATTTACTCTTCTTGAATAGAATATTTCTGGTTCCCACTACTAGCATTTTAATTATGGGCACATATTCTTTTAATATAATTATTTAAAAATTATTTAAAGTCAATTATATTTCTTTTAAAAAAGTTCTATATTAAGAATCTGTATTTTACAAGAAATGTACAGTTGCATTATGTTTTTGTCAAACAAAAGACAAAAGAATAACTTGCATCAATGAAACAAATGTTTTCAGTAATAAATAATTTTATAATCAACGGCATGTATTTGTGTTGAATTCTGTGCAATGAAACACTTATTTCAAATCAAATTTGTGAGTTACAAATATTCAATGATCTCAGCAGTTCAGTATCAAATTCAAAATGATAACGGATCATCTCTTGACCGAGGTTTGTGCTCTGGCTGCTGATCGTGGATCATATGGAAAATGATCTCACATCAATTTCTCATTAAACTATTTTATTCCAGACAATCATGGATATTTAAAAAAAATTAAACTACCATATTTTAAAAATTGGGAAACAAATTTCTTATTTTTATCATGATACATGCTATGAAAGGCACACCTTTAACTAAAAATAATGATTCAAACAAAAAGCACAGTTGCACTAAACATTGATGGTACTTAATGCTAAGCCACATCCTTATTTAAAAAAATTTTTAGGACAAAAATGTGCAGCTTAGAATTCAGAACTGTAAATCTAAATAATACATATGTTTGAAAAATGTGAAATGCTAGCTGTGCACGTGCATAAAGCCAGTCAGAAAAAATGTAAACAACTGATCCATTTTTAAAGTGAAGTGTAAAATGTGATGTTTCTGACAGTACTTGTTATTTGTTTGTATGTTGTAAGAGTTTATACCATCATTAGGGAAACAAAACAGTGTGAACTGGCCAGCAGTCTAGGACAACTTTGACATACATCTCATTACATGCTGTGTATATGCGTAAAACATTTGGAAAATAAATTGTGGCTCTACATCTAGAAGCACATGTTAACAACTACAGCAGTCACACATGCAGAAAAATATCAATGATCAATTATACTTGTCTAAGTTTTAAGTTTTGCAACACTTCACTGATGTCGACGATGACATTCAGGATTTAATTTGACTTCATACATCTTCTTTCGTAACTATAAAATAAAACCTAGCAAAATGTTAACACTGGAAAAAAAAAAAAAACTATTACTATGACCATGCAATACAACAAAAAGGGCAGAACAAAATCACCTACTGACAAACAGATATCAAGGAAAAATCTGAATGTATGCGCTTACTTGTCATAAATCAACGAAGAAAAAAAAGAGCAAAGAGGAGTGAGGATGGAGACAGGGGAGTGAGAGGCAGAGAGAGAAAGGGTGTGCTGTTTTTTCTGCGTATCCCTGACTGACCGTATCTTCACAGTTTATGTACAGAGACCCGGGAATTTTGTGAATTCAAGCGGTGCTAGGATCAGATTTAGAACACTTGTGCATCCTTAATACTTCTGTTATTGGGCCACTCATTTCCCCGACACTCCCTGCAGAACTGTGAACACGGTTAGAAACAGACAGAGCTAATCATGTACAACCTAGTAGCCAGGATAAAGTGCTCATCACGAAAGCCTCAGTCAATGAATAAATTACAGCATCTGAGGTGTGTACAAAACTGTTGACTTTAGTCTAGTCATCAAATGAATTCAAAAACTTTCCGGGTTTCTATTTATGTGGCCCATTTACGGTCATAACACTTGCTACATTCCCTAACTATGTTAAGTTTCTATGACTCACCTTTAGCTTTCACTGTATTTGTAACTAGTTCATGTAAGGCTCTTATAAGTGCCAGATCCTCATATGGGCTTCCTTCCTTAAGACTGAGTAACTTGCGTTCCTGTTTCCTGCGATTTTTGCTTGATCTAAACGTTCGCCTACAACATAGGAATATTTAAAGAATAAGGAAAATAATATAATGTGTATTTCAAAATTTTTAACAACCAAACCAGCATTCAACAACCAATGTGAAAGTCACGAACAAAAACACAGAGGTCTTTAATGGGACAAGACACTTAACGTACTTTTTGAAAGTCATGAAATAACATAAAATATAAAACCAAAATCCTTCAGTCTCCAAAAGTTTCGAAAGTATTTTTTGTGCTATTCCTAATGCTAATTAACCAAAGTTTAACACAAAGAATTCAGAGGAAATGCATTTGTCTATACTGATGCGTGATGGCCGGAATGTTTAGGCACGTCACCTAGTCTACAGGGGAGTTTTTGAGCGGGTTCAGGATGAGAACCCTGGGTGGCCTTACGAGCTGATTATTGTGGATTCGCCCTGGCTCTTAGGGAGCCAGTGTACAGAGTCGACCTTGCCAGGCGGCAGCAAGTTACGTAGGCATCTAAGGCGGCGTGGTTGGCGGTAGATGCTAGCTTACCACATGTAGACACGTGCTGTAGCTGACCGTTGGTTGGCTGTGGTAGGCAACTCTCAGAACCCCGTCCGGGGGCGGCTGGCTGGAGCTGGCTGGTCCTAGGACTGCTGGGCTCCGGGTGGCGGCAGAAGGCGGCGTTGCTCAGTGGATAGTGCTGACGAGGCCCAGGGCCACGGGCAGTCCGAGCCGGAGATGTACGATGACTGGATGCTGTGTCTCGCCAGTCTTCTGAGGTGGCTCGAATAAAAGGATTGAGCCCCCTGCAGTCGGCGGGCAGCTTGTACCTGATCCCGAGCGAAGGAAAAACTGAAGGCCGACTGGGATGGGTTACTTGGCAATTGGTTCGCTGTAGGAGCCGTAGATGCCTTCTTATCGGCCCACTTAGTCCCTCCTCGTCGGGTGAATGGCATTGTGTTAGGTATACTGTGTACCATGTAAGGAGGGCACGTTCTTGACAGTTGACAATCGCCTCGCCTTTTCGTTTATGTATCCATTCGCCATCAACTGGTGCATCAAGTATAGGCTTTGATGTGGTGAGTCAGCGCGTCCAGGAGGTGCTGCTACGTGTGGCAATTGGTGAACTGCTTGGGTGGCGCTGCATTCGTAAACGGAGCTTGGTGGACGTGTGTAGGGTCGTTCGTAAACGCGGTACACGAAATCTATGTTACTTTAAAAATTATACAGAGCTTGCGGGAAACTAAAACCATTTGTATATGCGCGTAAATACGTTATTTGAAACAACAAAACTATAATATGTTTCAGGATATAGTTCGGGATACAGATAACAGATAGCGTGGAAGCGTGTGTTGTAACAGATGGTGCGCCTGTACCTCACAAGATGGCAGCACATGGTTGGAGAGTCTGGAAACGTGAAAAAAGTTTCGATTTTTTCGTTACATTTGGATACGGATCATTTTATTGTGCATCTCATTTTGAACACCTACACATTACTATTTTATCACAAAGTTTCATTTCTAAAACTAAAAACTGTTGTTTTATGACCATGTAAAATAAAATGTATTAATTAATCTACGAACTCTTTCTTATCCGTGTTTATACTGCTTGTCTGATGTGCGTCGGCACTGCTCTCCGAATAGCCAACGTAATATTAAGTTCTGTTCGTTCGTGCTTCAGCTGATACAGGATTTTGTAAATAGCACGTTGTTTGTTTTGAATACGTCAATTTGCCACTCACTGACTGTCAGAATGTGGCCTTCTTTTATGGAATGAACTATACTAAGGGTCGTCGCAGCAAGCAAGTGGCAGGTGACAGAAATTCCTTAGATAAGAGTACCCAGATGCAATAATGTCATGCAGCGTCAGTACTAGCGCTCCAACAGGTGAATCTCACATAGTGGATGGAGTGGGTGAACTGACTCGGATGGTTCAGTTGCTTCCTCGTAGTGTGTACCTAGTAGGGGGCTCTACCATACGTAAGCACCAAGTACCTTTGAGCACTGGACCTACAGTTAGGGTGGCCGGCGAATCGTCTGGTGTTTTGCGATGTACATAATACCCCGTTGCGGGAACCTGCAGTTCCACTCTATTGTTGGAAATAGTTTGGCAAGATGTGGTCACCTGCCACTCCCTTGGATGACTGCATTTACAAGGGGGTTGAGAAGTACAAATCACTCCTAGAATCAGAACGCAGTGCGTAGACTTGAACGAGAATAAACGTGGTGACCCGTACTAACTCCTAGGCTTTCTTAGTTACCAAGCAACCAGCAGAAGTTACGTTAACAGGTGAAGGGGACCTGTTAAGCGAAAAGCAAGCCTAGAGTATCTAATAAAACAGTCGTGGAAACGACTCAAACCCTACTGTCGCCTAGTGTAGTCCTGAAGGGACGGGGGTAAGCACACCCAAGTGAAGTGGGTGTCTCGGGGGTTGAAGCAAACTTCGCTGATAGAAGATCTGGTTGAGGCAGAGAGCCCTAGCACGGCAGTAGTAGGGCGAGCTGCTGGGTTGCCAAAGAGGAAGCCAATGCGATGACAACTCAATGTCAACTGGCATTCTGGGGGCTCGTCCGTCACTAAATACTGAATGGAGCCGTCCTTTGGTTTCCTTCGGGCTGTTCGGGTATCTTCTGCCAGCTGGCTCCTCCCTGTGTGGGCGGCATTAACGTATACGGAATGAATGGATGAAGGTGTTGGTAACGCGACTTAGGCGCCAGACCCCGTCGACAAGTGGAGTCAAGATGGTGTTGCAGATATTCTCAAGACTATAGGGTAGACAGCCCGTGCGTACGCCGTTCCCTGGTAATGGATATCATTGAGTCGTCCTGATACCTGTGTTGTGGAGTGTAGTGGGCCTATTCAGGCTGACAAACACGCCTTAAACTGCTATTAAATGCAATTTTATCCAGTTTGTGCAAATTTAGGCTGATGAAAAAACATCTGGAAGGTGGGTTGTAGAAGACCTGTGTCCCACAATGCCAACAAGGGGGTGCGTAGAAATAATATGATGCAGTTTACTTACTACTTACACACGTATATTTTCCTTTGCACAGAAAACTTTACAATCACCTCAATGTAAAAACATAAGCAGGCTCTGATAACTCGTGCCCGCCAGGTGGGTTTAGCTGCTCTAAAACGCATTGCTTCAACATGAAAAATTAAGGAGAAAAAGTTATGCTTACTCAGGCAATGCAATTCTCGGAGGTGCCACCCTTCCGGTGGGTTCTCCGGGTGTGATGAAAACAAAGGTTCCAGTTGAATTAAGAAATTATTATGAAAAACTAAGCAATTGGTACAAAAGAGGTGAATGGAACTGGATTGCGACACGGTGCGTGCTGACCCCTGACTCTCGGACAATGACTGACTCACTGTAGCACGCGCAGGTGCCTATAAGGAATGTGGCAGCACGCCCCTAAGATTCTAGATTGTTTTACAATCCGATGTACCTTGCTGTGATGAGATGATGAATGAAAACAATACAACTATGCTTATAAATCAAGAAAACTAAAAGAAAACACTAACACACCAATACAAGCAATATATAAAATTAACACACACATTTCTGGAAGCTGCACCAGGAATTAATTGAAATTTATAATAAAACTATTGCATGGCCTGCCTTCTCATGATATTTGCACGTTCATGAGTTTTGTTTTAATTTATTAATAGATTAAATGAAATGTTGCCCTGTAATTGATTATAAAATGTCACGGGAACATTCTTCAGGACAGTGTGCGAGTTCAAATCGCCGGGAGGGGTGTGCAAAGTATAATGATCACTGCGGTGGTGTGCATGGCATGATAAAACTGTCAGGGGAAGCATAGGACGCTGTCCTACGTCATCGTTATCCCCTTGTTGCACTCTCTTGGCGAGATTGGAAGCGGGGTATCTTGTGCTTGCTTAGGGGCAGATGGACTTCGTTCGGGTGGCTCTGCAGGGACGCATGATTGACGTGCGTATTTAGTGTTGCTGATAACGGCGTGTAGTAATCATCTTCGGGACGTAGCAGTTCGGGTTCGAGCTCCGGTGTGGGTGCCGTAGCTTCCCACGGGCTGAGTTGAAGTCGTAGATCCATACAAGGTATATTGCCAGATACACGCCATGCGCCAATACATTACCCACAGAGCAACAGTGCACCAACCACCATTTCCATTACTCAGCAGAGTCTTTTCTGACAATAAGACATGCAATGTTCGTTCACACTTAACTGAGTGTACTTTCTGCTATCTGGCTAGTGTTTTCTCATCCACATGTCAACACAAAACTGCTGTAAGACTTCCTTATAAAACACAACACTTAAATTCCAATTGGCATGACTTTTCTTATAGTTACACAATAAAGGAGTTACTCACTACTCAGTACTTTCCTTCTGAGGCCACATTAAAATGGCTCTCATTTGTTTATATCGCATGCACCACATATAGCCGTAATATTATTTTCTCTTAAAAATTGAGCATAGATTGATTTTCTTGCACATCAAACAGGAGACTATGATTGTTGTAACTTTCAAATAACAGAAAATATCTTTTAAATAACATTTATAGGAAATAGAATAAAGGCAAATGTTTCCCATGTTTGGTGCATTCAAGTGACAAGAAACCTAATTTTTTTATTTTGGCTCGTTATAAAATATAACTTGTCCACAGCGTTTATATCAACTGTAACAATATTTTTTTGAATCATGGTGGCTCCTGAAATGGTGGACGCTATAGTTCACAAATTATTTTCATATTAATANACATTTATAGGAAATAGAATAAAGGCAAATGTTTCCCATGTTTGGTGCATTCAAGTGACAAGAAACCTAATTTTTTAATTTTGGCTCGTTATAAAATATAACTTGTCCACAGCGTTTATATCAACTGCAACAATATTTTTTTGAATCATGGTGGCTCCTGAAATGGTGGACGCTATAGTTCACAAATTATTTTCATATTAATANCAACAATATTTTTTTGAATCATGGTGGCTCCTGAAATGGTGGACGCTATAGTTCACAAATTATTTTCATATTAATACTCCAATAAATATTCCACAACAATGTTAATTGCAGTACAGTTTCATTACTGAATAGTAGTGTTTTGCTACAGAGACGACTGTGCATAGGAAATTCGTTAGGTGGCATTTTACTGAATCAGTCACGGTTGAATCGAGATTATAAACTTGGCCCTTGTTTCTGTTTTTCATGTTTGAAAACTGACGGAACCATGAACCGAGAATCAAAATTGATCCATTCATCCATCCATACATCAACACATACAGATATGAGTATTTTGTAGTATCTGTACACACTTATCAACTCCATATGTAATACTGATGCAAATAAATCCAGTATGCACTACTAGGTGCTATGTACAATACTGTACAATAGATTTCTTTTGGTAAAGCTGGAAAGCAGACCGGTATGGCAGAAAGTTATACTCACTGTGAAGACCTGGACCTTGAAGAGGCGACACTTGACTCAACGATAGTACTGGTGTTGGAGAAGAGATCACAGTCTGGGTGTGCAGGTTCACTTTCATCTAGAACACACAGGCCATCTCCAGTTGCTCACTGATTTCAAGGCACAGTCATTTCAGTAACACCAGCTATGGCTCCGATACTGCTGACGAGTACTGAAGGTCACTGGTAGTCGATTTGGCGAGCAGCTGGGGAGAAAGATTGCTGGAAACAATGAAATCACTGGGGCTCGGGAAGATGTGTAATAGCAGTGAAATGAGTCATTGGCACATAATTAAAGATATTTGTTCATTGAACATATTTATAGGGATGGGTCAGTTTGGTTCTTCGGTTCCAATTTATACCGGTTCTTGAGGTTTCACTCGGAACAGGTTTTATGTTAACAACTACTACTTGGTTTTATATTAACAACAATTACTCGGTTCTCGCTTCTACACAGCAATAAATTAACTGCAAAACTCTGTCCTTACAAAAATAACTTCCAAAATAAAGTAAAAGTATTCTGGGGTGCGCCCCACACATGAAAAAAAAAATTAAGGAGTGGTAGTCGTAAACTGTTTGGTGTTGGGTGATGTTTAGAGTAAAGTGTATTGGAACAGTCTCTCATCTCTCGCTCTTACATCATCACTCGTTTCCCTTCTCTGTCTTTATCACTCAGCCCGCCTCTGTAAGCAACACTGCTAGCTGATCAATACATTTCTCCACGTCTTCTTTGTTTCCGTGTAAGGCAGAGAATAGCTTTGTCAAGGGGGCTGGAGAAGGGAAGAAGCGACGTTTTTTTTTTAGAGGTGTGACATTCCAACACAGAAAAAAAAAACCCCCAGCAGTTCACTGCATAATAGAAGCAAAAAAAAAAAANGGAAGTGGGCCACCCTGTCACAATATAAAAGAAGCAAAAAAAAAAGGAAGCCTACTGGTAAAAGAAGCAAAAAGAAAATGGAAGCAGGTCACCCACTGGAGTTGTTTACATGCTTTTAATAACCATATGTTTAAGTTATGCCACAATGTTTTAGCTTTTAGTGCCACTGCGAGTTATTTAGTTAAAGTATTTTCCAAACATATCACAATCACCACCTATTAATAATAATAATAAAAAAAAAAATGTTTGGTAGGTTTAATAAAACATTTAATGAATTTTACCTGCATTGGTTGAATGAAGTTGCAAGCAAAATGGAAGTATTCAAAATGGAACAGAATACTGCAACCGATATTTAAATTGTAGAATTGGCACCGGAACCAGAACCGATATTTTTTGTTATTCGACCCATCCCTACATATTTACAAACGTTCAGGCAATTGTATTATATTTCAAATAGTCTGTGTGCAAATTCTGTGAAATAACAATCTAAATATTTAATTGATATTTTAATAAAAGTATTTAATCAAGCAATTCTTCAGGATTCACACTAGTTTACATAAACTTTCGGTATATAGTGAAACAACATTTAAAATTTAAAGTGGAATTCAGTCTTAAATTCTTTTTTTTTTTTTTTGCTTGAATATAATTTACTGCCAAGTGTTCCAAAACTACGGACGAGTGATAACATTTGCTGGTTACTGACGACTATTCCCTTACTGCTGACGAACACTGATAAAGTATCAGTGATTTCAGTGCTCATCAGCAGTAACGGAAGGTGGCCACAATACGGCTATCACCAACACTCAAAGTTTTGTAGCATAGCACTGCATGTGTTATACTTAAGGATGTCTAAATACAAAATGTATTTGGCCCTAGGTTGAATGGAAAATACACACAAACATAAAATGAAAATAACAGTTCATGACAATGAAATGTACCCCAAATATTTCACAACACAAAAATACCAACCTTCAAGATGTAGTTTCTGCAATTTACGAACTGTAGCTAGGCGATTCTTGTGTTTTGAGAACAATTCACAAGATGCAGCCAGCTGTGAAGACATCTGGTCATGATGCTCCAAAAGGCCTGGTTTAATATGAGTTTCTGCAAAAATTTGATTACATAATTAGTTTTCCTACCACTCATTGGTGGAACAAACAAATGAATAAATTATGAGTTAACAAACTATGCCTTCATAAAAACGCAGCAAAAAGTATATAAAAAATGCTGTTACAAAAAAAAAAAGTAGCTTTCAACATATCTCGTTATATTTGCATACAAATATAAATATTTTTATTGAGACCATGTTTGAATTGGCAGATTTTGTTTACATAATGGCCAAGAGACTTGATTTTGTAAACAAAAATAATGATGAATTTTGTGATTTTGTATTTTATTTCTGCAATACAAAACGTTTATGAAAACACAGAATTACCAAATTGCCATTATTTTTGTTTTTTTGTCTGAAGGGGGTATATTAGTCTGACACATGACATCTAACCCAGGGCCATCATCGCCGTTGCAATACCTCGCCTGGCTCCCTCCCATAGCATCTACGAACATGGGATGTCCTGGACAAGGGTTGGTCTACTCCTAAGCGAGCACTGACACCATCTGTACGACCATCAGGTACTGTTTCGCAACTCAGTCTAGTTCGGCCACCGCCCACAACCACCCCATCTCACATGCAGCTAGTCTGCACCGATGCTGCAAAGTGGGGGTAACAAGAGGCGGTCTGTCATTCCCATGCACTCCTGGTCCTCCGGAGTATGTATCGAGTTGCAGCCCCACTAAACGCGAGTTGTTCTCCATCAGCCATCAACTACACTTCTCTTCTACAAGCACCGCAATACTCTGTTTGGTCCGTCATGGTTGGACTTGCGTCCTTCGGACAAGACTGACAAGCACGGCACCCGGAAGCCGACGTTCGGTCACACACAGTTAATTCCAAGCTACTGTCACCACCCCAATCCAGCACACCACTGTAATTCACCACTGGGTGCAGGAGTTTGGAGGACGGCAAGGTGTTTACCTGGACCTAATCTTCCACCCGAAGGGAACACTGCTACACTTCTGTGTTGCCACAGAGTGTTTCCTGTAATACTCGTAACTACTCCCCCTATTGATGCCTTTCTCCAAGTGAGGAGGAGAAAGGAAGGGTGAAGTCTCTGCAAAATGAAAAACTCGAGAGTTAACACCACAGGAACCTCCTGCTCAAGCGATATACAGTAAGCAGAGGGAGCTTGCCAGGCTCACATAGCAGCACAGCAATGCCCAGGCCTCGAAATCCCTGACTAGGACCAGAGGTACTAAATAATCAGCAGTCTCGATCCTAGAGTAGTGTGTCAGTACTCCACAAAAGTCTCGACACCTCTACAAGCTATATCTGGGTAGACTTTAGTTTAACCTATAAAATATATACGGTGATTCATTATTAACTTAATGTGGTATAAAGAACTGTTTTTTATCATAATAGTACTTCAGATCATTACGACAATTGTAACTTTATTGTATAATATAAATGCTGGGCTTATAATTTTCAAATAAAATCATCCAAGCCTTTCAGGGATTGTATAAAAATAAACACACATTTTTATTAAATTTCCTTAAAATAATTTTTTTTGTTAAAATTTGTATGTGGTGTATTCCTAAACAAATAATTGCCAACAGCATCGAAACTGAAATATACCAAATCACAATTTATCAAAACAAATAAAACAATCAATTTGAACATGGCCTAAATTGGGCACAAGTTAAAAAAGTTTGTGCTTTGGCTAGTAAATATGGGCACAGGTTAAAAAAAAGTTTCTGCTTTGGCTAGTAAACATTGCATACAGCACGCATGATGGGATATAAGGTTAAGGAAACTTGGGNAGGTTAAAAAAAGTTTCTGCTTTGGCTAGTAAACATTGCATACAGCACGCATGATGGGATATAAGGTTAAGGAAACTTGGGAATGTTCCAGAAAGTGGTATTAAGGTATCAGTATCGACTGTGGTGACTGTGTCTGTATTGAAAAAACTCTACAAATAATCATACCCATGTAAATATATTTAGTATACTTTTACTTTGCTTGATGTCTTTTAAGGCCTCTGCCTGGCTGATGCATAAAGTATGGTTAAGAGGTTTGGTAGAAAACATATTTTAAAAATGATAGGATATTTTGCAGTGGTGTCTAAACATGCAAAGCATTTAAGAAACGTTTTGTGCCCAAAGAGAAGTCTCAATTTTTATTTTAACGCTACAGATTATTTCCTGGGCATGAAAATGGTTAAAATGGATGTTTTCAGAATCTGTTTCAGTTCTTAATTTTATATAAACAGAAACTTTAGAGTTGTCTTTCAACATGAATAATACTTTCACCTATATTAATGTGCAATTAAAATATAGGGTTACCACTTAATGTCACGTTCAGGCAAGTCCCCAACATTAGGTCAACGCCCTGTGCATGGAGGATGAAGCAAGTGACGAGCAAGCAAAATACTTATAGGCAGGCGGAAACTTTAAAGAGTGGATGTGAATACGATATCATCTGAGTTAAGTAACAGAGTGTACGTATACCAATAAGGTCTTTTCGTTTGACATTGTGCGCGGCCCACACTGCCTGCGGCCACAAGTATCCCCGCACCAGCACAGCTATGCTCTCCTCCGCATCTCCCAGCAGCTGGTCGAGAATCTGAGCTGCATCTCCGTATTGGCGCCGCTCACACAGGCTCTTCACTAGCTCACGATACAGGTCATTCAGCTGGCCGACACTGCAACACACACACACACACACACACTCATATGATATCCATAAATAAAGACATAAAACTTATAGCAAAATAATACTCTCACAATCACAAGTAACTAGCTGCAGTGGTGAACAGCAAACCTGCAAACAATAAATGTAGAGGAACAGGCACAAAAATGACCTGAGTTGAGACTTAAGAATAAGATTTTGAGTGCTGGTGGGCATCGAGTGAAGTGAAGATGGAGCACCAATGGAATGCTTGGTCAAGGGAAACTAGTGCTTCGAGATAACCTTCCAGCCAATGACAATGTCTACCACATTTCCCACATGTGAAAAGCTGTGCAAGTCTGCTGGGAAGTGAACCCTGTTTGCCTAAGTGGTATAACTACTGCATCACTGTGGCTACACAGTGGTGGTGACTACCACACCACCACTAGTACAATTTAACATATAAGCTCTGTGAGGGGGGGATAACATGTGTCTTCTACATTTTTGATGGGACGATGGACAACCACAATAGCACTGAATTTGTTAGATATGGTGATTAATATGACTAGTCTTTCAGCTTTCCATGTTCCATGGCAGGAGGCGCAGCCAGTGCTGTGTTTGGCTGATGTCAAAAGGTGGCAATCAATTTCACAGTTTCCCAGAGGTGAGCAACTGTTGCTCTGCGAGGGCCTAGGTTTGTGATGTTGGCCGGCATTCCAGGAACCAATTGGTGGTACAGGAGTGGGACATACTTCACAAGGGAAGTATTATTTTGGGACCCATATTTTAGTGACAGATCCATTGTCAGCTTTATTGCCTGCAAAATATTGTTCACAATAAGTTCAGTTTTTAGGGTTTTAGAGCACACTTGCTTGTGAGACAGGAGAGCCTTGTATCGGTGATTCAGAAAGACTTCGAAGTGTAATGAAGTAGTCTCCAATAGCACAGATTTTATGTTTAGTTTTTGGTCTACGATGTTATAAATACTTACGTGATCAACAAAATCAGACATGTATTATTACAAGTTTCTATTTTTCTCTTCTTAAATCCAAAATTGTGTACATCTTGGTGTTAACTAGGTGCATCTTTTTACAATAATTTACAATGCATTGTATTTGCTACACATTTATTCTTTGGTAGTTAGGGTTACCGTATATTTGCATTTGTTTTAAAGCTACTGCTCTGTGTTTAGAAGAGGGCATCTCCAGAGGTCCTGTGGCAGTCTTGACCTGAGTGGAAGGAGGTTATAACCCTACCACTTTGCTCCAACCTGCACGGGTCCCGGAGCTTCCCTCTGACAAAGATGGAAGGCGGAGGAGGTGGGCTAAGAGTTTCCCCTGGGATGCATGCCACACAGCCTTACCAAACAAATGTCCACTTGTGAGGTTGTGGGGCGTCAGCCACGGAAACTCCTCTATTATCCTGCATCAAATTTTTCTGTTTCTGTGTGCAGCTTGTAAGTGTTTTTGTTTGTTCCACGTATTTGTGTATTTGGTTATATGCTTTAAATTACAATGAGTTTATTTGAAAAAAGAATTACCTAAGGAAACCATACTTTCATTGCTACTTTTCACTCTGTAAAAGTTGCATGACTGACACAATCAGTCGATATACCCTTGTGCAAGACAGTGGAAAGCCTTGGGTCGAAAGCCCAGTGAAGTGCATCACCACAATATTTTATCATATGCTTTGAAATTTTGCAGCAATTTTAAATACACATGCAAAATTATTACCATTCAGGGAGCCATGGTATGTAGTAGTAGACCACTCGCCTCCTGCCAAGTGAAATGGATTGGATTCCTAGCAGGTTCGCCAAGATTTTCATATGTGGGAGACGTTGCTGCTGGCCAATGGGGTTTCTCGGTATACTCCCACTCCCTCCGTCTTTGCATTCCACCACAGCTTCATCATCACCTCATTTCACCCTCACCGAAACTCAAGAACTTGCTGTTAAACAACAACCAGAACCTGACAACTCAACTAATACCAGTAACTCGATACTATCGTAACAAGTACACAATAAACTACTGTGCGACTTGCCTGTATCCCATCTCATTAGCAAGCAATACTGCCTGCCTCCAGTCGCCTGCAGCCCGATAGCACTGAAGGGCTTGGGACAGCTCCTTGCCACGCTGGAACATTATTGCTGCTTCTTCCCACTTCTTGTGCTCTTGGAGGTACTCTGCGTACAGCACAGCCACTTGGCAATACTGCGTGCCCTTCCTTTCAAAGAGCTCCAACGCCTGCAAGAAATTTTATTTCAAGTTGGTACACACATGCACAATGGCTAAAATGCTTCCTTGTTCAGTTATACATTAATTAACACACTCCAGATGTGATACAATAATTACATTGATCTCCGTGCACAAAACGTGTTCCATTGCAATAACCATAGTTATAATTAAGTTTTTAAAGAAGTACCTAATCTAAAACATGACATGAACAAGCGAAACGTCAAAAACCTCTGTGCTCTGTTGGAAGAGGAAGAAAAATTGCATTGCAGGGTTGAATGAAAACTAACACAGTTCAAGTGTTGTCAGATGGTGAATTCCAGGTGCCTATTGACTATGGAAGAAGAAGGGAGGAGAGGAAGTGACTTTTTTTTTTTGCTTTTTTATTACCGCTCAAGACCAAAAACAAATTGATGAAAATAAAGAAAAAGGTGTTTCCACACTAACTACAAAAACATGTCGTAAAATCCTATAAGAAAAACAGTATAATGTNTGCTTTTTTATTACCGCTCAAGACCAAAAACAAATTGATAAAAATAAAGAAAAAGGTGTTTCCACACTAACTACAAAAACATGTCGTAAAATCCTATAAGAAAAACAGTATAATGTATGTCAAATTATATAAATCTACTTGATAATAATGGTAAAAAATACTGTTCCTAATACAAATTAGGTCATATGTGACTTCTGTTTTTTTTTCTTTCAAATGAATAAGTTATTATTAAAATTATGTAGATTTGGTGATACTCAGTAGATCTAGTGTGTTGCAAAAAAGATGGCAAGCAGCATTCTGGAAAATGAGTTCCAGGAATATTTACAGCAATGGCATAATTGTCTACCTGCGTGCATTACTTAACAAGACTACTGCTTTGAAAGTGGAGTGGAGAGATTTGGCTGACTCTTAACATCCAGGCCTTAAGAGTTGATGAGGGTGAAGCGAGGTGAGTATGGGGCAGCGCAGGAATGAAAGGGCAGGGGAAACGAGAGATCCCAGAGAAAATCCACCGACCAGCATGACTCCCACATGCAAAAATCCAGGAGTGACCCTGTACTTTGAAGGTGACAGCACCTGCTAGACGTAAAACAAACTTTATATTTTAAAGAATATTCTATGAAGTAGATTGTCAGACATTGTATATATAAAAGTACAAATACAGTTAAACTTAAAACAGACATAATATTTCTTTCTGTTATGGTAACTACCAACTCCTGCACCAATGATGAAAGCATAAAATGGCAGCAACAATCCTGTTGATTAGAGTACTAAATTGGAAAAATTTCACATTGCGTATTTCTTTTCAAATAAGTCGTATACTCACACGTGCATACAATTTGTGTTCCTTCACAAGAGTCAAACATTCTTGGAAGTGCTTGTTGTTGTCAGAACAGTGTACAATATACTTCAGAGCTGACTCGTAACGCCGCAAGTGTTTGTTGATGCAGAATTTCCGATAGTCTGGATCAAAACTTGTAAGAACAAAACAAAAAATACACTAAATAAATGTAAGATTACATTATAAAAAGTAGACACAATGCACAAGTACTCACAGGGTGGTACTCGTAGATACACACATACAAACAAAAATCGGACGAACACATTTTCCACGTGAATGCGTGACGTTTCACTGGTTAGGCCAGCTTCATTAGGTGGCAAGTGGTGGCACACTGCAGTCTGGTGAGCAGTGGTTGGCAAACAGTGAACCTAGAGGCCAGGACTTGAACTAGAGTGGAGTGGGAAATTCGAAATGTGGCGGAGGAGTTATCTCATTGTATAAGACAGGTCTCTGTCTGGATTTGGTGATATATTGATGGGCCAGTTCCTAGTGATGCAGTTCTGCACTATTATTGGAAGGAGGTAGGGCCATCATCACTCTGATTGAGTAACAGGAGTCAAAGTTCTGGTTGCCAGATGCTGCATGTGCTGCAACTGGCTTCTCCTGCAAATTTACATTTGCCCCAGCTATTCACCATCACTGATGGTTTTCAATTTGACACTTTGGTAAATGGGCAGTAATTCATTACCTGAAAGGTGAAATAATTACTTTAAATTGACTTTACCACTGTTGAATGCCAGAACAAATTTTTGATAAATGAGAGGAAAGAAAATAATAGATGAGTAAATGCTTTGAATCTATTGTTTCCAAATTCTTTAATTATTGTTCATAGACTGCAGTTATTTTCTCAGATAATTGGTTTACCCAACCATTTGGGCAACATCAAATTTTTTATTTGTTCACATTGTAATGATGCAAGCAATAATAATTGCTATGTTCTGGAGATATTATTTTTTCTGTACTTTTGGTATTTAATGTATCTTTGCCTTTTAAAATATATAATTTCATTTGAGCAGTTTGAAAATTGAAACAATCGTAAAATGATGTGTAGCACATCATTCTTTTGCTAGTAATCTGTGAACACACAGTTGGCTGTTTGTAATATGGTTCAATATATATAGGTAGGATGACGACGGTTGCGCTGTTCCAACATCATGAGATACACGCCCATGGTGTAAGGGTCCCAATGTCACAGTAGCATGTTTGCTACAATTTTAGATATGACCGCAGGGTGGGCACTGCCTTTGTTGCCAACATAAGTTGACCAACGCTTGAAGAGTGCAGAACGTGTGTCACAATTTTAACTCCCACCACCGGCAGTGCCCGTGACCTGTCTTTCTTATACATTGTCTTTTGATTAAACCTGCTACTACTAAATTCCTTTCCGCTGGTGTACGGGGTCCACCGGGAACGAAATAAATAGTATTCCTCTTCCATCTTTGTAAATATCCTCACAATGCGAGTGTAATTGATTAAACAATCAATACTGCAATTTTTTTTGTCATTCCTGCTTATTTGCTGTGAAGTTTTTTTTGTGCTGTTGCTGTAACGGAACTGCAAAGAATAATACAACCTAGTTAAACTATATGTTAGGCTCTCATAAAATTTTTTTTGTTGCATTTCATCTACAAACTTAAGTCCCTTGCCTTGAGCTGAACTAAATGAGCTAAGTGTTCAACAAATACTATCTGACATGTCCATAACATTCCAACATTCCACTTTTCAACATGTTATTTGTGCTATGTGGTATGGCACTGCATTTGGGATTGCTTTGTGTAATTTTGGTATCCAGAACACTAAATGAACTCCTCATAAACAAACATGATTTACAGCCGATATAAAATAAGCCAGTGGATGAGTTTGACTATGACTAATAACATCACAATGTGTTTCAGTGGGCACTGGAATTGTGGTAGTTTCACCTGATCATAACTTTTTTGTACAAAAGTTTTCTTTTGCAAGACTTTTCAGTCACAATATTGTTATAAAAAATTCTTAAAATAGTTACAAAAAATATGCATGTTACCCATTAACAATTAGAGATTTAAATACATATATTGCAAATATAAAATTGAAGAAATATAATGTAGAGCAAAGATTTCTGTTTCACTTTCAGCCATAGCAATTTGACAATGAAAGGCCACACAATCAGTTTGCCACACATGTTAACACTCACTTAATCAAAAATATAAGAATATACAGTATTTGAATACTTTAAGAAACAAACATACTTTAAGCGAAGTTTTGTACATTCCGATATATTTAACTACGTAACATCTAATCATCAAAAGCCACAGTTAAAAATATTCTACAAATTTCCATTGCACTGGCACCATTATAATATATCCTGACTTGCTCAAAAACTTAATACATACCTCAGCAACTGGTTCAGAAATGGTAGGTATTCTTTTGGATCCTTTTGTGACTTGGCTGCAACTAGTTGTACCAAATCAAAATCGTACATTCCCAGTGCAACATCATACAACTCGTTCACATCCACCAAGTACAGAATGTGTTTCAATGCATCAGCTGCAGACACTGCCAATTTATTTCCTCCTTCCTCAAAAACAAATAACCAAAATATATTGTTGGAATGTACATGTCCGATATATTGCAATTTCAATGTATTGTGTACACGGGAACATTCTCTTTTATACTCAATACTGAATAATACTTCATACTGAACAATTATTTAATAGTATCATATTTTCAGGGGATATGAAAGATGTACTTTAAAGTAAAAAGTAATTTAAAGTGAAGTACAGAAGAAAGGTGACTATCCAGACTAATCGGAACCGAAGGTAATTTGGATAATAAAAAATCCGGATAATGAAAATATGTTGAAAATGGAGATAAAAGAATTTGTAATAAATCATTTTCACAAAACTTAAAATTTATTACACAAGCATAGAACACAGTAAGCTCAAAACCAAAACAGAAACTGTACATTAAATAAAAAAACTTAAATCAGTTAACAAGTAACCCCCTCCCTCCCGGACGTGTTAACTGAGAACAACATGTGAAAGGGCACATCACATGAGCCGACACTAGTGCTTGTATCTCCTTTGCGGGTAAGGGAAACACAGTGACAAAAGAGTCTTTCGTGTTTTTTCTATTGTCTTTATTTTTTAAATGTGTTCGGATAACTGGTCGTCCGTACAACCAACGTTCGGATAATCAACTTTCTACTGTATTTTGTAATGAGATTTTACTGTATTTATACAGGGGAAAAAAGCTATCAGTGACAAAAATGATTGGTCCATAGCAGATATATTTATTTTCCAATAATAATAATAATACTATTAACTACGAAAAAATTGCTTATGGCCTCAAATTATATTTGTTACTGACCCCTATTATGAGTTTGAATCATATATTCACTCTGGGTACCTGTGAACACTTAACAAAAAACTGTGCACAATATTCTATACACAGAATCTTCCACAGATATTAGTTGTAAATTCATGCACACTTTTGGCATATTCTATGATAACATGGATACGGATACATATCAACGATGCAGGAAGGTAAAACATTACGAGTTGTATGTACAATAGAATGCATGCAAACACACACTGAAATGTAAAAGAGATGGTTTGTGAATCCACGTAGCATAAGGAATAGGTATTTGGTCTGATAGTATCACAGTTTTCATGACTAGGTATTGTAGTTCACAAGAGGACAAGGACGTGGATAAAGACACTATCAAGACTGCTGATAATTCCACATTTATCCCTGTGTCAAATAATAAATTAATCATTTTTAGACACGCTGATGAAAGTCAAGTCCCTAAAATACTTTAAATCACACACATTACTAACCGCTGCAGGGAAACATGTTTCAGCTCTAACCATACCACTTTACGAGACAGACCACCACCATACATCCTTGAGACCATGCCTGGCCTGCAGAGACATGGCGGCCGGTCCTGCCAGGTGAGTGGGTAGTTCCAGGACTTGGGTGAGTATGTACCAAAGGTTTCCTCAGCAGTAGAAAATAAAGTTAACATACTCTGGTGAACATCACATAATTATTTTTATACCATGTACTAATTTAAATTTTTGTCTCATCTGCCACATTATTCTGAGCATGCAAACATAATAAATTTTAGTTGGTATCCCAAAAAGAACATGCAAAAAGTTATGCTCACATACACAAATATGCAATCATACACACATTGGGTATTTTTTTCCTTTGCCAATAATACATATTCATTTGTTCAAATTTCAAATTGTCTGAGTATACTTCACCATGTAAATTAAATCAAAATAAATTCCAATAACCTATTAAGAATTAAACAATTTTAAATACTGAAAAATGAGCACATTAACATAATGAGTAAGTAGATTCGAAAGTATAAAATATCATAATTTAATTTGCCTAGTATGGTGACAGAAAACCAAATGTGGAAAACTTCCAGTGTAGTCAGTCAAGAAACTAAANAATAAACAATTTTAAATACTGAAAAATGAGCACATTAACATAATGAGTAAGTAGATTCGAAAGTATAAAATATAATTTAATTTGCCTAGTATGGTGACAGAAAACCAAATGTGGAAAACTTCCAGTGTAGTCAGTCAAGAAACTAANCATAATTTAATTTGCCTAGTATGGTGACAGAAAACCAAATGTGGAAAACTTCCAGTGTAGTCAGTCAAGAAACTAAACTCCTTAATAAGAACTGATCATACACGCTTGGTGTGTACAGCACACCAACTTCTAGATGACATTAAATATCTTCCTTAAAAAACATAATACTGTTTGCATAATAGAAACTTACGTTTTGACTTGTTAGCACCATTTACTTTGCATGGTCATTAGTAGTAAATAATTTATCAAAATTTTATATTCTGTGTAATTTATACATATTCATATTCTTGAGTGAGAATATAAATTTTTCGTGCTGCATACTTTTACATGACATTTTCGTGACTTCAAAGTTTAAATGTTTAAAGCACTGCCAAGATTTACAGTTGACATTCTCCGAACACAGCTATGCTTATATGAATGCATGTAGTACTCAAAACTACGTAACAGCGAGTGCACTGACCTCTGTGGTTGCCTGCTTGGCAGCTTTTATTCTTAACAACGCAGCTTCCAGGTCCTCCGTGGAGCCTTGCCTCACGTGACTCGTCAACACAGGCAGTAAATAAGCATCAGCATCCCTGTGTGCCAGTAGGGCCTTACGCACCACCTCGCACACCACTTTTACCTGAATGCACACATGTAACAACATGTACGTTCAAAATAAGCAGAATGAGCTTGTTGTAGACTTGCAACACACCCACTAATTTTACATACAGTACAGTAAATTACAGCACATAAACTTTTTTTGTGATCAACTAATTATAGAAGTTCAGTACACTAAACTAGGCACGCAAGTAAAATTTACAATGGTTATGCTTTATTAAAATCTGGTTAAGGCTCCCACTTACATGGCGCTTGACCTGCGTTGCGAAGCATTTGAAATATTAGTTTTGCCACTAAACTATTAAACGTGCATCCAATAAGCTGATCTACAAAAAGAACACACATTTCAGACAAGGGTTGTTGATTGCTTTCAAGACACCACAACAGATTGATTTAAAACAGTTTCGTGTACATCAAAAGTTTTCCAACACATAATATCTCGTACATCAATTTGGTTTAAGTAATTAACAGCAACACAAAGACTATTATTAGCTCTTCTAAAAAAAAANTAATATCTCGTACATCAATTTGGTTTAAGTAATTAACAGCAACACAAAGACTATTATTAGCTCTTCTAAAAAAAAACATTTCCAAAAGACCACAACCAGAATTACTTGTTGAACCTTGTATACCAAATCTATATTAACAAAGNAAAAAAAAAACATTTCCAAAAGACCACAACCAGAATTACTTGTTGAACCTTGTATACCAAATCTATATTAACAAAGAAAGAAGAACATAACTTTCTTGAGATTGAGAAACTTGCTTCACAAAAGTAGTATCACCTTTAGAAACATCAGTATTAAAACTTCCAATGCTCTGGAAAACAATTCTTGAGTAATATCTCCTCTTATTATGATGTGCAGAACGCATTATGGGATGTGAAGCACTTATTTAGTTCACAAGCACGTCCAAACGCGCCTGCAGTAACACAGGGACTGCGCGAATCACGGCAGCGCTCTGTAACTTTAAGCACTTGCTGCGCTACGTAAGTTCTTATCTCCAAACTACCTCCGGTCGAACTGATAAGGGCTTCCTCATGCATCAGTTACCGAACACCATTTTTGAGTACTCCAAAATGGCTAAAAATTACTTTTTTGAGTATTGTATTTCAAAATATATGCATCAGATACGTACAAAACTACTCAAAGGGCCTGCGTTAAACCTTCCCAGACTTTCCACACATAAAATTATGGGGTTACCACTGGAAGTCCCATAGGTACACGCAGTGCGAAGAGAACACTGCATGCCAGTTCAGAGTCTTGCGCTTAGTAGCAATGGGGCACTTGATGCACGTGGCCATGTCACTCTTATCGCTCCTGCACGTCTCAGTCTCAAACGCAAAATAACTCTAGGTGGGTGGGAGCCTTAACTGTATTTTGTTTGCATTACCACCAGTAATGAACATAATTCACAAACATTTTATATTTTTACTTAGTTTATATTTGTATTCTGCTTTACCCTGTCACACATCTGCTCCCGAGCACTATGATACGCCAGTACCACCTACCATCCCTGCTGGTCACTTGATAACTTCAGATATTACATAGTTTATCAACACAGGGCCTGTTGCTACCCAGCTACAGGGACAGTTGCACATAACCCTTACCCTCTAGAATGTACATGGAAACTTGTGAAGGAATATCTAAGACATACGGGTACGTATATCCAGTCACTACCATTGGCACACAGAGAGCTATGATGTGCTTAATTCTGGGAGAAAATAAATATTTTAGGAATTATCCTTTAGAGGATGGATATATAGAGGTTGTTTGCCCAAAGGTCACCCCCTCTTAAAGTATTCAAATGTGAGGCTCAAAAGTTATTTTTAACACTGACTGAGATGTGTAACAGTGGTGTTTAGAACTATTCATGCCCCTAAAATAAAAATGACTTTAGATGCAGATGAAGGCAGGTTCCTTTTTATTTCTTCTCTTCCCTTGGTAGTTGAGGGGATATGATGAAGTGGACGAATGGTATGGTTTGAAATGGGGTTGAATAGGTCTTGCGCTCACACAGGGAGACCCGAGGTATGAATCACACGAGAAATGCACAGTGTTTTTCAGCTCAATTTCATTTAACAAATTTAAGATTTTGGTGTTATTTTTATACTTGTAAATGTACTGTAAAGTTAACAAAAATACATATTTCAACACATTTTCATGTAATATTTGTAATACATAATATTTATGACATTTAAAGAACTCTGGAAACAAGACTAAGCATTTTATATATTTAAAAAAAAAACACCACCACCACCACACAACCACACCTAAAACCACCACATAAATTTTAGGTATTAAAATATTTTCTGGTACAAATTTTGAAGTTTATAGACAAAATATATTCCTTTTGGTCAGTATTTAAAAACAAATATTGTGAATATAATTTGTTAAAAGAAATAATTGAAGTTTTATTTACTGATATAGCAGTAATTTTGATAATATTTTTTTTCATTCAGTATCTTACCTTAAATTTTGGTGTTTAGTGATGTATTAATAAGCATTTTGGTGTTATTTTGGTTATATCGCAATTCACCATATAATTTTGTTTCTATAAATGCAGAATGCTTTGGTATATGTTGTTCACAGTTAATTGAGCCCTTTTGAAAGCGCTCTCTAGAATATACTTTTCTTCTTACTGTGTATTCTTTCA
The DNA here is from genome assembly GCA_002778355.1 of Clitarchus hookeri. NCBI lineage: Eukaryota > Metazoa > Arthropoda > Insecta > Phasmatodea > Phasmatidae > Clitarchus > Clitarchus hookeri. The sequence continues at coordinate 332,702 of NQII01001703.1, read as the reverse complement.
CTATATGTATAATTAACACTTAACTGTCAAACTTAGTTCATGCATTAGCCCAGTGAAACCATAGCATTTTTAGGAAAGTAAATGTGTTAATAGTATGCAAATTCGTCCTCTCATGTGTATAATACAAGAAACATTGAATTCAGTTGCCATAAATTTACATATTGCATTTTAAATACGTCAAGTCTTGGAACAATTTTTATTAATTTGCTGGCAACTTAACTGGGAGGCTGTATACTAGTTTGTATTGGAGCAAATACTGTACATAATTGATTGTAAGCAGACACCGAATGGAAGACAACCCCAAACTTTTTATCCCTCCGAAAAAAAAAATGACCCCGAATTCAAGCCGAATTTTGGATGTCTCGCACGCACTCTATCAGCTGAGAGCATGCGGAGAGGTTATCGATCAGGCAGTGTTCTTACGGCAGTGAAGGGAAAGTATCAGCGGTGGGAAGAGTGAAACACACTACCCCTCCTTTTTCAAGCCAGTCAGCACCCAGAGGGAGTGTGCAAGGACATCACGCTGGTTGCTAGGCAACTAACTCCCACCCCACTGGCCGTGTAAGAGGAGGAAACTAGCTCCGCCGAGTATCACCGGGGACAGATGAAGCTCACTCAATACAGGCCGCATACATACACGGCCATGACCTTGTTAGAGGTCAGGCTCAGTTGAGTGATAAGAGAGTTCGTTTGACAGAAAAATTTAACATTTTTATGAAGTGGGACCATTTTATTAATTGGAACAAAGGTCTGCTTACAATGAAGTAAATATGGTATGTATTTATGGGCAGTAATTTGTTTCCGAAGGCTGATTTCAAAAGTGCTCACATTACCGTAAACAGCCTTTAGCGCAGATGGTTCCAAATATTTGTGTTGATGCTAAACAAGAATACATTATTACCAAAGGTCCTTCAATCTTAATATAACACACTTCCTACCTTGCTGTAAGAATGAGATGATAAGTTTGCTTTATCAGGGTAAAAGCCTGCGTACGTCGTCCGAGTTACATCTTCTTCCTGAAGTTCGGACAGGAAGAGAGACAGCAAGCCAGGGGCATGCACGTCTTCCACAAAGTGATTGACACTTTCAAGAAACATGTCCAAATTGTGGTCGCACAACAGGTTCAGTTTGATACGCTGTTTCCTCATCAGCTGGAAGACCCTACGATACTCGCGGCCATTGAGAAGAGTGGCCGCCACGTGCAAGAGCAGCGGCCGAGGGTGGATGCACTCCAAGTTGCCACGAGGCATCTGGAGGATCACGCTAGTGTCGTGAGGGACGGCCACAACTAGACGCGCGCCCCTCTCCACGTGTCGGCTTGTGTCGGCGATGTGGCCCGATGCAAGCCCCTGTATGCAGGCTGTGCTCAGCCGACAGCACAGTAAGGTGTGCTGGAGTGTCGTCAGAAGTAGAAAGTGCGGGTGCAGTATGTACGAAGTCACATTATTGGCTGCTTCTGTGGCATTCACGTAGAACCTGAAACAATAATATTTATTAGAAATGCACTACATGTAAACCAAGAATAGAACATCTAACGTTACAAAATTCACAGGAGAACATGTGAACATGAGACACCTCCACATACTCTATACTGGATCCAAATTATATTCAAGTCCGAGCTTTACTATTTAGTAATAATTTCCGCAAATGTATCCTATCTTACTTAATTAAATACACCCTAACTGATTTTCATAAAATTTATAATAAAGGAGTTTATAATTTTTCTTTTGCAAACAAATAATATTATCATTAACAACCAGCACATTACCTAACCACTAAATAATTTAACTAGCAATAACTGAAAAAAAAAATGCATCAAAATTCTTTTATTCATTGTGCGATTCAAAGCAACTGATGTTATGAGGACCTCTAAAACCCACCTAATTAATTGTTTTGTGTTTCTTCCATAAATTTTAAGTATTTGTGTGAATAAAGGACCAGACAAATGCAGGCAGTTTACAAAGAGTAATATTACCAATTTATCATGATGTTCTTTGATGTGTATTTTTTATTTTCTTGCGAATGTTTGGCAAAGTTCTAAAAATTACAAACAAAGTTGTTAATTTTTTCCTTTGGTAAAATTAGATTACCATTTTTTTTATTTACAAAAATAGGAATTATAATTGTGTCTTCCTAAACATGTTTATGGAGCCTTGAAGTGTTCAGTATTCAAAAGTATAAGAGCAGAAAATCTTGATGGTTCACAAGAATGAATTACAGCGACATCCACCTCCAGCACCTGTGTTGTGCATTGGGGATCTGCTCAGCAGTTGTCACAACACACACCACACAATGCAACATTCGGTAACAACTTCACATTTCTCTGCTTTTTGGTTTTAAATCTCACTGCAGCCAAACTACCTATCCCCACATAAAGCTGACTGAAATTGGCTGGAGCTAATGTATAAATTAACTAATTCAGTTTCGTAAACAAGATGGGACTTTTCGAAAGTTAGACTATTTCCAAAATACAATACTGCTTAATAAGAGATAACAATTAAGTTGAGGTGTAAAAATTTTAATTTTTTTTTAAAGATTCTTTTTGTAAGTTTATGCTTTTCTGATTAGATCAAGTTAACATAAAATTTAATAAAGGTAAAGCTACTATATCAAGAAACACTTTTATGTCATCTTGTCTGACTACCAAGAAATTTTTTATTCCTTACAATGGAATTTAAAACAATTTCTGGTTTGCATACTTGGTATTAGGTCAGAGCTAATATTCAAACTGATCCCATGCCTTATTAACAACCCCACATATCAATATGGTGGAACCACTAATGTACTCTGGCGGCAATTCTAGACATTACAGATCATTGTAACACTAATCATTCTCACACCCAGTAATGGTATGCTCCAAAATTACATGTAATTGGGACCANCTTTTATGTCATCTTGTCTGACTACCAAGAAATTTTTTATTCCTTACAATGGAATTTAAAACAATTTCTGGTTTGCTTACTTGGTATTAGGTCAGAGCTAATATTCAAACTGATCCCATGCCTTATTAACAACCCCACATATCAATATGGTGGAACCACTAATGTACTCTGGCGGCAATTCTAGACGTTACAGATCATTGTAACACTAATCATTCTCACACCCAGTAATGGTATGCTCCAAAATTACATGTAATTGGGACCANATTACAGATCATTGTAACACTAATCATTCTCACACCCAGTAATGGTATGCTCCAAAATTACATGTAATTGGGACCACCCATTCTGGGTACTTCACTTTATTTGTCAGTCAGTGTATTAACAATGTGATACGGTGTGTGTATGAAGTAAGCACGCCCCAGAGAATCAACAAGCAACACAATTTGGAGGAAACACTGCCTTGCCTGTTTCGGTTGCTCAGCCCAAACACCACCTCCATGCCATCCACCCTGCAGACGTCCAGCTTGATGCAACACTCTGGGAGTGAGAACGTGTACTGCTTCAACTCCACACTTGAAGTATTGTATGTGAGCAGCTTGCCGTCCTTCAACTGCACCAAGATAAGCTCACTTCCTGGTATTATTGAAATGCCAGACACAGCACCTTCCACAGGTGTTGAACTTCTGCAAACACAAAATTAACATATATTATCGTGAATATCTCAATGAATTTCCATGATTTACTTACCAAAATTTCAACTAGAAAACAAGTGATAATTAACGTAGTGTTATATTCTACTGGTAATGATAAACAATAATTCATCTTTCTGACCTCGCTCTCTAACAAATGTTCAAATACCAACAAGAACTATTTGTCTAGCAATGAATCTTCATTCTGAGGAATGATACAATTAACCGTACAAAGAAATGATCAAAGTTGCGAAGTTTTATTATGATTTTATGTTAAACTTACACCAAAGTAAATAAAAATTTATTTTGTATTGGTGACCACTGTTTTGAATTATCTTTTAAATGTTTTATAAAATGAATAGTTCATTTTGCATACAATTTTTTAAGATCTGGGCTGATGGTTCCTGAAGTTGCACATGAAAAAAAAAAGAAAAAAAAAAGAAAAAAAAAAGAAAAAAAAAAGAAAAAAAAAAAGTTACGTTTACCGTTGGTTAGAGACATTTTAATTAGATATGATTACGGAATACTTGCTTATGTTGTCACTTCATTTAATATAATTTCCAAATTAAGCTTTATTATATGAGTTAAACAAAATGCAGTATAACCTTTGGTTATTTTAATAGTTTATTGACATAGATATCATGCGTACGGAAATTTCATTTGTTTCTAGACAGTATTCAGTATTCCATGTTATAGTTATTTTTCGTTTTTATTTATAACCTACAGGATAACACATAATGAATATTTACTAAACAAAAGCATGAAAGAAAATTATCCTGGTTGTCTCTCGTCTCGCCATTGCTGGTTGACAGAGATGTGGCGTGGTCAGACGACAGCCAATCAGAGGACAGGTCACAACATTAGTAAGGCAGGAGTAAAATCAAACATAATTTTTTTTAACAGATAGAAAACCATCACCATCAAGACTGGATGTGTGAGGGAGAGTGATAAGTTTAGATGATTTAATTAGTGAAAACTTAACATGTGTAGGTAGCACCCGTGGCCGCAATTCTTTAAATATTTCGGACTAAACCTTACTCTATAAAATTCTTTTGTCCACCTAGATACGTGGCCGTGAGGGTGGAGGCAACTTCGTGTTTGCCTCCTTCATAAGTTATACAATTGCAATTAATCTATAATTGCTGCAAAATTGTTTTAAACTTCATTCTTGATAGCAAGAATTGAGTGATAATTGCCTATTTTTTTATGAGAAGACGGATGGAAGAATAAAATTGGTAAAAAGAATTTTGGCTTGCTAATCCCACATAATTTCTTCACATCTGATTCTACTGAAATGATACATGCTATAAATAAACAAGTCTTTTAAATAAAAAATAGGTGCGTGTACTTATGCACGCGCGTTAGAAGTTATAGTTCTTTAGCGTGACTAAAATAAAATTTTATTACGTATGCAAATAATTTACGTACGTAGGAAAAAATGATACAATGACAGAAGAAAGACATTAAATACAATTAATAAAGGTTTGATTAAAGAACATAATAAAATTTAAAGTTATTTTTATTCAGTTAAAAAAATATTAAAATTTTCATTGTCATTTAAAACCGAGTCAAATTTATTTAAAATAAATTAATCTATTTCCATTTGTTCTTCTGATGGTGATTGAATGGGCATGTGAGTTACAAGCGGTTTGTGATAATTGAAATATGATACAAATAGTCTTGTAGAAATGTTATGCACACTTCCGTTGCACACTAAAATTTTACCCTCAACGTGCCAAAAAAACAAGTATAACTTAATAAAATAATACTTACAAACATTAACCTCAAATACTTGAAAACACTTTCAAAATTTTATTATACAATTTTTGTCGCTAACAAATTTTTAATGGCACAATGTAAGTAAAATTAATTAATAACATATATATATTCACAAATATATTCACAATTACTAATATAAACAAAATGTTTTTCAATTTGCTTATTACATGAACTGATTTTCTGTCGGTTCTAAATACATCCACGTGTTATTTTGTGTACCTTGCATTTGTATATAGTTAGATGATACGTGCATGTGCGTTGGGTCATACCAATACCACGTTCACTGTCGAATTTTGTTACACTATGTGCGCGCAACTTCCGTTGCACGCTAAACTTTTACCCTCAACATGCCAAAAAAGTATAACTTCAAAAATTAACGCATGACGCTTCCTACTTCAGTTCATTCGCCGGAACCGATTGTGAGTTTGCAACAGTTCTGAGGCTGTGAACAGTTCCATCAAATTGCCAGAGATTTTACATCTCTGCTGGCCTTATAATGCCTTTTCGGTAACAATTCAGAGATGGAACCGTCCCCGTTTAGCAATTTCATTATATAACCATTGCTCTGATATAAATAAGGTATTGAAGAACTGGAAATATAGCATTCTTTGGAACCGTTACGTGAAATACTCCCCATCCCTACTGCACAGTCACAGTTCTCAGGACTCTCCCAGACCTTCCAGTCTTCTACCAGTTCTTCAGTTGATAATGCCTTCCCTAACATAGCAGCTGAAGAGCCATTGCTACCACCTGTCACTTGCCGTTAAGCGTCACCACACCTGACATGTACACCACAGGTGGTGCCCTTCAGGACTACAAGCCACAATTAGGGTCCCGTTGTTTTCACAACTACTTAATTGTCAGCTCTCGTCTGCTCAAGCCGACAGGCACCTTCACCTGTCTTACTCTTGTACAAAGTCTGTTGAACACTTAGTGTGTGTAGAGGTAGAAGGTAGTACGAGAATAGAAACACTGTGGTGTTTCTATTCTCATGGGAATAAAACACGTAGTCTAGCTAACTTCTGTCTTTCCTTGCTCTGTAGTGAACGTGTGCCTTTCCCCCCAACCTGGTAAGCGTCACCCTCGAAAGGAGGGGCAGGGGACCGCGAATTGGCAACAAATTTCCGATTTAGAATAGAACTGCACGTACATCACACACAAGAACAAGTTTGTCTGCCACCCATACTGTGGACCTGGTACGTAAAGGTACCTGTTGCGCAAGTATGGTATAGCCCTATCCACTAGAAAAACACACAATGAACCACCTGGGCCAACTAAGTCAGCTAACCCCTCCTAAGCATATAAACTCGCCAGAGGGTGTGCCAGGCCTGACCCAGGTACTTTGGGAGTACACTTTAACTAGGGGTTTGTTGCCTGCCACTCTCTACAGGATGAACATTAACACCTTTCCTGTCCATGATGTTCGAGGGAGCACGAGGAACGCCCGGAGGACAGCTGCTATCCTTGCATCTCTCCACCCCCTAAGTAATCAACCCACATCAGCCCTCAGCTGCAAGTCTTCTCCACTGGAGAGAGCCTCCCTGCCAACCAATTTGGCCTCCCAGTTAAGGTTCCCGGAGCTGCTCGCCCAGCTGTCGAACTATTCCGCCAGAGGTACACTCTCCCCTTGGGAGTGGAACCGTTAACCCAGAGGACATCAGCACCAGCTGACCACGTGCTCACCAGCCGGCCGGCACCCCGGTCACCAGCAGAGCCAGCCTGCTCAGCCGTCCGGTCCAGCCGGAGCTGAAGTCTACCAGCCAGATCCAGTGTCTGCCGCAAGGGAGCGACAGTAATGGTAAGGTAGTCCCCATCCATGTGTTCAACGCCCAGAGGCATCACCTTACCCTCCCAGACTTTGTATCCTGTAGGCGCCCAAAGCACTCTGCCTTATATAAGGGACCAGCTAAGGTCAGCGAGTAATTCTACAGACACCTCCGCAGTAGTGTCAGCCCCTACCTGCGCAACTGACCCAGCGCAAAATTCACAAACTTCCCAATCTTGCCATGACGTCCTCCCTAGCCCGTCACGCGTCAAAATTCATAGTTTTTAAAAATAAATTTTATTAAAATGCTGCTGGCCAGTTACTGTGCGGCTTATGTTTGCAAGGCACGCAATCTGCAAACAACATTGCCTCACTCACCCACCACGCATAGGGTCTTGATCTCTCTGTGGGGGCAGCGGTGGCATAGTGGCCAGAATACTTGCCTTCCACCATGGCAATCCGGGTTCGATCCCCGGCGGATTCACTCCCGGATTTTCACACGTGGGAATCGTGCTGGACGATGCCGCTTGCCGACAAGTTTTCTCAGGGTACTCCCCTTTCCCCAGCCCTTGCATTCTGGCATCGCTCCATCCTAGTGTCTCATTTCATGTCATGTACTGGGATGACGGGCACCCACAGGTCCCAGTTTGAAAACCCATCAATAGGAGGGTGTCGCTTCGCCCTGGGTGCACTCCTCACACAAAATTAATTAATTAATTTATCTCTCTGTGCATACACACGGCCCTATTCTGTGCATGTGGAACCTGTGAGGGTAAGAGACACTGCAAGACTCTGCTCCTCGTACACTCCCTATCTACCGCAATCCCTAAAGGTGGATGTGCCACCTGGAAGTCCCCACAGTAGGACCCGCCTAAGTGTGCAACAGAATATACAATTCTTTCTGACAGCACTCTACCACCCAATCAGCAGCTTGTACCTACTGTTGTGGTGTCAAAGTGTACAGTTCTGCCATCAACCCACAGTATACAGTGAGCTGTGATGGTCCACTGTATACTCCCTTGGCTTGATGTCCATTCCCAGTGGCACCCTTAGCTACTACAGGAAAACTAGATTATCAACAGACACAGACACTTTACTGGACATCCTGTCCCTAGCCACACTGCATAGCAGAAAATTATCCTGTGCTGAGTGATGCCAATAAATGTTAAACCACTAAACTTGTAACTACATTTTTCTCCCTTTATCTATGGTAAAAAAAAATAGCAATACTTGAATCATTAGAAATGAATTGTAAATGTGATGGGTACTTGTTTGTGGCAGGTGTGCAAATTCAACAACAGAATTTGCCCAAAATTGTAAAGAAAATGTAGTCATTTTGCAAAAACATAATATTAAAGAATCATTTCACTGTAAAATTAGACAGTACAGTATATAATTGAATTTAGACTCAAAATTTTTACTCAAAGCAAAATATTGACAAATTAAGATTTTTTTTTTAAAGTTCATTTACCTAAAAGAAAAATAAATGATGCAATTAGTATCTAAAAACATAGGTAAATAAGTTAATTAGAATATTTACAACCACCTACGATAATTTATGATTGATGTAAAAAAATCACGTACGCAATGCACTGTAACTAACACACAAAGTATAAATAAAAAGCATTAAAATTTTTTTTACAAATATACAAAATATCTACTACATACCTGACAACAAGGTTCTTTTGTTTGGTGTCGTGCTTCAAAAGTAGCAGGCAGGAACTGCGGTAACACAAAAATGTGTCCCCAGAAAGCCAGAGCCAATGATGGGGTGGGCAACCTTGTACAGAGAGACCGCCCCACAACACATCACAATGCCATAACATCTCTCCACAAGCTGACAAAGCAGCCACAGAGCCGTCACTCATCACCACGCACATCCCCTCGCGACGCTCCTTCGGAAACATGACTGTATTTACAGGACGGCACANTCATCACCACGCACATCCCCTCACGACGCTCCTTCGGAAACATGACTGTATTTACAGGACGGCACAACTTCAGTTTCTGGCTACACAGCGGCGGTGGGATAACTGACTGATGAAATGAAGTAAGTAGAACATTAGCTGCAAGCAAAAGAAACCACATATACGTATTACACAACACTCCTCAAAATACTGAAAATGGGTACACCAGGCACTAAAAGACATTTATAAAATCAAAATCATGAAAATAAAGGATTTCCGAATTCCAAACGCACAACTGATTTGCAGTAAAATATCCACAAAAAAAAATGAACTCTCCAGTGGCCACGGTATACAACAGAGTTGCTAAGTTCTACTTCCTCATTTTGGCCAGTTATGACTGCATTAATGAACTAAATCATTTGCTGTAGATTTCTNATGAACTCTCCAGTGGCCACGGTATACAACACAGTTGCTAAGTTCTACTTCCTCATTTTGGCCAGTTATGACTGCATTAATGAACTAAATCATTTGCTGTAGTTTTCTCACATGCTGTACAAACTCAACTAGACCCCTACCAGCATTATGACTCTTGCTTAATGATGAGCTTCACAATGAAGCGTGCAATATGTACCAAAATGAATCAAACTCCATATACTTAATTATATTTATACACACATCACTGCTAATACAAATNCTCACATGCTGTACAAACTCAACTAGACCCCTACCAGCATTATGACTCTTGCTTAATGATGAGCTTCACAATGAAGCGTGCAATATGTACCAAAATGAATCAAACTCCATATACTTAATTATATTTATACACACATCACTGCTAATACAAATAATTGTGCTGCTTGCTTCCCAGAACATTAAAAAAGGTTTCTTACAATGTTGCTATGATATAAATATGGTTGATTTATGGGTAAAATTATTAAGTTTAGGGGCTTTTCTGTAAAAAAAAAAAAAANTTGCTATGATATAAATATGGTTGATTTATGGGTAAAATTATTAAGTTTAGGGGCTTTTCTGTAAAAAAAAAAAAAAAAACCTCCAAAAAGTGGTATATTTCGACTCTACTAATCACGTAGAACACGAATATACTAGGGGCGTAGCTCTAAAATAAGTACAACATATTTTAAAAAATTGAACAAATTTGCGAGATGACTGTTTCTGACAGTTTGTTCACGTTTGTGAACGAAACGTCATAGACAAACAAAAGTTGCATTAACTGGTTCTGCACAGCTTACCTTATTTATATTCAAGACGGCGTAATGTTAAAATAAGTAGAACATATTTAAAGAAATCGCGAAATTTGATGTTTACGTCTATTAACGTCTACCGCCATTATTAATGGTGCATTGCATATTCACGCAATCTACCGGGCGCATATGTCATCACGGGTCGTACGTTAGTATGCCAGTGTGTGACTACAGGTGCTGGTCGTGGTGAGTTAGGTGATGTTCCGTTTGTGATTTAAAACGAAGAAAGCAAGCAAGACTACGTTTCTGCGTTATATTAACCTATTAACGAGTGCTTCTGTGTATATATTCGGCTGTAAACGAGTGTTTCAGTGCGTTATATGCGCGTATGTGGCGCTTTGTGGAAGACTGTGATTTCATCGAGTGAGCTGAGGTTGAATGGGCAGTTGACAGAGTATGTACCACCTGCCTACATTGGTGAGGGCATTGATATTATTTTGGTGTGTTTCACAGCTACTTTAAATCCCTAAAATCCTAAATTCGTAGTTTAGTAGTTTAGTGTAAAACCCAAACAGGTAGCTTAACGTGCAAATGTAGTTATATTACGTAATTCAAACTAACGTAGGATTGTAGCGATTTTAACTAGCCTAGGATTGCAGTTATTAAAAAGGTAATTATCTAGTTTAGGGGCTTTTCTGAAAAACACAATAAAAATTTAAAATTATGATATATTTCNTTGCTATGATATAAATATGGTTGATTTATGGGTAAAATTATTAAGTTTAGGGGCTTTTCTGTAAAAAAAAAAAAAACCTCCAAAAAGTGGTATATTTCGACTCTACTAACCACGTAGAACACGAATATACTAGGGGCGTAGCTCTAAAATAAGTACAACATATTTTTAAAAATTGAACAAATTTGCGAGATGACTGTTTCTGACAGTTTGTTCACGTTTGTGAACGAAACGTCATAGACCAACAAAAGTTGCATTAACTGGTTCTGCAGAGCTTACCTTATTTATATTCAAGACGGCGTAATGTTAAAATAAGTAGAACATATTTAAAGAAATCGCGAAATTTGATGTTTACGTCTATTAACGTCTACCGCCATTATTAATGGTGCATTGCATATTCACGCAATCTACCGGGCGCATATGTCATCACGGGTCGTACGTTAGTATGCCAGTGTGTGACTACAGGTGCTGGTCGTGGTGAGTTAGGTGATGTTCCGTTTGTGATTTAAAACGAAGAAAGCAAGCAAGACTACGTTTCTGCGTTATATTAACCTATTAACGAGTGCTTCTGTGTATATATTCGGCTGTAAACGAGTGTTTCAGTGCGTTATATGCGCGTATGTGGCGCTTTGTGGAAGACTGTGATTTCATCGAGTGAGCTGAGGTTGAATGGGCAGTTGACAGAGTATGTACCACCTGCCTACATTGGTGAGGGCATTGATATTATTTTGGTGTGTTTCACAGCTCCTTTAAATCCCTAAAATCCTAAATTCGTAGTTTAGTGTAAAACCCAAACAGGTAGCTTAACGTGCAAATGTAGTTATATTACGTAATTCAAACAAACGTAATTTAAACTAACGTAGGATTGTAGCGATTTTAACTAGCCTAGGATTGCAGTTATTAAAAATAACGTAGAATTATAGGGTTCCCATCTAGTCTGCGATTGTAGGGTGTTGATTGGAGATTTGATTAATATTGTATAATCTTATATTATTTTACAACCTTACAATCCTAGGTTAGTTTAAAAACGTAAAATAGTGATTCACCCATCGTGGAGTTAGGTTCTGTTCGGTTAGGTGGGCACATATTAAGAAATTAGTCTTACGTTAATGCCCCTAGTACATTCTTGTTCTACGTGATTAGTAGAGTAGAAATATACCACTTTTGGGTTTTTTTTCCCCTTCAGAAAAGCCCTTAAACTTAATAATTACAGATTTATGAATAGTGTATTTATTAATACCAAAAAGAATAATGAAATTGTCCCCACGCATAATCCCTCACTTTGCCATGCATTCCATATCAGCACTTGAGCAGGGTGAACAAAGGAAAGAATTATCAGGCATGGTTTACACCTGGACAGTGATATAAAATGCTTATTAGCAGTTGAATCCATTGAACAGTGGTTATAAAAGAGGAAGATTATACGGCCTGCCTTAACTCCACTTTCACATATTCCATATTCATTTACGGTATCATATACAACTAGAGATTAACAACTGAGATGTTATAACTATTAACCTCCGTCTATTACAGCTACAATGGCTCCATCTTCTTCCGTCGCATTTGATTTGCAATGTACTATCCAGTTCCAATCATAACATGTATAAAGAATGCTTTCATCTTCATGAAATACATGTAATCTATTTCTGTGGAGCAAATCCCATTCAACACGTAACACTTTTTTTCCTGCAGGAAACTCCAACACCTGTTTCAAATACCAGTGGTAATTTCCCACAGTCCAAAAATACAGGCTTGTTCTGCACTGCTGGTTATTGAAACAAACAGCAGTTAAAATCGATGAATCTGAATTCCACAACAGGTTGGAAACGTGGACGTCACAAGAATCAAATGGCAGCAAAAACTCTCCATGCCGTAGTCCATTTTTCTCAAAAAACGAGACTAAATATTTTTGTGGCAAGCACTGTGTTGTGGCCAAAACATTTCCAGATGGGCGCCAGGCAAGGGCACTTCCTAAACCAGACGTTGGTTCGCTAGTGTACTGCAAAATTCCTTCACGGTTGAATACTCGAATGTAACGAATATCCTTGGGGCCAACTGTGCTCACAGCAAACAGAACACCGTCCCCTCTCCAACTAATGGATGGCAAACCTTCATCATCACTTAACTTTGTCTCAATTTGAGCAGTAACGTTGCGAGCTGCTTTACCTTCTGAACCATGAAACTGGGTCTCTTTCTTACCCCATCCCACGGTGATAAATTGTTTTTCTCCAAAACCTTCTTGATGAAGTCCGACTTCGTTTATGGGATCAAAAGCTCCCGTCAGTACTAAAACTGTATCTGCGCCAGTCACAACGGAGACAACTTCCTGATCAGGACTCCAACACATTGCTCGTATTCCACCCTCCACACAACCGACACACGTAACCTCCGAACTACCATGTTCAATACTTAGAATATCACCATTCTCAAACGACACGTTCAAGCTATCAGTGATGGAATTCAACACAATATTAACTGTTTTTGGAACACTTGCATCTTGATAATAATCATGTAAGTCTACCAGTACTCGAAAATTCTGACTATCAGATGAATTACAATAAACATAACCTTTACTGCAAATGTAGATATTATTTAACTGAGAACTACAACAGATCGAATCATCACTTTTGATTTCTCCACATTCCAACTGGATCAAATTGTGGAGTTCGATGTCTCTCATTTTTAGGTTATATAAAACTGTAGAAATTAAATAAAACAGGTACTCAGTTCATGCGGAAAAGAACATACAAGCCTTTGGAATGAATTATATCTCCTAGCCACAAGTGTCCAAAAGAATAATTTATACCCAAAATAATCCATCATTATTGTTAATATTATTTTTATTGTTAATATTATTTTTTGCATCTTGTTGAACCCCATTGCTGGGGTATAACACGAGTACAAATAAATGGCGGATGAAATATTTTACAATTAAAAGCTTATAAAATAGTATACGATTTCAATTTTATGTAGTTATGTACACAATTTTGCAATGCTTATAGTACTACACATCCATATACAAATAGTTCCCATAACAAAAAGAATGACAAAGCATTATTACGATTGAATNTGCTTATAGTACTACACATCCATATACAAATAGTTCCCATAACAAAAAGAATGACAAAGCATTATTACGATTGAATCGTATTTAATATGCAGCTCTTAGGTATTTAAATAATTGTCCATTGAATAAACTAAAAATTTTGATTGAATTTTTACTTTCTATACAAATCTGTGTTGTTGGTCTGCACTGCTGACCTAGACCTGCCCCGCGCGAGTGGGCGGAAGAGAAGGACATAGTAGTGATGATAACGGGAAAGCATGACAATGGAATGTTTTGAATTGCAGGCGAGCGAACCGCGTATCTGTTACAAAAAACGAGCCGACATGACAATCCTTTTTATGGCGCACGCTACTGACACTGGTTGTATTGCTTCTGCGTTTATCTGAATAATGCTCTGGATTATTGATCTCGTTTTCTCAGCAAGACTCTGTGTGCATTGAACCTTCCAGATGGTCAGAGCGAACTATATAAAAGTGTGACAGGCCTCCGAGCCGAATAGTTGATGAGTTTGGTCGAGTAGGGGAGAGGTGAGAGAGCACGCCACCGGGCAGTAGCATAATTGCGTGTTATTACTCACATAAACCACGAGTCCACGAGCTCCTTGTACCCACTTTTACTGCCGCTGTCACAACTACACAAGCTACACAGGGCCGCACCAACCACATCGTGCCAAGAGTGTGTAGTGCAGGTCGACAATAATGGAACTTGCACCTTCTTGCTGACAAGGATTACGTAACTCAAGAGACCACCCTAATCATTTATTACAAGAGGTAACTCTTTTAATAAATAGGTAGGCTATCCGAAACGATGTTTACCCCAAAGACACTGATGTTGGGCACACTGGCAATTAGTCGTTGCTTCGTAGCAGTTCGCACCACGACTTGCGATGTGACGCACCACCAAGTGGCATCAAATTGGCTTGTAGGCCGGAGCATAAGTGACAAGTCCCCCAAAGTGTCACCAATTGTGTGCAGAATTTTTACAAGCACATAAAACACTGTCACCATATTCACAGCTACAGTCAGAGGTATGTTTTATTGTATTAAGAGCAATCAAGCACAGTATTCCACACCCCTTTGCCCAGGTGGACTCGTCTATCCCTTCAGGAGNACAAGTCCCCCAAAGTGTCACCAATTGTGTGCAGAATTTTTACAAGCACATAAAACACTGTCACCATATTCACAGCTACAGTCAGAGGTATGTTTTATTGTATTAAGAGCNCAGTTCGCACCACGACTTGCGATGTGACGCACCACCAAGTGGCATCAAATTGGCTTGTAGGCCGGAGCATAAGTGACAAGTCCCCCAAAGTGTCACCAATTGTGTGCAGAATTTTTACAAGCACATAAAACACTGTCACCATATTCACAGCTACAGTCAGAGGTATGTTTTATTGTATTAAGAGCAATCAAGCACAGTATTCCACGCCCCTTTGCCCAGGTGGACTCGTCTATCCCTTCAGGAGACAGCCACTCTAAACACTGTAGCCAGTGAAATCCAGACACGTCACAGGTAGTGAAATTCAGACACTTTTTTTTACGAGAAAATGTAATAATTTATTTATGTGTATTCATAAAAGGCCAATTATGCTTTCAAAAAGGGAGATTGCCTATAAAGGCCTCCATCCTTGTAACATCTCATTTAGTGCAGTGATACGTCCCGTCAACTTCACAACTTCAATCTTAACGGACATTTTATAATAAACGGGGTGTCACCAATGTGTTTCAGTTAATGTATACCATTTCTCACCTTTGCGATCATTTTACATAGTGTTCATGTTATGTTATACCATTCGGCGTTTGACATCGGTTCTCGTCACTTGTGACAGAAGCAGATGTGACACGTCCAGTTCGTCTCAGCACTCGCGCCACAACGGCAAGGGGGTCACCCGCTCCGCGAGCCCCCTCGGTACCATCATGAAGGCTGTAATCACTTCACTTCAATAGTTAACTTAATTAACTGGAACAGTTTTTTTCTTTCTTTATTGTACCAAGGGGAGAACCAACTGCACTAGAGCTTAACGTTACTACGTATGCGCATAATACCACACTTATTTTCACACTAAGGTCACCCACAGGCCGTAAGTTCTGGGTCCGTTTTCTTTCACTATTCACATGTAATCAAGCACAGTGAATAAACTGCTTTACAAAGTGCAATGTGTGTTGATTCATTGTAGGTCTCTGCACCCTTTGTAGTACCTCCTGCAATTTTTCTAGCATATTTCAGGCGTACAAGATGGCCTACAGTCTCGTCATAAAGTGTAAATAGTGTAACAGTAAGTACATGACATCATCTGCAAACTGGCAGAGGCATCCAGGACCCCCTGTGCCATAGACAGAACAACCCACAACATTAACTCTCCACTGGGTTATAGCACCGGGCAATTCAACACTCAGCTAGCACTAGGTAACCTCGAAAACATCAAATAATTATTTAATTTATTCTGGAACTTAATTTACTTCACTTCTTTCCTTAGCCCGAGCGCAGTGCCGTTCTCAGCCCCGCCAGCTCGAAACGCACAAGGGGTTTAATTCACTTAATTCTTTTTCATCAGCCACATGCCTCTTTTTCAGTTTCTACTGCCAGTACACATTAATGCTGGAACAATATAAGTGATCGTTTGAGGGAATAAGTAGTGAGTAAAAATCAGTGCAAGTAATCTCTAGTTTTTATTTTACTATCGGCTACCAAATATAACTTTGGGTTTTCTACCAATGGTCCACTAGACACCTGATCATGTCTTTATTGTGTTTTTGGCATGTGAGATGGACACTTAACAGTCTCACGTGATAATTAGAGGCATATGCGGGGGCCTAAACCCTCGTAGGTACGCAAAACTGGGCTTAACAACATAACCAACGACAACGATTTGTCGCACGGGGTGAGCTCAGGAGAGCCCACATGGGTATTCGGCAATCCTTGAATGAGTATCGAAAGCTCTGGCGCCATTTTTTTTCCCATCCTTACAAGTACCAAAACACCTGAACCATAACCTAACCGCACTTCTCCCCGTTCCTCAGACCACGACAACCCATCAGGTATCTGCCTCTACAGTAAAATGTAACACGAGATAAAAATTCTAAACAATTAAAAATATGCTGAGATGGTGGGGCAGATAGCTGAAAATGAGCTTTATTATGCATTCATTATTATAAAGTATTGTTACATGGGATAACTGCTGGGCATATCTGAGTTCGTGAGGTTGCATTAAAAATAAGAGAAGTAAATTTGATTTCTAATTTATTCAAACTGCTATTATTTTCAGCAATAAATTATCTATATTCACTGTTACTCTTATTATTTAACTCTGTGCACAATATTTAATGTCTATATGAGCTTTAATTAACATCCTTCTTAATGACCCTGTTTGGTTACAGTCAATTGACTCATACTCATCATTAACAAGTGTTCAGTCTATCTGTTGCCAACATTTGTAATGACTTTCACTAATGCATAAATTCCAATAGTACTGCCTGCCAATCGCATACTTTTCTGCCTGATACTCGGAGTTGCAGATTTCCTTTCCGCTAACCAATTATTTCGCTGCTCGTCTTCTATCGCATGGAACTCAGCCACTCATTCAGTCAACAACTACTCGGCTCGGAGGCCTGTAACATTTTTAGATTGTTGGCCCTGGCCATCTGGAACGCTCAACACACCCCAAGTCACACTGATGAGATAATGAGGTCAGTAATCCAGAGCATTGTTCAGGTAAACGCAGAAATCAAAACAACTAGGGTCAGCAGAGTGCGTTGTTGAAGGGATTATCGTGTCGGCTCGCCTTTTGTATAATTATATGCTGTTCGCTCCCCTGCAATTCAAAACATTCCATTGACATGCTGCCCCATTATCATCACTGCTCTGTTATACTCTTCCACCCGCTCGCCTGGGGCGGGCCAAGGTCAGCAGCATATACCAGCGACATGTAACACCGCCCCTCCTCAAATAGGTTCGTTCCGAACAGATTCTGCAATGTCAGGACCTTTGTAGAGTGCCAGTCGTTCGATGTGAACAACCTTCGGCTTCATCCGAGAGCCTTGTTGACAAACCCGAAAGACCAAATAATTTATAATCTTCAGAATCCTGTAGGAGCCTTTCCGACATGTCTGTAGCATCGGGCAGTGACCTTTTCGCCTCTAGAATTTGTTCAGCCACACCAGTTGTCCTTCTTTGAAATACCTCGCCCGACATTCTCCTACCATACCGTATCTTCATCTTGTCACTATTTATTCTGAGGTACTGTTGAGAAAAATCATGAATGCCAACAAATCTGTTACATTATTCGCTGGCATAATAAGGGGCTACAGCTTCCTCNTCAGAATCCTGTAGAAGCCTTTCCGACATGTCTGTAGCATCGGGCAGTGACCTTTTCGCCTCTGGAATTTGTTCAGCCACACCAGTTGTCCTTCTTTGAAATACCTCGCCCGACATTCTCCTACCATACCGTATCTTCATCTTGTCACTATTTATTCTGAGGTGCTGTTGAGAAAAATCATGAATGCCAACAAATCTGTTACATTATTCGCTGGCATAATCAGGGGCTACAGCTTCCTCNGCTGTTGAGAAAAATCATGAATGCCAACAAATCTGTTACATTATTCGCTGGCATAATCAGGGGCTACAGCTTCCTCTTCTTTCAGTCGGCTAAACAGCAGGTCACTGGGGAAGTGTAGCTCTCTTCCAAACAGCATCGTTGATGGTGTTACCAGCATGGACTCGTGAATTGCTAAATGGTAAGCAAAAAGAAGCAATGGCACTTTTCAATCCCAGTTATTTTGGTTGTCTGCCACAAAGATCGTCAGGCAATGTTCAAGAATAAGGTTAAGCCCCTCGATCATTCCATCCTACTGAGGGTGTAAGTCTGTTGTTCTAGTCTTTTTCATGACAAGAATTTTTGATTGCAGCTTCAAAGTTAATTCCTTGATCATAATGGAGATCTAGTGGCATCCCAAAAATCGAGAAGACATGCTCAATAAGTTCATCGGCCACAGTTCGTGCTTCTTAGTTTGGGAGGGGAATGATCTCAGGTCACCTAGTAATGTAATCTTGGGTCACCANTCGGCCACAGTTCGTGCTTCTTAGTTTGGGAGGGGAATGATCTCAGGTCACCTAGTAATGTAATCTTGGGTCACCAGTAGTTACCGATTACCTCTCTCTGTGACAGGCAAGGGTCTTAAAATATCTACTGCCATCCTCTCGAATGGGCTGCAACATTATATTACTGGATGTAACCTTGTCCTATGATCTTTGGGCCCTTCCTTGCAATGCAGGTGTCACACAGTCAGCACCACTTCTCAACATTCTCCCGACAATGANTATGATCTTTGGGCCCTTCCTTGCAATGCAGGTGTCACACAGTCAGCACCACTTCTCAACATTCTCCCGACAATGAGGCCATTAGAATTTTAGTCTAACTATGTCGAGTGTCTTATTAACACCAAATTGTCCACTGGGTGCCGCATTATGCAGTTCTTTAAAGACTTCGTGAACCCAGCATTCTGGAAGGACCAACTGTAATCGAGTGTGTTTTCCATTATTACTTTCCAAGTTTCTATAAAGTACACCATTCTCCAGTATGAAAGAATTNACTGTAATCGAGTGTGTTTTCCATTATTACTTTCCAAGTTTCTATAAAGTACACCATTCTCCAGTATGAAAGAATTTCATTGTGCCCAGTATGCTTTGACTGATGTGCTCAGGCAAGATATCTCTTCTCACTTTGGCCTACAGACAGATTTTTTTCCTCTATAATAATGTCTACAAAGTGGGATCATTCAGCTGATCTTTCCTAATTCCCTCATCGCTACAGGTAGATAACCCATCACAAAATAAAGAACATTGAATTCTTGTCCTCTGAACCTTCAGCGATTCACCACTCTTTTATTGTTGGCGTTCACAATGACTACAAAATGGATCACATGGCCTCCTAGACAGTNACAAAATGGATCACATGGCCTCCTAGACAGTGTATCTGCATTACTGTGAAGGTATCTAGATCTGTGCTGTATTTCAAAGTAATATTCTTAAAGATGGTGTATCCACGGGTTATTTGACCTTCGAGATTCTTGAAATTTAGTAGACAGTGTAATGAAGCATTGTTGGTTCTTAGAATAAAATGTCTGCCATAAAGGTAGAGGTGGTAGTGTGAAATTGCCTTTACTATGGCAAGAAGCTCCCTGCGTGTAACACAGTGATTTCTCTCTGGCTTACGCAATAGAACACTGAAGTATTGGTGGTCTTTCCTTCACATCTTGAACCTGAGATAGGAGATCTTCAATGTCTACATCACTAGCATCAGTGTCCAAAATGAACATGCCTTAACTTTTCGGGTAACTCCAGGAATGTTGGATATATCACAATTTCCGTTAGTTTACAAAAAGTATTTTCACACCCAGTGGTCCAATTAAATTTTCTTTTTGCCTTAGTCAGTTCATGTAGTGGCTTGGCGATCGTGGCGAACTCAAGTANTCAGTGGTCCAATTAAATTTTCTTTTTGCCTTAGTCAGTTCATGTAGTGGCTTGGCGATCGTGGCGAACTCAAGTACAAATCGATGGTAATAGGCAGATAATCCCAGAAAACTCAGTGCTAAAGTTTTGTCATATGGTGTCGGTCAATTTCTTATTGCTTTGGTCTTCTCGAGGTCAGTTTCGATTCCATGGGCCTACACTACATGTCCCAAGATATTTATTTTATTTTGGAACAGGTGGCACTTCTTTACCACCAGTTTCAAGTTGGCTGCGGCCACTTTCTGGAATACAGAGTCTAGGTGCGATTGATGCTCTTCAAATGAATTCCCTGTCACAACAATGTCACATTGGTAAATCTGACATATATCTAAAGGCAGGACTTTTTCCATTAGGTATTCAAAGGGTGGCAGGAGCATTATATAGCCCAATAGGCGTAACTTTAAACTGTAGGGTTCCTTTCACTTGGACACAAAATGCAGTCTTCTATACATCTTCTGGATCCACCTCGCACTGCCAGTATCCACTCTTCATGTCCAAAGTATAGAACCGTTGTGAACTTGCTAGGCTGTTTAATGTGTCACATATCCTTGGAAGCAGATAAGAGTATTTCTTTGTCGCATTATTAAGTTGGTGTTAATCAAAACCTCAGAAGCCATCTTTCTTCTTAACAAGAACTATGGGGGATGACCATTGAATAACTGATTTTTTCTATCGCATCTATATCCTTAATTTACTTCAGAATTCCCTCAACTGTCTTATGCGATGCTAGTGTAAAACTTACAATAGTAATTATACCTCTGGGGTCGGTAAATTGAGCTGACAGAGGAGNGTCTTATGCGATGCTAGTGTAAAACTTACAATAGTAATTATACCTCTGGGGTCGGTAAATTGAGCTGACAGAGGAGCGCTACGAATGCGGGGAAGACTGTTTGGTAAACTAAATAAAAGTTCCAGTAAATAACGTTAATGTATTGCAGTTAAGTGTTCAGAATAAAGTATGAAAGTCCCCCGCGATGTGTTACACATGCAGTATCTAAGACCCATGGAATTGGACTGCCGGGGGTAGCGTGGGCGAGCGGCGCCTTTGCCGATAGCTCACTCCAATCTGCGAGGTAATTTAATTAACTGACCACATTAACAAAGAACTTGAAACATATACACATAAAACACTGAAATGCTCTGAGTGAGTTTTCTTAATCATGTAGAGAGTTAAGAGTTCTTAATTAAGCACTTATTTATATACAAAACATGATTATATAGTACCTTGCAGAGCACATGGGAAATTTATATCCGTTCAGTTTTGGGGTACTCTTTGACTGGAAGGGTCAGGTTAAAAGAAATACTAATTAATTCCCACATCACTAATTGTCTTGAATAGACACACAATTACACTCGGAAAATTATATGGAACACTTCAAATACCCTAGCCTTTTTGCTCTACACCTCATTGACCTTGCAAGTGGCGTGCATTTATTCTGCGATTAATTTGCAATCCCCTAAGGGCGAATTTCACGAACATTTGCCCGCGGGTGATAATTTCTAATTCTATTTAATACACATTCTACCACTTGATTTGTATAGTAACTACACATATCTCTCTAAGGACACCACAGGCACTCAGTTGGATCAATCGGTGTTGGGTCATGACCCGTTCCCAAGTGAACGATGCGAACACGCATCGGGACGCACGACGTGCGTTTTTATGCGGGCCTCACAAATGCAGCGACTGTGGGCCGATGACTTGATGACAGTGGCCGTGCCAGACCACACAAGAATGGTCCACATCACATTTTGGCAGAGAAGATTTTTAGCTTTAAAATTTACGGCCCTTAGCCAACTTCGCGCAGGACTGGTCTGTTGATTGCCGACTATGTTGTCAGACATATTAATGTGTGGTAGTTTCTCCTCAAGTTTCTAAATACATCATAGTCATTCTGTTAAACAAGGTTTTCGTAATTATATATTTCTTTGCTAGTGTATTTTCCTGATGAGAACTGTGTAGTGCAACCATGTGAATGTATGTTATAAGCAGTCAGTAAACATCACATACCAAGTTCAAGTATTGTGGACCTCTTTGCAATGGATTAAGTTGCTAATTTTGTTTGTGTTTGGTTAAGTACGGCCAGTTTCTAAGGCGAGAGCTGCGAATCATTTCTGTGGTCTAAGTAACAGCGGAGTGAGATAGAAACTTTCTTATATCAGGGTTGTAGCCACCGACGATGTAGCATACAGGGATTGGTTCTGTAGCCACACAGCCGAATGTAGCACTACCCTGAGTAAGAGGAGTCACATGGCCCTTTTCCCAGTCTGGGCCCCCATAAATTAAAAACTGTTGGGCACCATTAATAAACAGTGTCTAACATCAATTCTCTCAATGCTGCTAGAGACCCCTGTCTGGCGATACTACAAAAATTTTTAATAAATCATAAAGGTACAAGTAAAAAGTTAAAAAATTATGGATTCACCTACTATTTCAGCCAAATAAAAAGTTATTCACTAAATTCCTTCGGCAAAGTAAAAAAAATAACAAATAACAATAACATTACACATAATTTAAAATGTTTTTATTTACTCTGTAGGCCCAAAATGCAGTTCTCAGATATTTTAGAATTATTGGTCTCTATATGTATCTGCCAATTTAAGACATATATTTAAATTTGCTCTGATGAATAAATACCTACTTGTACTCTGTTCACAGCCTTAATTAATTTAATTTTCTCTTTATGAATGTAGGAATATAAATTTGGCAACATAAATCATTAATTATTGCTATTCATCTAAAGCCTCTAACATTTATGTTTCCTGGCCAAATATAAATGTAAACAATCACAATATTCCGATTTCATTGGTACATTATATAACTGTTATCACGTGTAATTTTATAAACTGCCATTATCGTGGCTACTGTGCTGCACTCTGAAGGCATCGAAAAAGCGACCTGCTTATGGGATCAAATACTTATAATCGCTACTCACCACTACTCGAGTTATTGCTTTGCATGTGTTTGTGCATGATAAAATGATAATGACTATCCGCCACAATGTGACGCCTTTAAGCAAAGGGCATCTACTCCTTCCCTGTAATATAGTAAACCATTATGTTAGAATGATAAAAAAAATAAAATTTAAAAAACCCTCTCTTAATTAAAAGTAGATATAAAATGCCGATCGGTGACCAGGCGCAACCGACCATAGATTTTAACCATACGTTTTCAACCCACTTTTGAAAACTAATGGATTAAACATAACCAAATGTGTTCAACCTGCTTCTAAAATTAATTGTTTGAAAATAACCATAAGTTATGAGAATGCTGATACGAGCGCAGCGCAAAAAGAATTACTAGCGAGACATTTTTTTTCATTTAAAGAAATAAAAATGTATAATAAAAAACAAAACATGGATTACTTGCTAAGTGCATTAAACAGCACCCGCCATTTTATGAAGCTTTCTGACCTCACAATGGGTCAGTCCTACCCGATAAACCACACTGAAATAAAAGAAACCAAGTACGGTCTCAAAGTGGTAGTTACTTCAGGAAATTTTAAGGTGATCCTACCAGACATATATGTATACATTTTCAGTACAAAACTGTTAAGTTATGTTAATCGAGGAGGCACAAGTTTTGTGTGTAAAGGACTGAAAAAATATGGTGACACACAAAGGTATTCTATTCTGTTTGTAAGAGAGTAAATGCATGTATTCGTATAATTAGACACCAGTTTATTTTCATTTGTATTATATCTATATAATGTTTTAATGACCGTAAAACCATTAAAACACAATTACCGCTCTGACTTCGTTCAACATAGTCTAATTACAAGTTTAGATATGAACCTCCAAATACGACATATTAAAGTAGGCGAAACACCTAATTCTTTTTCTAAATCTTTCATTGCACTGTGTATAGAAATATTATCCATCTTTATTATCTTACAAGAAAAAATTGCAAGAGGTTTCGGGTCAACTTAATGACTCGCCAGGGACCTTTTTTTAAAATTATTATTACAGCCTAATTTTCACGCCGATAAAACTCCGTTTTGTGGAGAACTCCCCCACCTCACAACTCGTCCTGCATTTTTTTTTTTAAGCGGTGAGGTGAAGTAGTTTTTTTAAGTTCTTGTACCCCCTCTCAGATGGCGTGGCACTTTCACCATCTGAGATTACCCAGCTATACGTCTGATACAATACTGACTACTGTAGAGAGTATTTTTGCTGGGCTTTAAGAGGTAACATATATTTACATCTGCCACTCCTAAACATCTGCTAAGAGTATGAGCATTTATTTTATTTTATTAGCTCAAATTTGGAACGGCTCGGTTGATAAACATACACTGTGGATGTGGGCGCCTTCATACCCACACTGTAAATTTATCCGCTCAGCCTGGGATTTGAACCCACGAACCTTGCGATAAGAGTCGGACGTCTTACCACTTAGCTAAACTGGCAAGACGCTATGCGAGGTTCTTCATACATCTTATACAGCGAGTCGCGTCGAATGGTTTAATGAATCACTTCTAGAGTGCAGATACATCGACCTTGACTACATCCTGGTTCACATATTACGTCACAGTTAGCGGGCACGGCAGATAATAAGTCAGGAAAAACCTGTTTCTACACCAAGGTAACGTGAGCGCTGGAGCTGTGTGTTGAAGTCAGATACATGATGCAATTGCATTTATCAACGAGCCTGATTTATATTCTTTAGTTTTTTTATTAATATGAAACTTAAATGGTTTAAATAACCATTAAAGTTATTATATGAGCACCTCCAACCTAAAATACCTTTTTCTTTAATAGAAAAATAAGTATCTATGGTCTCATCTCTTAGACTACAGTTCGTTCTGAAGAATGAAAATTTATTAACTTACCTTTGTCATCATTAATTTCAACTATTATTTCCTTTACTTGAGTTGTTTGCACAGGAAAAAATAATGGATAAGCACGTTCGTAATAGATTGTGTCACCAAATCCAAATGTCGTCCTTGGTTTAAATGCAGCAATTAAGACAGTTTCTCTGGGGTTATATTCATCATGTTTTAATATCATCAGATGAGCTATATTACAGTGTATATTTATTGTTTCAAAGGGAACTAATTTTGGAATCGTGTTTCCAAAATGGTAATCATTTGATTTCAGGATTTTATTTTCTGTGAGACCCAAAAGTTCTCCTATCGAACCTCATTTTCCAAACTGTAAATCAAACACACATTTTACTTTCACCCTGTTTGTTGTCTTATCCAGCTCAAGGGATGTGCTATTATTTTCTCCCCCACCCAATAGAACTATCTCGAATGNCAAGGGATGTGCTATTATTTTCTCCCCCACCCAATAGAACTATCTCGAATGGGGAAATTGTCTTTATAGTTTTTACAAGATCTTTTAAACTAGATTGGCCAAATGGAATTTCAACTGATGTTCCATACCAGCCAGGTTTTTAAAATAGAACCTATTTTTCACAGGGGTAATGTTAGGCGTTTGGCATGCAGTATAGAACTGAACTAAAGCCCCTGAGTGCTCATCNGCCTATTTTTCACAGGGGTAATGTTAGGCGTTTGGCATGCAGTATAGAACTGAACTAAAGCCCCTGAGTGCTCATCTATCTCTAAAGGATAATGCAGTCTTTTCTTAAACACTGATTTGTTATCTGTTAGCTTGAATACTTTACTCATTTATTACAACAAAAAAAATCTATTAAATAAATGAATAATCCAAGAAACATGAAACAGGTAGACTGGGATATTAAAATAAGGATACCAGACAAAACTGTTTTGACAAAACATCATGGAGAATTAATGCCTAATAATATAAGATGTTTGATAGTGGGCCCTAGTAATTGCGGAAAAACTACACTCATGATTGATAACTTTATACATTCCCCATGATGGTTGGACTTTGGTACTTATATGTGTGTTCAAAATGTCTGAACCAACCTAAATATATCGCTTTAAAGGAAGATACAGAGGTAGCAGCAAAATTAATATTTTAACCAATAGCATACTTTTTCCCTACAAATGAAGCAATGGTTACCATGGATGAATATGTAATGACTCTGTTGTTGTTTTTGATGATTTCATACTTGAAAATCAGGACAAAGTAAGTGATTTATTCACTCGCGGTAGACACAAAGATATTGATTGTTCCTTTTTTAACTCAGACATACTCAAAAGTGCATAAACAGCTTATAAGAGACACTGCCAATTTTCTTTGCATATTCAGATAAGAAGNTGCCAATTTTCTTTGCATATTCAGACAAGATGATACAAATCTTAAACATATTCATAGAGATTTCGTTGGTGGCGATATCCCATTTGAGAAATTTAGGGAGACTTGTTCAAAATGTTGGGATAAGGAATATGGTTTTGTTACAATAGACACAACTCGTAAGTTGAATAATGGTAAGTATCGTCATAAAATTAAAGACTTTTTAAATCCTGAGATTATTAGCACATTTTTCTTTGCTTTTAATGGAAACATTTCCATTAAAAACTACAGACTCTGCTCTTTTTTTAAAATGTATTTATATACCATAACTGTTTCAAAAAACACAACTGAAGGCTTTTAGAATTTTAAAAAATATCTTATCATCAGGCGCGACATCGAAAGCCTTATGTATGGCGACGCTTTTTAAATTATGGCATAATTTGATAATTCTTTTATAATCCTCTGGTTTCATTATTATCTCATTTACTCTTCCACTTCTCATAAAAATATATTGTATTTGATTATTACCTAGGTAAAATAATTTGTCCTTTGAACTGTATTTCCCGAATAAACGAATAATGTAAATTCTGTTAGACTGATAGTACTCTAAATTGACCACATCATTAGGAGCAATAGGATTTCCCACGTTTCTAAGCCTTTTGTTTTCAAAATCTATATTATTATCTTTTTCCAAGTAGGTGAGAAAGGCTTTATGCCAGGAAATTTTATTTCTTGTCAGTGTGGTTATAAAGTCTCTGAACTGTGGGTGGGAAACAAAATCATTTGGATTGATATTCTCAGTAGTTGTATCATTATCCCGGTGTTATTTAGTTTTATCTTCAATCCAAGAGGTCATTAATGCATTTCCAAATATATATCCATCGTTTATTAATAGCAAAATAATTTTTGGAAATTTAAAATTATGTGAAAAGTGATTTAGCACAATGACACACAAATGGCCACAACTTACTTGGTGGAAATTTTGAATTCTGCTATCGTTATAAATAATATTACCCCCGAGATATGCAATCAATTCCCGGGGTGGATCTCCACCAAATGAGTCGAAAAAAATATTTTTTATTGGATTCTTTCCAGTAGCATGCCCAGTGTGTTCCAGAGTTTTTTGAAACATCTAGTGGCGTTTTAGGTAGCTTATCAATCATAAATACACCTCAAACATTTTTAATGTTTAATTTTTTAACCATTATATCAATATCAAAGTTACTGAGTGGAGTTACTTTTGGCATTCTTCACCCCCTTACCTTTTTTTTCCATGGCTAAGTTATGTCTATTTTGTTCTTCCAATTCCTGGTTTCTCTTCTTAGCATTAATTACTGATGTAGCGATAGACGAGGCACCNGTCTATTTTGTTCTTCCAATTCCTGGTTTCTCTTCTTAGCATTAATTACTGATGTAGCGATAGATGAGGCACCTCCTAGACCTCCCAATGCTGCAAAAATCAAAGGTAAACATCCGCTCTTGTGAGATGTCAAACCATTTCCAGTCTTCATTTCCTTAGACATTTTCTTAAGCTGTGGAGTTGAGACTGTGATAGTCATACTATTGCCTTCCTTCAATTTCTTTTTTTTGCATTCCAGTTGGTCTTTCGTCAGGAAAGAATCAATATTCAAACCCTCCAGCTCCTTGCTATAAACTTGAAATGCAATGTTTTTTTGCTTTCATTTAGTATACCTGATATTTAAAATTTTTATTTCAATTCCCCAGCCCAGATTACGTTTAATATGCATTGCAGATACAGTAACACCTGTCGACAATCTCTGATTGAGATCAGCATCTGAGCTTAACAATCTTTTGAATGCCTTTTTTTCGAGTACTTTATCAGCTATGTGTATTTTAAGGTAGATCTTTATGGTGATGATAAGTTATATCATGCTCCATTGCAGCTTCATATAATGTATTAACAGGTTTATCACCTCTCTCAAGTCTCTCAATTAGTCTGGTACCTGGGCCTAGGAATATATAGCCTGGTGCATGCAACTCAAAAGGTAAAGAGAATTTATAATGTCATTGAGTAATCCTTTTCCATGATGCTCCGACTCACAGAAAGAAGGGGGTATTGTGTTCAACATTCGTATTATTCACCACAAAGTCACTAAACTTGTTATTGAGCATATTCATTATTCCGACCCAGTGGCGGATTTACACATTTGCCGCCATTAGGCTATTCAAATTTTGCCGCCCCTACCGACCTCTACAATTGGATACCCTAGTTCACAATCATATTAATTACAATTTTTTTGTCAATGAAAATTTAACTTTATGATTTGTGCACTATCGTACTAATTACACCACCTTTTCCCTGTAATTAGTATGATTGTGAACTAGGGGATAGATGTGTCAGTTTCTAGATTATTTTTACAACCCAACGATTTAGTTAAGATTGCACAAGAAATAGTTTTTGGGTATATTTCTGAGCTAATAAAAGCTCAATCATGTACTACTAATAAGGCGGGGTAAGGTATGCCTCAATACTACTTACACAATAATGTACATTCGGTAAACGTAATTAAATAATTTTTATTGCGCTTACTTACAGTTTAAAAACAATATATTCAATTATCTGGTAACAATCCGGCTGATGATGTCGATGAAATTCAATTAATTAAGTTATGAAAGTTTTACAATACCTTTTTGCGCGATTTTCTATTGGCAAAATCATCAATTATATCGTCGTATGAAATCTTGTTCATTAGTTCTGACTCTATGCACAAAAGAGCTAAGGCGTTTAGCTTTTCTTGGCTTAAGGTAGATCTTAGATAATTTTTCACCCGTTTTAAGCAAGAAAAGCTTCTCTCACCCGAACAATTTGTCGCTGGTGTACATAGAGCCATGCGAACTGCTATATCCAAGTTTGGATAAACGTTTTGCAAATTCTGTTTTCGCAGGAACGAAGATAGACTTTTCAATGATCCAGAATCTGGTTTTACCAAAATTCTTTCAGAAGAAAGGTGGCATTGAAAATGTATGCATTCTTGAACTAAGTCAGTCTCTAAATCATTAGGATACATTTCTTCCAAGAAAAGGGCTTTTTCCGTAAGGGTTGATGATGACAATTCACTCATTTTGGTCAGAAATGAAAACTTTTCATTGAACCTGTTGTAGGCCTCCTGCCGTTTTTCTAATTCGGATACGAGTCTATCAACGAGGACGAGAAATGTGTTAACCCTGAAAGTATCACTCGCAGTCATTCTCATTTCTTCATCGAGTGTTTCATCATAATTTTTTTTCCTTTTCGGTTGTCTTTTTCCCATGTCTTTTGTATACTGCTTCGACACGCTTAATTCCATCGCCTTTTGTTCGAAATACTTAAAATTTTCTCGTTCAGTTACGAAAAACTTGCAAAGAGATTCATAAAGATCGGCAACAGTGATCAAATCTAAGGTAGAAGCCTGAATTTAAACATTCACTTTGTTTACTCTTTCCAAAAAAACATCCCACACACCAACCATTACCGCCGTTTCCAGTTTTTCTACATTCAAAAGTATTCCCGTCGTTTTGTTTCGCGTTACAGGCTTTTCGGTACAATCATCCTTGCTTGATTCCAAAGTTTTAAGGACTTTGTGACAACAATCTCTCAAACTTCTACGTGCGTCCTCTCTAGCTGACCAACGAGTCAGATTTACTCTCTTTAGCGTTTTCCTTTTCTTGATTTCAGTCATTAATTTTTGCCAGCGCTGTGTTGAACTTACAAAAAAAAAAAAACGTACATTTCTTGAAGCAACATGAAGAAGCGACAAGTTTCTGTCCAAAATTCAGCAACCGCAGTAGCCACTAAATTTAAAGAGTGGGCAGAGAAAGGAACGAAAAAAGCAAAAGGTGCTTGGCTTTGAATTTGAGCCTATAAGCCATTGTACACACCAGACATGTTCGCAGCATTATCATATGATTGACCACGACAGTCTTCAATATTTATGCCCAGTGTTTTAAGTTCCGAAATAATGGCAGAAAGCATTTCTCCAGCTTTATGTCCCACTGAGGGCAAAAACTTGAGAAATCTTTCACACGGTTCGCCTGTTTCCAAAACGTATCTAATGACGAGGGTAAGTTGGTCCACGTGTGCTATATCTGGTGTTGAATCGATGATTAAGGAAAAATATTTCCCCCTTCTTATCTTGTCTTCAATGTGTTTTAAGACTTTATCACCCATCAAGAGAATTAACTCATCGCAAACGGTTTTTGATAAGTAACTGGTACTTCCATATCCTTGATTCCCAAATCGTTAAATATGACTGGCTAAAAAAGGATCGAATTCAGCTTACAGTTCCAAAATCATACAATAATTTCCGTTATGCGGATCACCGAACTTTTTATTTTTTCCTCTGAAAGCAAGGCCTCTCGAACACAGTCGCTTCACTACGGCAACAACCCTCTTTAGATAGTTTCTCCAATAAGTAATTTCTTCATCAATCTGGACATGCAGTAAATTATCGAGTTGGCCATCAATCTCATTTCTAACTTTCAAACTAAGGATACTATATTCATGACGCGCAGAGTTTTCATGCTGAGCTACTCGGTGTTCTGCATTTTTCCAGTCATTAAATCCTTCGTTCTCAAATAGATTCTTATTCTCCAATGGACCGAATGCCAAACAGGGCCCGCAATATACAGATCTTTTACTTTAATGATAAACCAGCCAATTTCGGTCATTCACTTCATTATTTTTCATTTTTCTTTGGAAGGTACTCACTGGCAAAAAACGACTCTGATCAGCATATATTTTTTCACCTTTAGAGAAGTCACAAGACTTGTTTTGATCGAAGCCGTACCTTGCGATAATCTCCCTTAAGGTAGCGTTTTTTTTCCATAAAGCTGGATCTTGGTTTAGATTTATTGTTGTTTGCACTTGGTCATTACTTAACGTCTGATTCTGATACACATCTTCAATTGTTATACTTATTGATGATTCCTCTACCGCCTCTACGTCAAAATCATAAATATCCGTTTTTTCAAAAGTAGATGGTTCAACAGATGACTGTTGTTGTTGGGCCGCAGAGTTCAAATCCGTTTCATCTTTTCCAGATTGCATTGTGTCAGTGCATGTTGTTGAAGTTCCTGGTCTTTCAACACTACTTCCACTACCACTTTTAAAAAAACTGTAAATTTTTATTGTTTTACGGATAATCTGTTCTTGTTCTTCTTTTTTCATTTTGGCCTTCTTTTTATACTCAGCTCCACTAAGTCGCTTTCTCCCATCACTCATTCTAACAATTTCTTGGATTCCAAGAACTGAAATAAAAAATATTACATTGGTAGTTTTATTTCTCGCACATCCTTTGTTCAGACTTCAGACATTGAATAATTATCTAACATAAGTACAAGAAATTTTTTTAAGTATGATATAACAAAAAAATCGAAATTTCTTTGCATAGCTTCCGAAACAGCTATTTATCAAGTTAAATTAGGTCTTACTGATTCGTTACGGATGATAAATTGTAATATATTATGATTACTTATCTACCATAAGTTTCTACGCAACGGTGATATTATGCTATGAAATTAATCACTCAACCCATGCAACACTTTGAAAAATTACAGCACACAACCAGAAAAATTAAATACGGGACGGGACTTGCCCNATAGTCGGTTGCAGTGCAGTCACTTTCTGATACGTCCTTACGAGTTAGCAATTTCAGCAAACAATCAATTCCAATGTATGTTCGATCTTTTACAGTAAGTCGGTCATTGTTGAATATTACTTCGCAATCGCCAATACACCTTTTGCTTCCATCAGGCCTTAGTCCTAAAACATAGTCATCGCAGTTATTTCAGAATTCAGTCACTTTCTCCCCAATAAATGTTGTTTTATAGTTAGTTAACAGTACAATATCGTTTTTCAAACGCTCCAACACCTCAATGTCATCGTCATAGCGATCAACGCCATTGTCACCGGTATTTGCTTTACCAAACTGTTTCCTCTCAAATGAAGTTTCCATAGTCATTCGTGGGTAGTCCAAATTATTTACAGCAAATGGAACAACTTCCTTTATTAGGTTCTTATTCTCGTTAGTTACATGCTCAACTTTTTGCCCCAAGTCCTATATCGTATCTATCAAAGGTTGCTCCTGTCTTTTATTTTTATCATACTCGTCTTTATGTAGTTTCCAGGACTTAAACTTTTCAATTAGTTGTTTTCTTCTCTCAATATTCATTTTAGCATTTTCTTCGGTAATCATTTATTATATGTATATATAAAATGGCTATTGATAACTTAAATGTGTACTGTCGCAAATGTAGGAAGCATACACTAAGTAATAAGGTTTCATATGAACTTACAAATTATGTAAGAATTAAACGTGTTTGTAGATCTTGTGGTACCAATATGTCAATGTTCACTGGTGGGAGCATAAAAGACGATATTGCAAATTAAATTCATAAACCAATGCGAAAAAATTTCCCCAGGAGGGCTGTT
Organism: Clitarchus hookeri; assembly: GCA_002778355.1. NCBI lineage: Eukaryota > Metazoa > Arthropoda > Insecta > Phasmatodea > Phasmatidae > Clitarchus > Clitarchus hookeri. The sequence goes on along the minus strand of NQII01001703.1, from coordinate 299,579 downwards.
CTATCTTTCGGCATCGACGATCTCTGGCAGGCTGACTTGGTTGAGATGGACTTTGGGTCATTAAAAGGTGTACACAGGCTTAACAAGGGGTTTAAGTGTATGCTGACCATGATTGATGTTTTGTCCAAGTATGCATGGACAATACCTGTCAAATATAAGACAGGTGAAAATGTTACTTTAGCATTTAAAACTGTTTTTAATGACCGCATTCCTATGCATTTACAAACAGACGAAGGAAAAGAATTTTACAATAAATCAAGACATTAATGGTCAATAACAACATAACACACTATTCAAGATTCAGTAGAAAGAAAGCCAGTGTTGTAGAAAGATTTAATAGAACATTGAAGGAGAAAATGTGGAAAATATTTACTGTGCAGGGAAGCTATAAATGGGTGGATGTATTGCCTAAATTAATAAGTGAATACAACAACACTGTTCACAGCACAATCAGGATGAAACCTGCCAATGTAAGCGCTAAGAATGAAAGGTCTATTCTAATCAACATGTACAGCAGAGAAAGAAAAATGGCTAAAGCACGGTTTGATATAGGAGATAAAGTTCGTATAAGTAAAAGTAAAGGCCTGTTTNACATAACACACTATTCAACATACAGCGGAAAGAAAGCCAGTGTCGTAGAAAGATTTAATAGAACATTGAAGGAGAAAATGTGGAAGATATTTACTGTGCAGGGAAGCTATAAATGGGTGGATGTATTGCCTAAATTAATAAGTGAATACAACAACACTGTTCACAGCACAATCAGGATGAAACCTGCCAATGTAAGCGCTAAGAATGAAAGGTCTATTCTAATCAACATGTACAGCAGAGAAAGAAAAATGGCTAAAGCACGGTTTGATATAGGAGATAAAGTCTGTATAAGTAAAAGTAAAGGCCTGTTTGAAAAGGGGTATACACCAAACTGTTCCACTGTAGTATTTAAGGTATGCGACGTATTGTTCACGCACCTCATAACATATATAATAAAAGATTTTAAAAGTGAGTCCATCAAGGGTATATTTTATGAACCAGAGCTGCTTAAGAACCAGTATGATCAAGACTACTTAGTAGAGAAAATTTTAAAGGAAAGGAAATAAGCTGCTTGTTAAATGGTTGGGTTTTGATAGTAGTCATAATTCTTGGGTTGATAAGGAAAGTGTAGTTATGAAAAACCTCCAACTATTGGCCTTTTTGAGAATTTCTTCCCATTCCAGTTCTCAAGAGTAGAGATCTCTAAGCATGGCAAACTAATTGAAAGTATTGACAATCCTGGCATCACTTCCACNAGCTGCTTGTTAAATGGTTGGGTTTTGATAGTAGTCATAATTCTTGGGTTGATAAGGAAAGTGTAGTTATGAAAAAACTCCAACTATTGGCCTTTTTGAGAATTTCTTCCCAACCAGTTCTCAAGAGTAGAGATCTCTAAGCATGGCAAACTAATTGAAAGTATTGACAATCCTGGCATCACTTCCACTATGGTGCATGCATTGCTTAGCTCAGAATCGGAATCATCGTACTTGGAACTAGCAGGGGTAGAAAAAGGCAAATACTTTAAGGCAGATGGATATAATGAACTTGACTATCCATTAAGATATTTGTTTGGGTTTATGAGGGATTGTAATGAAATATTCTGGAAAGGCGGGTACAAGATTACATTCATTCGAAATTCTCATGATGATGTTTCTATTTACAGAAGGCCTAAAACACAAACAGGAGCTGCTGATATTATTCCAGATGCTGGTAAAATTGTTATTGAGAAAATGGAAATCCTGTTGCCAATTGTTGAATACGAACCTAATTATGGAGACAATATTAAAGCAAAACTATACAAACTACACAAAATTCCCATCGGGCAATGCCTTGAAAAACCTCTACCTACTGGTGCAAACTCATTCCGGTTTGATATAAAGGATCAGTTCAATTCAATCCAATTCGATATGCCTGACTTTGTCATTGTTGACTTTCAGCTAAACAGAAAAGAAAATGTTGATCAAAACAAACATGGTTCAATTTTTACCATTGTCATGTTAAAAATATTTCTATTAAGAATGGAAGGAATGAAGTGTTCCCTAAAGAGAATTGGAACCTGGNTAAAAATATTTCTATTAAGAATGGAAGGAATGAAGTGTTCCCTAAAGAGAATTGGAACCTGGATATCGAGGATAAAGTTTTCGATAAGATGTACATTGCCTACAAATATTTTAGAAACTCAAAGACCAAGCTAGATACTCCCTACCATTATAGACCTGATGCATTTATTTCTAGGTGACCATTGTATATTATTGATTGTTCTTACAGAAAAACCTCTATTGTAAAGGATCGAACTAATTTGAAACTTACATTTTATTTTAATAAGCCAATCGAAGCTACAACTATTTGCAATGCGGTGCTAATAAGTTAAAGAAAACTAATTTACGATGTTAAAAGTGAAAGAATCACTGAAGCTAACTAGTGCACAAACATGTATGGTTATTAGTTTTTAATGGAAAGGAACCTATTAAAAACATTTATTTTAAAGATTTAATAATTAGTAACAAAATATGAATGAGATATATGAATACAGCATCAGTCCATGCAGTCTGACAAACATTATGAAAGGTGATGATCGTGCAAGTCCCACATCTTATAAATTAGATAAAGCCTTTAAAGATGTTTCGGGTTGAAATACGCCACGTATGCCAACTTTTTCTCTCTAACATCCCATAACAAGTTTTTTTCTAAATATTCTTATTTTAGCATTTATTTTTATCACCTTTTTCTCAACATCTCAAAGATTTTTTTTAAAGGGGTCCTTCACATTAAAAATATAATCATATTTAAGTTAAATTTAATGTACGGAGACTGTCTCCATTTGTAGCACTAGCTTTTTGAACTGATTAAGAATATGTGAATATGACGATAGTAATCTGGGACATTTTACATTGAACATTGAAAGATCAAATCCGGCAGCCCTGTTCAACATGTTCGTAAACACGCTGAAGTCATAGTAGGCTGTGTTCTTGAAGAAGTATAAAAATCCATTTGTGTATCTAAAGGCAGAATCTAACCCCCCTGGCAAGCCAGGAAATTTCTTTGAAATTAAGCCGAAATATTCAGCCCTGAATAAGCACTCATCCAGTTCCATAAAACAAATTACATCGTAAAATACAAAAGTGCGGCCAGAGTAGGTGTATACAACTGCTTTTATTTCCGAATTATGAGACAATCCCAATTCATTAATAACCTTTTGATACCCAGACACGAGTGTGTGTGTGTATATATATATATATATACACACACACATAGACTCGATAAACATTACAATTTATCCTGAAGGCCTCTGATAAATCGAGGTAAAGCCTTCAAAATTAGAAGGTAATAACAACAGCCAGTCATTGATAAGCTCTGGTTTACTGACTATTTTATCTACTATGTCATAAGTCCAAACATACTTTCTGTAAAAAATATATATCACTTGGTTGACTATCAAAAATGTGTTGATGTTTTTCAAGTCACACAAATTTACCTCTTTTGTAGGGTGTAATATGTTTGGTTTAGGAGTTGGTAACGAATGTGCAGGTCTTTTAGGTTTACCATAAAGTCTCTGTATTGCCAAAATATCGTCAGATTGTAATGCTAGTCGATCTGAGAAATAAATTGGATACATAAAAGTCTTGTAGACATTCGAATGATGTATTCCTAA
>NQII01001703.1:281215-295461 GCA_002778355.1 Clitarchus hookeri | reverse complement strand
CACTAATTTATCCACTTGCTTGCTGCTTGTGCACAACCGTATATCCACTCTGTTTCTAATGTTCTCCATTGTTTTGCAGAATACATAGTTGTTCATTAGTTTATAGAAGTCTTTTTCAAAATCATTAGACGCCTTCGTTTGCATATTTGTGTTTAGATCAATACAGGACTTGAGCCAGTCTGATTGGTCAAACTCCAGAACTCTGTGGATCTTCTNTTTGACAAGTCAAGTATGTTCGTTCCAACATAAATGGGCTTGTTAAAGCACAGCTTTGTTTTATTCATGTGAACTGCGACCAAAGAGTAAGTAAATATTGTTCTATCTTTCAAATTTGGCTTAGCCACTAATTTATCCACTTGCTTGCTGCTTGTGCACAACCGTATATCCACTCTGTTTCTAATTTTCTTCATTGTTTTACCGAATACAGAGTTGTTCATTAGTTTATAGAAGTCCTTTTCAAAATCATTAGATGTATTCGTTCGCATATTTGTGTTTAGATCAATATAGGACTTGAGCCAGTCTGATTGGTCAAACTCCAGAACTCTGTGGATCTTCTTCAACTTCATTCCGAGGGACAGATATTGCTTAAGATTTACGTAGTGCAGTACATATCTTTCTTTGTCATATAGGGTAGTTAATAATTTAGGCATTTTCGAACCTTCGGGTGTTCTATTCTCTGGAGCTAGTGGTATATCTTTATGGAGGTAGTATAGTTCATGTGGGTACTCCAAATCAACTTCCAATATATAGCCTTTTCTGGCATCATTTCGAATTTTTGTTACATCTATATTTGTATCTCTCCACTTAAACCCACCGTAAGGTAAATACTGACTCATCGCCCATCCATATAAGTTATTGGCATCCAGGTATGCCAGACAAGCGAGTTCAACTTTGGCATCATAATCATCCATGTATTTATTATTTGCTTTGGTGTACCTCTTTGCAACATTGTGATATTCCACCACTAATACCTTTTTCAATCATCAAAATCATTTTGTAATCCATTAGTAGTTGTAGTTCTGTTTTAGTATGTTTGAGCATTGCATCCCACGCTAGTCCTGGTGCTGTGAAATATCATGCAGGATCCAGTTTATATGTCTTGAGACATACATCTCTAAAGTTTTCTATAATATCAGCCAATATCAATACATCTGTTTTGTTATACAACTGAGTATACTCTCCTAAGGATTTGATGTTGAAAATTTCCAATACCTTTATTGCAAACTCGTAGTCTTCATCTGTAACATCACATTTGTTGAGTTTGTTGTAAAATGCATTCTTATTAGGTAGTGATGTCTCATAAAACTTTTCCACACTATCCATGTAGTCATATGGATAAACGCCTTTCCTTATAACAAGATCTAAAAGTCCATTGGAAAAATACTTGCTCGTTTCGCGGAATTGACTTCTGGAAAGGTTGCTAGAGAGTTTATCGATGTTGCTGGCCATAAATTTTAATGAGTCAATAAATCTTAGATTTACGTCCTCACATACATGTTTAGTGAAAGAAATATNCTCGTAGTCTTCATCTGTAACATCACATTTGTTGAGTTTGTTGTAAAATGCATTCTTATTAGGTAGTGATGTCTCACAAAACTTTTCCACACTATCCATGTAGTCATATGGATAAACGCCTTTCCTTATAACAAGATCTAAAAGTCCATTGGAAAAATACTTGCTCGTTTCGCGGAATTGACTTCTAGAAAGGTTGCTAGAGAGTTTATCGATGTTGCTGGCCATAAATTTTAATGAGTCAATAAATCTTAGATTTACGCCCTCACATACATGTTTAGTGAAAGAAATATATTTTTCCTCATTGTTCGGAATTAGGTAAATTGTATTTTCATCGATGCCCAGCTCCTTTACAAATAAATGTGTGTCATATCCAGATAGATTGTGTATAAACACAGGAACAAAACATGGATTTCTATAGGATAATGGTCTCTCACAGAGTCTCCATCCAAAGTCTTTTCACGTATATGACAATGGGTGGCTGTCTAGTAACCAATATGTTCTTTCTTGGTCAAGGTAATCATTGGTTTTTCATTTTTGCAGACATCTCCTATTGCCTTTGCGTCCTCCATTAACATCTTGACGAATACCCTAGATGCATCAGATCCTTCATAAGTTACTGGTGCCTTATAGTATTCATGTTCATATTTTATATAGTAACTGAAACTAATAGGCTCGTGTTTTTGGTACGGCTTCGTGTAAGAGTCGTCGGGATTTGGTTGGCAAGTTTCGATTTTAGTTAACAAACACTCAAAATCGGCATATATCACAAAATGAACTCTCAAGAATGATTTTTGTTCTTGAATCTTAGTATGTTATTTCCTTTATGTGGAAGTTCAACTCTAATTCCATCATGATCTCGGCAGTCTTCTTCGTGAGCATTTAGCTTGCTTTCAGAGTAGAAGTGTTGCAAGCATCTATCACATGACGTGAACCGCACGTTCACGAGTCCTTTTGCCCACTGACTGCTGGAGTATGCACACACCAGACGCACCACAGCGACAGGCTTGTGGGCACGAGTGCATTAGTGTTTATTATTTATTCAGTTTATTTCGTCAGTGTATTTGTAAATAATGTCAGTGTGTAATTCATTTATAATTTGTTTTGTCATCAGGAGACAATTTGCCCAGCCACAGCCAGAGACATGTGACATTCTACATTTGGCAATGCTGTGGCTGGTGCAATGAAAACATTTAGAATAAGTATTATCATTTTTATTATGTATTTGTGTAATTGTAATTATGTTTTGTTGTGTTAATTTAGTTCATATCATTTTTCATCCCATAATCATCTTTTAGTGTATATTATGTTTCACTGTACCACCGCATGGCGTCGGCGGCGTCTAGGCGGCGGAAGCCGACGCACATTTCCGGCAGTAATCGCCAGGACTTGGACGAGCACAGACGTTAAGCTCTCCCACGCCGCAGAAGCACTAGCAAGGTTATCATCTGTCGAATAGTATCCAGTCGTATCCACAATCATTATCATCATATATTTTATTATTTAACTTGCATAGTGTCGGGGGGAANATATATTTTATTATTTAACTTGCATAGTGTCGGGGGGAGAGCGACGTGATTATTTATTGGAAATCAAAAGTGCATCTCGAGACTCAGGTTATAAGACCACGTGGTCGCTTGTAGTTCCGGGCCATTCAGGCCACGTGCCTTCTGTGTAGTTGAGTGTACATAACAGGGTAATAAATACCTTCACAACCAGCATCACTGTTTCTTTATTGATAATCAAGTACGGCGTGCGAGGTGGCCGACAACCTCGGCATAGTGTGTCTGACGGAGTGTTCACCAGAGCCCCTAGGCCGTCGACGAACGACCCTATCTCATCAGCTCACCGCAGAGCTGTGGCGCCGGGCACCCACATTTTACTTAACAACTCTGGGAACACCGCAGCTCAAATTGGCTTTTTCGCCGTAGCCAAGCTTGGTCACGTCACACATATGTATATTTTATGGCCATTCCTTATCACCTGTGACCCAATAAATTTCGAAAGACTTTATCCAGCAGTAGTGGTCATTCTTGTCATCTTTGATGTAGAGCAGGTTAATATGCTTATCCACCTTATTTTTTGTTATTTTTAATGTATAGATTTTATATTCCTTACTGCCCTTGTTTTCTTTTTCTTCATATGCATATACATTAATTGATAACCCGCTTCTTTTCTCAAAGGTCGGTATGCTATCCTTTTTCATTGGAAATTCCAGACCCTTAAGTGCTTCGTCACTCATGTTGATGATCCAAATACTTGTTCACTCTTTGAGGATGCTTTTGTGCTGGATGTAGTGCGGATAGAATAGACCACAAAAAAAGCATTTTTGATCATTGTTCTTAACATTAATTGATGTTGGTTTAGCCATGATTTTTTTCTGGAAGATCACCATAAGAGCTACCCTTAAATTGAGCATATTTATTCATTTATACCTCTAGATTGAATATCCTATTGAGCACCCATTGAGAGCCCTTTGCTTCAAATGCACCCATCTCAGCTNCATTTATACCTCTAGATTGAATATCCTATTGAGCACCCATTGAGAGCCCTTTGCTTCAAATGCACCCATCTCAGCTATGATTTTCAATACGCTAGCGGTATAATATTTTTCTAGATAAGTTGATTTCAGTATAATTTCGTTCTTGGTTTTAAAATAGTGTTCTACATATTCGATATTGTCACCAGTTCCTCTTTTGTACTCAGCGAAAAACTTCATGTTCACTTTGAGGTCCATTGATTTTAAATTTTTATTAATTATCATGGTGACAGCTCCTTTTATATAGTTTAGGAAATTATTTGGGTCTTTGTATACATTCGCATTCTTTACAGCACAAGTCTTGATCCTACTTTTAAATGCATTTTCAATTTCTTCTACACTGAATGTTAGTGTGTATTTGTGTACTTTGCTCCTCAAGTGTTTTCTTATTAGATATGGTTTGTAATGATGTCCACAAGTCTCACAATGAACTTGCTTTTCTCTTGTTAACGTCTGTTTTGGTATTAGACTTTGCGGTATTTTAAAAATTTCCCATGCATTTGTAGGTTCTTTCACTGGTGCGATACCTTTGTGCAATCTATTTCTCAGATGACTTTTTAATAAGAGATGGTTTGTAATAGTNGTTCTTTCACTGGTGCGATACCTTTGTGCAATCTATTTCTCAGATGACTTTTTAATAAGAGATGGTTTGTAATAGTGGTTACAAGTTTCACACTTGACAAATAGTTGTTGAGGTGCTTCTTCTTTCTTTTCATAAAAACATCACGCTTAAATTTATATTCGTTCCAAACATTATCAGTTGCATTAACCTTTTTCATTGCCATGGTCGTCTTCGTATCATTGGGCATCAGTTTATTTTCAATTGCATTCATATTCATTTAATATACATTTTAAATTCTAAACGCAAATGTTAACGCAACTTTTTTTTTGCAGTGCGCGCGCCCACACTTGTATCAACATTTTCTATCTATGGTTATTTTTAATCCATTATTTTTTTTTTAAAGTGGGTTGCAGATGGATGGGTATTTTTAATCTATTATTTTTTTAAAAAGTGTGTTGAAAACTTTTGGTTATTTTAAATCCATTAGGGTAATTTTCTAGTTTAGGGGCTTTTCTGAAAATAATTAAAAAAACTCCAGAAAGTGGTATATTTCGACTCTACTAATAACGTAGAACACGAATATACTAGGGGCATTAACGTACGACGAATTTCCTAACATGTACCCACCTAACCTAANTGGGTTGAAAACTAATGGTTAAAATCTATGGTCGGTTGCGCCTGGTCTCGGATCGAGGGTATTTATATCTACTATAAAACTTATTCTATTGTATCAGAGCACTTTGATATTTAGACTAAAAATTTATTTTCNAGGGTATTTTTAATCCATTAGTTTTCTAAAGTGGGATGAAAATGTAAGTGTATTTTTAATCCATTAGTTTTCTAAAGTGTGATGAAAATGTAAGGGTATTTTAATCCATTAGTTTTCTAAAGTGGGATGGAAACGGATGGCTATTTTTAATCCATTAGTTTTTAAAATTGGGTTGAAAACTAATGGTTAAAATCTATGGTCGGTTGCGCCTGGTCTCGGATCGAGGGTATTTATATCTACTATAAAACTTATTCTATTGTATCAGAGCACTTTGATATTTAGACTAAAAATTTATTTTCTATGGTTGTTATTTATTTAAAAAGTTCCACATTTGTCAAACTTTAAATACAAAATTTTGCTTAGCATTGATCCTGTTTGCGGCGGTACACAAAAAAATTCAAGAATTCTGAGTCAAGTTATTGCGTCTGGCTGATACCCCACATTAATTTATATACATCCCTACTGGCAGANTGATACCCCACATTAATTTATATACATCCCTACTGGCAGAAGTGAAATCCCATGCACCAAATTTATACCCTTCTATTTAGTTGTATGTAAACTTCTATTGTCTACAATTGTGTGAATTGTATGTTTTATATTATACTTCGTAAATAAATAAAAAAAAATGTTATCAAGCTTTTCCAAAAACTCTTTTGGGAAAGTTGTTTNCTTATATTATACTTCGTAAATAAATAAAAAAAAATGTTATCAAGCTTTTCCAAAAACTCTTTTGGGAAAGTTGTTTCTCTTAAATCTAATGTTGGGTACGTGTTTAATAAATGATAATGAAGGGAAAAAATTAAACTATCAGAAAATTGGCATTCGTCGCAGAAACTTATTTTAATTATCTGTATTAAAATTTGTATAATATTGTAATTATTTATTTGCAATGTTGGTTTAGTGTTTAGGTAATTCTCGTGTGGAAAATGTGGATTTGGGTATGGTTAATCTGGCAACACTGTGCCACGCAAACTTGCAAATTTTCATCGTGTGTTTTTCTGTACATATGTGAGGAATTAAATGTGTTTTGCGCGAATGATCTGATATTTTTTATAAGTCGGTGTATGTAGCGTTAAGAAGATAAATAACTGTATCAACGATGGATGTGTATATATTGGTTTGTGTTCTGGTGTCATTTTTTGCGACGAGTATTGAAGGTATCATGTGGAAACTTGAACCTAACACACAGAAGTGCCTGAAGGAAGAGTTGCAATCCAATGTTTTGGTAACCGGTGAATTTGACGTTTCAGATGCACCTGGCCAGAAAGTAGACTACATTGTACGTATTATTAAGTTAGTACTATTAAAATTATATGCACGGTCTACCACATAAGTAATTTAATTCCGATGAGACCTGTGGCTTTACAGCACTGCCGGAATTTTTTGTGAAAGTAGTTTCCTAAGGCTGTAAGATTACCAGCATTTAAAGCTTACGTGTTTGTTTATTTACTTTTGAACTGGATAAATATTAATATTAATAATTAGCTAACAATGTATTGTAGGACATCACTTCAAAATTGCAATTTTATTTGTTTACATAGTAATTTTCCAGTTTAGAGGCTTTTCTGTAAAAAAAATCCCCGGAAAGTGGTATATTTCCACTCTACAGATTACGCAGAACACGAATATACTAGGGTCATTAACGTATGACTAATTTCGTAGTATGTGCCCACCTAACAGAACTCTACCCCAAGATGAGTGAATCACTATTTGGTACATGGTGTTTCGACTAGTAAGGTAAGGTTGAATTGGCCGTTGACAGAGGAATTGTACCAGCCTAGGTGAGTTAATTGATTTTCCGTTGGTGTGTTTTATGGTTCCTTTAAATCCATAAAATCCTACATTCTTAGCTAAGTGTAAAACCCTACAACCCTAGGTTAGTTTAAAANTATGGTTCCTTTAAATCCATAAAATCCTACATTCTTAGCTAAGTGTAAAACCCTACAACCCTAGGTTAGTTTAAAACCCTAACATCCTAGGTTAGTTTAGAAAGGTAAAATAGTGATTCACTCATCGTGCGGTTAGGTGGGCACATATTACGAAATTAGTCATATGTAAATGACCCTAGTATGGCGTCCGACGTAAACAAAGCGTTGGGCTATTCGTACTTTTAACTATTTTATTTGATAGTTCTATTTATTTTAACATTACGTCCTAAATATGAACAAGGTAAGCTGTGCAGAACCCATTAATGCTACTTTTTTTGGTTTAAGACGTTTTGTTCAGAAAAGCCCCATAACTGGTTAATTACTGTGTTGATTTTTTTTTATTGAGGTTTTTCTCTTTTCATATTTACCTGGGTGTTATCACTTGTGTTTTGCCGCTGAGAAATAAGTTTGTTACGACACTTATAACAGAGTGGTTTGTCTCAGGAAGCAACTTTAATCTAAGGGCGTTACTGTTTTAGACAGCGACCAAGTGTGAACCCCTGATTACTCTCTCTCCAGAGGCTATATAATGCAGTTCATTNTATGGTTCCTTTAAATCCATAAAATCCTACATTCTTAGCTAAGTGTAAAACCCTACAACCCTAGGTTAGTTTAAAATACTACAATCATAGGTTAGTTTAAAACCCTAACATCCTAGGTTAGTTTAGAAAGGTAAAATAGTGATTCACTCATCGTGCGGTTAGGTGGGCACATATTACGAAATTAGTCATATGTAAATGACCCTAGTATGGCGTCCAACGTAAACAAAGCGGTGGGCTACTCGTACTTTTAACTATTTTATTTGATAGTTCTATTTATTTTAACATTACGTCCTAAATATGAACAAGGTAAGCTGTGCAGAACCCATTAATGCTACTTTTGTTGGTTTAAGACGTTTTGTTCAGAAAAGCCCCATAACTGGTTAATTACTGTGTTGATTTTTTTTATTGAGTTTTTTCTCTTTTCATATTTACCTGGGTGTTATCACTTGTGTTTTGCCGCTGAGAAATAAGTTTGTTACGACACTTATAACAGAGTGGTTTGTCTCAGGAAGCAACTTTAATCTAAGGGTGTTACTGTTTTAGACAGCGACCAAGTGTGAACCCCTGATTACTCTCTCTCCAGAGGCTATGTAATGCAGTTCATTNTGTTACTGTTTTAGACAGCGACCAAGTGTGAACCCCTGATTACTCTCTCTCCAGAGGCTATATAATGCAGTTCATTATAATATTTCCTCTAGGAATTTTTATTGTAATTTTGTTGTGAACTGCTTATCATGAGCTAGGTAGGTGTTAATAGTGGCGCCTCAGTGATAAACATGTGGGGGCATAATTAAGAAGAGGCCCTGATATGCATTGCAATTAGCTTTTTATGCTACTGAACTGAGCAAACTGCCTTCTCCACTGCAAGACCAGCGCTAAGTATATTCTACTTATGGGTATGACAAAACACTGACGGAGAACTGTGTGCCACATTCATATTTCAGTTTTGAAAATTTTNATATTCTACTTATGGGTATGACAAAACACTGACGGAGAACTGTGTGCCACATTCATATTTCAGTTTTGAAAATTTTGTTGAGAAATTCAATTTGAACTTTCACATAAATTTTACTAAATTTCAGAATTTAAATTAAAGGCATGGTTTACTTTCAAATGTTAACCAGAAGCCAGTGGATAATTTTTCTCATNATATTCTACTTATGGGTATGACAAAACACTGACGGAGAACTGTGTGCCACATTCATATTTCAGTTTTGAAAATTTTTGTTGAGAAATTCAATTTGAACTTTCACATAAATTTTACTAAATTTCAGAATTTAAATTAAAGGCATGGTTTACTTTCAAATGTTAACCAGAAGCCAGTGGATAATTTTTCTCATGCGCTCTAGCAGAACTTTCAGCAAGATTAACTTTTGATGATTATTTTTAGCCAGTCAAAGAACCTTTATTCTCATGGAAATTGCTATTTTATTTGATTTGTTTTAGTGAAGTGATTTATAATCTGATCTACTACAGATTATTTTTCTTTTGACGACAGCAATCTATAATTTAAACATTTTCTTATTTAAATTTTGTGAACCATTCAGTATTATTTTCTTGTTCTGTCTGCATTGGTACTATTTAATTAATTTTCTGCCATTAATAAAACTCCACATTTTCTCGCAAATGATAGTCAAATGTTAATTGTGTAGTTAAGAAAGTAGTTTGAAATTTTTTTCTTATCTGGAAAGTGCATTCTGGTGGTGTTTTTCATACAATATAGGGATGTAAGAATTTCCATTTGTTTACATTTTACATTGACATTACTATTGGTAAATATTATGAGTTCATTTCAAGGTTTACAGCTGTTAGTTTACTGTTTTTACATTCAAAATTTTAGTAGAAATGTTATCATGATTTAATTTTATTTATCTGTCTTTCTGAATTTTAATTAATTAAACATTTTAATGTTGCAGATTTATATAATTACCGTTTCTTAATTTGCTTGTCAAACCATATCATTGTGTACTGATAAGCTACATTCCTAGTTCACTTATGTTAACTTCTTTACAAATAAGATTTCCTGATCAGGAAACTGTTTATTCCTTGGTTTTGTTAAGCAGGATAGGGTTAGCCTTTTGTAAGCCCAGGGATTCTCTCTCTAGACTTGATAGCTGTCAGGTCATTTAGGACTAGCTACTGAAAATTTTATTTACATATTTGTAAGACAGCTTATTATAAGGCAGGGGGTGATGGAGGAGAGATATTGGCAGTGTTGTAAATGTGCGCAGGCAAAGAAAGAGGCCTAAAAAGCATCAGTTTTAATTTGTTAGTGGATCTCAAGTCACCAAGAAGATGTCCAAGGGGACGCTGGTGACTCCATTGCCGTGGGATCTTTAGAGAGTAAGACTGTAATGAATAGTGTGGGTAATAGCATAGAATAGGGGCTTTTCTGGAAATGAAGAAAAAAAATCACGGAAAGTGGTATATTTTCACTTTACTAATTACACAGAACACGAATATACTAAGGGAATTAACATATTATCAATACAAACCACAAATACGATATTGGGGAGGACTATGAAGATCAGGGAAATTGTGGGGGAAAAAAAGGTGTGTAAAATATGTACGTTACCATTATATTTCAGTGTATATATTTACGTACGTTACATAATGTAACCTAAGCTAACAAATCGTAAACGAACGTTAGGTTACGTTACATAATGTACGGAAATATAACAGTAATGTACATATTTTGTACATACGTAAATACATGCACACTATAAACCAATACTAAAATGTGTGGAAAATATCTATGTTACCATTATATGTCCATGTGTGAATACAATTGCAATACTACAGATAATACAACACACCAGACATATGTAAATTTACTCACCTAAGTTGGCAGTGTGTCCTTGGCCAATTCAACGACTGTCACGAATGATTGGCACATTACCTCAACATGACCTACTAAAAATGTGAAAGGTACTGGCCAAAACAACGTTAATTCTATAAACTTGCAAGAACAGAAGCACTTGTACCCTCCATTCTTCAATCACAAGCCTTCACACGGTCAGGTTCGGACGTCGCAAACCACGCGCGCACAATACTCCACTGGCCGCGAACCATACAGTATGCCATATACCGGGCAACTAAACGCAGTACACGTCTGCGCCGACAGCATTACATGGTTATTCAACTTGGCGTCCAACTTAAACAAAGCGGCCCAACTCCTCGTATTTTATCGATTTTATTTAATGTTCTACATATGTTATCATTACACCCTCGTCAATATTAAAAACGTAAGCTGTGCGCAACCCATTTATGTTACATTTGTGGGTCTACTGTGTTCCCTTCAGAAAAGCAGTATTCTATATATTTCCTTTTGGATAGTTATATGCCCAAAGGTTCTGAGAATTGAATTTTGTTCTACAGTCAAGGTAGTTGGACCAGTATTTGTTTAATGAACTTATTCAAAGTTAATGTGAATCTTTTTAATGAACTTTCTCATCAAGAATTTATTGCATAATGTGAACGTATAAAATTCTTACATAATGCAGTTCTTGAAACATATCAACTTAGAGAGAGAGAGAGAGAGATATTAAATTATTAATGCTTCTTAGAAATATTAACATATGAATCAGTCACTATTTGTAAGGAATCTAATTTTTGGAAGGAATAATTTCTGATACGGTCCATACCGTATAAGAAGGCCACTTTCTGACATTCAGTGAGCGGCAACTTGATGTATACGAAACAAACAAAGCGCCATTTACACAATCCTGTTCAGCTGATGCACAAACGATGCACATCAGAAAAGCAGAAAATACGCGGATAAGAAAGAGTTCGTAGATTTATTAATACATTTTATTTTACGAGGTCACAAAACAATGGTTGTTAGGGTTAAAACTAAACTTTGTGATAATGTAGTTATGTTTAGGTGATCAAAATTAAATTTACAATAGATCGATAAGACGTGGAAAAGTTTTCTGAAGTTGTGCTAACTTCAAAAAGCTTTTTCATGTCGTATCATCCATCTCAAACCTTGCTTTCAACACGTCCATGATATTAATTCCAAAAGCATACAGAAATATTGCATAATATTGTTGAATTATTTTTTAAAATAATTTTATGAAACGACACGAATTTGAAATATATTTCCAGCTCGTAACATAAGAATTATCAACTTTAAAAAATACGCTATCTGTTGACCATAAAGAGAGTTACTGAAAACTTCGCCGTGACGTGCTGCGCGCTATCTATAGGATATTCTGTGAGCTATTACCAGCCAGAAATGAACCTCTTTCCTGCGCGATATATAACGAATTTACAAACATATGCCCAATAGTTATATTTTTCCACGAGCTCTGCATAATTTTTAAAGAAACATATATTTCATGTACAACGATTTGGAGTATAAGTCATTTATATTCTGCCGGTAATAGTTTGTGTACGTAAATTATATGCCATATTGTTCTCTCAAAACCCATCTCGTTGATTCCGTAGACACGCGTGAATAGTTTTTAAGCAATTGTAACGTTATTCCACGTCACATAATTCCAACTCGAATATATTAGCTATAACGTCCAAAGTGTAATAATAGATACAACACACCATCTCGCAAATTTAAAACCAAATTCACTATCTCGGACAAATTAAAAAAGAGTTATCAAATATCTAACATTTTATATTTTTACTTTTATAACCTACTTATATTTTTAGACAGATGTCAGTCTTAAAATATCTTAAAATTTGTTTAGTATTACAGTACAATGAGAAGTGGATTTGCTGACAGCGTGTTGATAAAAAATACAGCCCCGACTTGACGGACCAGCTGATGGCAGAAGGATACGTAGTCAGACGTTAACAGTAGTGCTACTTTCGCCGAGCTGTCAAAAAGTGGCCTTCTTATATGGTACAGAATATAACTACAGGTGTTAATACATGTCTGATGCTAATTTGTCGTGCTATTTTTTTATCACAGAAATAAAATTTTCATTTGAATCAAGGTTATATTTGTGTAGATTTGGAATTTTAAATCCTTTTAAAAAGGGTACCATTAGTGTTGAATCTCTGTATGTTCTGTCGCAGCATACCTCTACACTAGGAGGAAAAAAGTAAATTTAATTTACTGACCTGTTGATAGAGTTAATGTATTTGGTAATTTATGATTCTGACACAGGGCTTAACGTTGTATCATGCTATGATAAAAGGGCAATAGTATTCTCGTACTACATCTTTCTTGGTTGCCTAGCAACCATGCAGAAGAATTTGTTGATTTTGTATGCGCAATTAACTTCTCTTTCCCACAATGACTCAATTACATTAAACAAATTTAAAACTACTATGTACTCCGACCATTTTCCTACTGTATGAGATTATAAGAAATTTTTTTTATTTGTTTGTTTACATTTGAATCTGACACTTATATTGGTAAATATTATGATTCCAGTGCAGTACGTATTTACATCTGACAATATATTTTGTATTTGTTTACATTTAAAATTATGGTAGAAATTTTATCCCAATTTTATTTTGAATGAACAGTCAAAATTTCTGAATTGTTAATTAATTGAACCTTTTAATGTCACAGATTGTGTAAATTCTGTTGTTTATTTTTTGTGTTTTTTCTCCACGTCAACTATAGCTTTGCTAATGTTAATTTTTAGGCCTAGGAGATCATTAATTTAAAACTATTTATAGATAAGTTTCCCTTATCAGGAAATTATTTGTTCTTTGATTTGTGAAGGGAGGAGGGCTGCCTTAAGCAAGCCCAGGGATTCTCTTGAGACATGACAGCGGTCAGACCTTTAAATTTGATCTGATTTAATTTTTATTTGGACCGCCCATCATAATGGTAGGGCGATGGAAGAGAGCTATCACGAGTATCTTAAATGTGTGCATGCTGTAGAAGTAGCCAAAAAGCTCTAGATTATTTATTTTAGTGTCTGCCAGAAAGAAGATTATATTCAAGGGACGCTGACATTAGCAAGGTCATAAGACTTGTCTGCAGTAAAACTGTGTGTGTGGTAGGAGCAAACGTTCCTACTTTATTTGGGTTTATTTTGGAAATTGTAAAATGATATATTGAAGGATCTAAACCACAGAAACATTAATTTTCAATTTTTTTCCATAGACCCAGTGGTCTGAGAATCGAGTCTATTAATTTCAAAGCTAGCAGAAGGAAAATTAAACTTTATTAAATCTCTTCATTCTAAATAGAAAATGAACTGCTGACACCTGCCAAAGCTGAGGTTTGGACGTAGGTGTTGTAATCTGTTCTGTGGCGTGAGGCGCCAACACTTAATACTAGTCCTCAGTGATCGGGCGTAGGAATGCTTCGACACTGTTGTTTAATGGTCCAATTCACTAATGAATGAATACAGGATAATTCATATTTCACAAATCGAGGTTTTATTGTTGCATGAACATGTGAATTGATACATGA
>NQII01001703.1:253130-280803 GCA_002778355.1 Clitarchus hookeri | reverse complement strand
TGTTCTTCCCGCTGTCACCTGATACCATACCGTGACGCTATTCTCCCGCATGTCCGCCTTCCCATGCAAATGGTCGTCTTGTAGGGCCGATCTGGAGCCGTTCCCTTCGTCACGGCTGCCAGGCCCTAAATCCTGATTGATGTCGACCGCCTGTGAGCTTTGTTAGAGCGTGGTACGGACGAATAAAATATAGGGACGCCGCAGGCGTCACTGCTGCATAAACTTTTGCTGGAAGATGAAGATTAATTTGTGTTATCCGAACCTTGAAATTTCTTTCACTAAAACTAGTCTTGTAGTTTTTTCGTTCTAAGAGAGAGAGAAACACATAAATATTCTTTTTATTGTTCTGAGAAAATTTTTGGCACACNTATTCTTTTTATTGTTCTGAGAAAATTTTTGGCACACGCATCCCATTCATAAGCAGTATAAAAGTTATTGGAAATCAATGAGTAATTCTGAGTATAGACATTCACAAGGGTGTAATGTTGTAATGACGCAGTATTATTAATTTTCGGGACACGTGTTTCATTTTCTTTCGTTTTGCCAAGCTTCATAATATATTTATCTTTTTCAAAATTAAAGCAGTGGTGATTCGTTTACAGTGATAGTTTGTTTATCAGGCATCCGGTTGCCGTTTTGAAAGTTGGAGTTTTTGTTAAGCGTCAGCATTAGATTAGTTTTTTTCACACTGCGTCGACAGTTTTGCTCAACAAGTCCCTACGACGCAGTTTCGATGACGTGTGGAGAGTGTCTGTGGCAGCCCACGCCAGGCCTTTATCTGGGGAGAGGGAGGTGTGATAGGCAGCACAAGTACACGTGTGCCTGTCGCCTTCTGGCAGTGGATATCAGTCAGTTGATACTGAGCAGTTGTCTAAGTCAGTCGTCTCAAGTGAGTTGAATCAAGTCACTCATTTGAAGCAGTCGTCAACTAGTGCTCGCCTAGGCCGCGTCGGGTGTGGCGCTAACCCCCACACCGGCAAACTTGAACATACGAGATTATTTCTCCGCCAGTGTGGGAGGTCGCTGCATTTTTTATTTCTTCGGACAAGTTTTTAAGAAATGTAATAATTCGTAAACGTGTGGCGCTGTTCTGCACTTGTCTGGTTATCTGAAACCTGTTTGTGCTCTGAACTTTGTATGTGAACTGTGTCACATAAATGGTAAATAAAAGTATAGAACAAATACATCGGAACTTGACTTTATTTCATAGNTGTATGTGAACTGTGTCACATAAATGGTAAATAAAAGTATAGAACAAATACATCGGAACTTGACTTTATTTCATAGTTAATTGGCGTCAATTTTACAGAGTCTCGTGTTGCTCTGTCTTGAGCTAGTCGAGTGGTAAGTTATAGCAGTGTTAACTTAAAGCCGGCTGTAACTGTGCACCTGCCACGTTACAATGTAATGTGTTCTAATTGCTTATATTATCAGCATGTTAATAAATATCTCATGTTTAACTAGGGTACTTGTGTGTGCTTCATGTAGATGTTAAATTTCCATATTCTTTAAAAGGCTATATGTATNTCATGTTTAACTAGGGTACTTGTGTGTGCTTCATGTAGATGTTAAATTTCCATATTCTTTAAAAGGCTATATGTATTGCTTTCTATCATTATGCTTTGTCGCAGCTCATCTTCTCCAGACAATGCAAAGAAAGGTAAATGTGAAGTACTTACCTGTGATAGAGTATTACAAGTTTGATTGATTTCTGTTTTATTCTCAAGGGTTTTACGAATGTACTCCATATCGATCATGCCTTACGCCCGCACAATTTTGAACGATATTGCTATCCACAAAGAGAAAGCAAAGAACACTGTACAACCAGGCTTCCCTATAAAACACGTACTTATTTTATAATAAAATAAAAAACAAAATAGAGACATACACATTTTATTCTAAAGAGTGGTGCACAACATGTAGGCCAAACTATTTTACAAATAGGACATAACATTTTATACTCACCATTCTAGCAAATATTCTAAAACTGATTTCTTCAGGAATCCCAATTCGCTCAGCCAAGGACATGAATGAATGACGACAGTAGTATATCAATGTTTAACAAACACACAGTAATTGGTATAAAAATTACGCCAGGGCTCTATAAACAAAGTATTTCAATTATTTAAAATCACCCAAGTAAAACTTCGCCAAAGTCCCATTTTTGGTGGAACTAAGATATTGAACTAAGTTTACTACCAAACCTGCATGAAATACCTTGTCTAGGAAATATATAAATTATACACCATGAAAACATTGTCACTAATTTACCAGTGAAAATAAATTCACATTATATAAAGAATCTTATTATTTGCAGGATAGAAACACATGTCAGTGCAAAGTTACATCATATTAATTACTGTGTTCAGATTTTGACATCAAGAATATTTGCAATATTTAATTAACATTTTGATTAATTTTTAAACATCTTACAATAAGGTCCAAAATGGCACACCTAGTTTATAAACTCAATAATGTGAATATTTGTGATTAATGCTTACAGAGATATTAACAGTTATTAAAATTTAATAATCACTTGTTTTGTATAATGTACAAATGAACATGAAGGGCATATAAAAAAAAAATCAGCAAAAAAGTGAAGCGCATGTAAACTTAACGTTCCTATTTATTGACGAAATGCAGATGTGTACATATTAGATTATTAAGAAAGTTTTCTGCAACGATTATTTATAATCTCTTGAATTTATTTGTCAAGGTTCGTCTGTTTTGAAAACATTCACATATAAAGTCTTTACTTTAAATCTGGATCTATGTNTGAATTTATTTGTCAAGGTTCGTCTGTTTTGAAAACATTCACATATAAAGTCTTTACTTTAAATCTGGATCTATGTTGCATTTTATGGAAACTTGTGTAAATTATGTTAATATGAGGCTATTACTTACCATTTTTGTTATATATAATTTTTTGTTCCAATAAGATGCATTTGATGTAGACTACATATTGCCTGAAAATATTTTGCATAATCCTGTGTGTTTATATGTCAATATTGATCTGTTTTGAAAGTAACTTAATTATCAATTACAATTTACAGTGTAGTAAATCTTACTGTATGTTGCGTTTTATGAAAACTTCTGTAAGGCAATGAAAGTATTTTGTTTGTCNTTACAGTGTAGTAAATCTTACTGTATGTTGCGTTTTATGAAAACTTCTGTAAGGCAATGAAAGTATTTTGTTTGTCAAAATTTATGTATATGTATGTCTGTCTGTGTGTGTTTTTATTGAGTATTATGTGTTTTAATAAGTTGCAATTTTATTTTCCAAGCTTACATTGTTGTATTTCATTACAAATCCACTGCATTTGATTACTATTGATTTTAAACCTGACTGCTTCAGTTTTATTTTCAGGATTCCACTTTCAGTTGTAATGATGCAGTATTATTAATTTTTGGGACACGTGTTTCATTTTCTTTTGCTTTGCCAAGCTTCGTATTTTTTTTTTTTGGGTTTGAAATTAAAAGTTGTGATAGTTTATCGGGCATACGTTTGCCGTTTAACGTTTATCAGGCGTCCGGTTGCCGTTTTCAAAGTCTTAGTTTCAGTTAAGCGTCAGCATTATATTAGAAAATTTCAGACTGCGTCGACAAGTTTTGTACGAGAAGTTCGTTTATCGTTATCTTGACAGCGCAGTTAAGCGGGCTACGCAGTTTGGAGGGCGTGCGTGGCAGCCCACGCCAGGCCCTTATCTCAGGAGAGGGGGGTGATATGCAGCACAAATCCACGTGTGCCTGTCGCTGTCACTCAGTCAGTCGATAACAAGCAGTAGACGCTCAGCAGTGACTCGCCGAGGCTACATCGGTCATGGTGCTTTACCACCACACCGGCAACTTTATTAAACTAATTTTTTTTAGGTGGTGTGGGAGGTCGCGAGATACTTGGGTGATGCAAGTTTTTGTGAAGTAAGTTAATCAATTGACCACTGTGGCGCTGTTCTTTACTTTGTCTGTTTCTGNTGCCTGTCGCCGTCACTCAGTCAGTCGATAACAAGCAGTAGACGCTCAGCAGTGACTCGCCGAGGCTACATCGGTCGTGGTGCTTTACCACCACACCGGCAACTTTATTAAACTAATTTTTTTTAGGTGGTGTGGGAGGTCGCGAGATACTCGGGTGATGCAAGTTTTTGTGAAGTAAGTTAATCAATTGACCACTGTGGCGCTGTTCTTTACTTTGTCTGTTTCTGNCGGGTGATGCAAGTTTTTGTGAAGTAAGTTAATCAATTGACCACTGTGGCGCTGTTCTTTACTTTGTCTGTTTCTGTCAACTGGTTTGCACTCTGCATACCTGACGATTGTATTTAAATTGTTTCAATCTTTCCAGTAAATAAAAGTACAGAGTAATAAACAAACATTGGATTTTATTTATATTTATTGGCGCCTTTAACGTTTCATGCTACTGTACTACCAATTGAGCTAGCCGAGTGGTAACTTCCAGCCGTCATCACAGACGCTTCATCATTACAAATATGGCGGCCGAATGCGCTGCATGGAACGATACAAATATTGCTCCTAGCTGTGAGGCTGCCCCGTTACAATTATGGCGGGCATAAACAACAGGCAACGTTACATATATGGTGCCCTGACGCGCGGCAACATTACATATATGACTACCCACACGTGGGGCACGACATTACTCAGTATTAGATACATTTTAGTATTAACCCTAAAATTATTAAACTTAATATAGGGTTATGTTTCGAGCAGCAATTAGTTAGTTGGCTCTTGAATGTTCAGTATGCAAAACGTGCATTACAATATTTAAAAAAAAATTGTGCTGCTTTCTGGGTTATTAACTTATGTTTTTAAATATGACAATCTGTATGAAGTCCTGGAGAAACTACGCTATCAGCAATTTGTATGTGGGCACATAATTTCAGTTAAATAAAATACACATCTTTTAAAACATAATGCGTATACATGCTTTCGCCATAATAGTTGCGGGGCCTTCTTCACACCGCACCGCTAGATGCCACCATTGTCCCTTATTGCGTGCTTGCCTGTGTTATTTGGTATAGAGTTGTCCAGTATCGTCTTTTATCGTATTTGGTAAAATCAGTTTAAACTCTTCATGGACTGATAGGCCTACTATGTTTAGGGAAGAACTTATCACAATGCACAATTGTAGTTCACATTGATTTATATGGTGTTCAGCTTGTATATTACTGTGTTGTGTTTGTGAAAAGCTTGTGAGAATTGTGTCCAGGCCGTAAGATATGCATTCACTANAGGCCTTAAGATATGCATTCACTAACTAACTTTTCAACTGTGTTCCAAGATGATTGAAAAAGTTATTGTTTTAAAATATTTTTGTGTACAAATACCAAGCCATTTTTTGAAATAGTCGTTGACAAACATAGGATAAAGGTTTCTATTTTAATAACAGTGCTTTTGTAACTAATAGTTAATGAATTAGGTATATAATATGTTTTATTTATTGGAAGTTAATTTTTTTTTACTTGATGCTAAACATTAAATGCTAAATGTTACTATAAAAAAACTGGAGTATCTATAATTGATAACAAGTAGAAAAATAAAAGTAGGGTAGGTTTTTAGAGGAATATTGTGAATTATGTAGGTATGTATAAAAATACTTAAAAAGTGCAATAATTAATGTTTAGTGCTGGTAATGATTTCTTGGAAAACATATTCTGCAGACATTTTTACTTAAACTACGCTTTATTATTTTTAAATGCTTTTTTTGTTGTATTTCATGTTTGATTTCTGTAACTGAACAGTGTAAAAATGTACTACTACGGTGAGTCTCTTCTAGGTGAATGTGCATACTATTTGTTTATGCTTGTCTGCGACGTCTTTAATAATTCTGATGGTTTGACTTTAAATGTTTAATGCAAAGACTTGGGAGTTGGCCAACTTTTAGTCTGATGTGTTTAATTTTTGTCACCGTGACTTTGACAATGGTTGTGGCCAAATTCGTCATCCATCCAAAACTTTGTGCAATTCTAAATCCAGGAACACGCTGGCAAGCAACTTCAGTCTCTTGTACAGCGCCCTGTGCATCGTGGTCGTGGGTACCCGCAACTGTCAAGAAGCACTATGGATTTATTTAGTGGGGCTCTGAAGGAATGCCTGTTGTACCCGTGCAGCACTCGTGCTCGGTTGTCCAGAATTCTTCCTCTTCAGGACACTTCCGGTCTCCTTGATCCTCCCGTACTACTCTCTGATGGTCGGGTACGATGGTGATTGGTTTTTATAATGTGTCCGGAACTTCTGCTGGACCTACATGTCAGATTTGCTCTCTATAAACCATTTGATGCACTGTGCCATCTGCTGCAGGGTGGTCATTTTTGTCACACACTAACCTGCAAAAACAAACACAATATTGTTACATGGCTACTAAAACTTTAGGTGTGTGTGAACATTTTTCAACAAATCACACCTTTCCATCTTAAATCGTTTTCCAGATATTAGCTATCAAAGTTGTAAAGATCATTTTGGAACATCCTGTTGTAATGATGCAGTTAATATTNTTTTAGTATTAACCCTAAAATTATTAAACTTAATATAGGGTTATGTTTCGAGCAGCAATTAGTTAGTTGGCTCTTGGATGTTCAGTATGCAAAACGTGCATTACAATATTTTAAAAAAAATTGTGCTGGNTATTAAACTTAATATAGGGTTATGTTTCGAGCAGCAATTAGTTAGTTGGCTCTTGGATGTTCAGTATGCAAAACGTGCATTACAATATTTTAAAAAAAATTGTGCTGGTTTCTGGGTTATTAACTTATGTTTTTAAATATGACAATCTGTATGAAGTCCTGGAGAAACTACGCTATCAGCAATTTGTATGTGGGCACATAATTTCAGTTAAATAAAATACACATCTTTTAAAACATAATGCGTATACATGCTTTCGCCATAATAGTTGCGGGGCCTTCTTCACACCGCACCACTAGATGCCACCATTGTCCCTTATTGCGTGCTTGCCTGTGTTATTTGGTATAGAGTTGTCCAGTATCGTCTTTTATCGTATTTGGTAAAATCAGTTTAAACTCTTCATGGACTGATAGGCCTACTATGTTTAAGGAAGAACTTATCACAATGCATAATTGTAGTTCACATTGATTTATATGGTGTTCAGCTTGTATATTACTGTGTTGTGTTTGTGAAAAGCTTGTGAGAATTGTGTCCAGGCCGTAAGATATGCATTCACTANCCAGGCCTTAAGATATGCATTCACTAACTAACTTTTCAACTGTGTTCCAAGATGATTGAAAAAGTTATTGTTTTAAAATATTTTTGTGTACAAATACCAAGTAGTTTTTTGAAATAGTCGTTGACAAACATAGGATAAAGGTTTCTATTTTAATAACAGTGCTTTTGTAACTAATAGTTAATGAATTAGGTATATAATATGTTTTATTTATTGGAAGTAAATTTTTTTTTACTTGATGCTAAACATTAAATGCTAAATGTTACTATAAAAAAACTGGCGTATCTATAATTAATAACAAGTAGAAAAATAAAAGTAGGGTAGGTTTTTAGAGGAATATTGTGAATTATGTAGGTATGTATAAAAATACTTAAAAAGTGCAATAATTAATGTTTAGTGCTGGTAATGATTTCTTGGAAAACATATTCTGCAGACATTTTTACTTAAACTACGCTTTATTATTTTTTAATTGCTTTTTTTTTGTATTTCATGTTTGATTTCTGTAACAGAACAGTGTAAAAATGTACTACTACGGTGAGTCTCTTCTAGGTGAATGTGCATACTATTTGTTTATGCTTGTCTGCGACGTCTTTAATAATTCTGATGGTTTGACTTTAAATGTTTAATGCAAAGACTTGGGAGTTGGTCAACTTTTAGTCTGATGTGTTTAATTTTTGTCACAGTGACTTTGACAATGGTTGTGGCCAAATTCGTCATCCATCCAAAACTTTGTGCAATTCTAAATCCAGGAACACGCTGGCAAGCAACTTCAGTCTCTTGTACAGCGCCCTGTGCATCGTGGTCGTGGGTACCCGCAACTGTCAAGAAGCACTATGGATTTATTTAGTGGGGCTCTGAAGGAATGCCTGTTGTACCCGTGCAGCACTCGTGCTCGGTTGTCCAGAATTCTTCCTCTTCAGGACACTTCCGGTCTCCTTGATCCTCCCGTACTACTCTCTGATGGTCGGGTACGATGGTGATTGGTTTTTATAATGTGTCCGGAACTTCTGCTGGACCTACATGTCAGATTTGCTCTCTATAAACCATTTGATGCACTGTGCCATCTGCTGCAGGGTGGTCATTTTTGTCACACACTAACCTGCAAAAACAAACACAATATTGTTACATGGCTACTAAAACTTTAGGTGTGTGTAAACATTTTTCAACAAATCACACCTTTCCATCTTAAATCGTTTTCCAGATATTAGCTATCAAAGTTGTAAAGATCATTTTGGAACATCCTGTTGTAATGATGCAGTTAATATTTATTTAATCAGGACATTTAATTAATTTTCTTTTGTTTTTTGAGGAGTTATAATAGCTTATCAGTATTTGATGTTTTGGCCGTATTAGTATGTTTATCTGTAGTGCATTTTCTAAAGTCGTCGTTGAGGTTGCGTCAGCAACCGGAGATAACGGTTGTTACTGCATTCGTTAACATTTTTTCCTTCGAGAATGTTCTAGAAATTTGATTATTTTACTACTACGCAGTTCGGTTGGCATGAGAAAGTGGTCGCGATGGCGGTTTGCATGGTATCTGAAGGGTTTCCATATTTCACCATGCCCTTATTTGGTTAGGTTTTGGCACCCTTTTGTGAGGAGTGGGGGTAGAGTGCGTGGCGTTTTACACCGAGTGCACCTGCCGCCTGCTAACAGTTCCCAGCAATGCAGTTCCGCACTATTATTAGGAAGAGGTAGGGCCCTCACCACTCTGGTTGTGTAACAAGAGTCAAGAGTTCTGGTTGTGAGATGTTGCACGTGTTGTAACTGATTTCTCCTACAAATTTACATTGGCCCAAGCTATGGCTTGTTTGGTGTCTGCTCTATGGCCATTCATGCTCTGTCTGAGAGTATTAGTTGTGAGGCCAATGTACTCTGCATTGCAGTGAACATACTATAGCTGGTAGATAAGATTTTGTGTAACGTGGGCTATCGCAAGAATGAGACCCCCTGGGGTTGGTAATATTACTGAGCTTGGAACTGGGTAGTAATTTATGGTGCACCAGTTTGTTTTGAAGGTTGGGGGGTCGTTTGAAGACCAATCTGGGTGGTTTGGAGAACAAGTTTTGAGTGATTGGCGATGAGGTAGGCGTTCACTGCAATGCAGAGTACATCGGCCTCACCACCAACACACTGACAGAGAATTAATGGCCATAGAGCAGACACCAAACAATTCATAGTTGAGGCAAATGTAAATTTGCAGGAGAAGTCAGTTGCAACACATGCATCTCACAACCAGAACTTTGCCCAAATCTATCCACTCCACTCCACCTATCACGACGAAACACAGTGATCTAAAAATATTCATATAGAAATGCCTAGAATTATAGTATGACACCAAATTTGTAAACTTTCAAAGGAAATCCCATGCATCGCTAGTCCACGACTCACAAATATGTACACAGTTGAATTGAAAAGCACTACAAGCAAAGCGATGCAAGCTGGAGCATCAGACTTGCCCACAGAAATAAAACTAACTTGGCCACCATAAAAGGCAACAAGAGATCAAGGAATATTATCTGATGAATAAAAATTTTAAGTTATGAAAGCATATTCTGAGATGTATGCCCGGATAGTGGTAGCTAAGCAAATGCACATTTGAAGGGAATAGAATTACATTTGCAACAAATTCAAGACAGTAATTGTAATAACTTCAGCTTATTGTGTTGTTGCTGCACTAAACATATTTTTTTTTAGATTGACCAATCCAAATGCATTTAACCTTGAATTGACTCAATTGATGAATGAAAAATTACTTTCTGTTAGTTTTCCCTGAAAATATTGTAGCTCACTTTAGTGGTGGTTCATAGTCTTCACTCACAGATTGAATTGGTTTTTAAAAGTAATTGGGAGTTATTAACAGTACTTGATTTCATTGAAAAAGTGTTAAGTTTTTAATTTACATATTTTATGTTTTATAGACTGTGTGTGTTGGTTACGCTGAAGAGTGAAAGTAGCAAAGGCATTGCGTAATTGTGTGTTAAAAACTACAAATTGTTTATTGCATAGTGGGTGAAACACTGTTGTAAAATGTTTAAATCAAAAAATTTTTGTCTCTTCCTTGTTTAGTGTCCTAAAGTATAATTTTATTTATCCTGTACTCTGCACTTTTTTATATTTTCTTACAGGTAAGAGATTCTAAAGGCCATATTTTATCTCAGAAAGATGACATCTCCAAAGGGAAGTTCACATTTGTCACAGAAACGTACGATACATTTGAAATATGTTTTATCTCAAGAGTGCCACCACGTAAGTATGTTTTCATGTAAGAAATTAGTTTTGTGCGAAGTATGTTATGTGGTCCGTTTCATGTTCTGATGTTTTATTGTTTTGAAACAGAGCACAGGGGAATGACTCAGGAAGTGTCATTAGTCACCAAACGAGGTGTGGAAGCCAAGAATTATGAAGGTGTAAGTAAACAAAACAACAAATAATAATGTTTTAATAATTTTTTTTAAAGTAGAATATACTGTATTTAGGGTACTAATTAGTTATAAAAATATTAAAGAATCAAATTTTTGCTTGATTATTGTTGTCTTTCACCTTGGGGCTGATAAAATATTGCTATCTAAGAAGTGCAACGCAAAATTTGCAACTGAATTACTACTCTATGGTGTGATTAAAAACATAATAAATTCTATATGAGTGAAGAAGAAAGTTGGTTGGCTCTTAACAGCTAGGTCTTGAGAGCCGATGAGGGTGATTGAGGTGAGTATGGAGCAGCGCTGAAATGAAACGGTGGGGGAAACATAAGATCCCAGAGAAAACCAGCCGACCAACAGCATCGTTCGGCACAATTCCCACATGTGAAAATCCGGGAGTGACCTAGCCAGGGATCGAACCTGGTTTGCCTTGGTGGGAGGCGAACAGGGTAACCGCTCAGCCACCGCGGCCCTAAATTTGGCAAAGCGGAAAGCAGTTTTGCTTTGCACCGCATCGGTGCCAATGTCTGGTAATCATGTTTAATTAAGTGTGCTAAATTTACTAAGTCAAGTCTAGAAACAAGGTCTTGGGCCTCTGTTACACAGCATTCACTTGTATACAAGCTCTGTTACAAGCATTCTACAAAGCCTTGAATGACAGCAGTATGGGTCAAAAATAGGAATTTTTCCTGGAAAACCAATTGTACACCTTTATTGATGCCATTTGATGCTTTTAAAACTATTACATTATGTAATACTACTAAACAAAGTATTAACCTCATGCTCACTTTATTTTTCGAACTACCGCACTCTCAAAATGCGAAATTGTTGAACTTATTTGTAAATAATTAAAACGGGTCCCTATTGGTTAATGTGTATGTGACATCACAGTTTTTTTTTATCCATTTTAGCCATTTTAGCTTTAGCAGTGGAAAGTGTCTTTGGCTTGTCACGGTTGCTTACAGAGAAACGTTGACATATGAAAGGGATGAAATTGTTTTAGGAAAATTATGTTTCTTGCAAAATTTATTGCACGTTTTAACATGATTTTACTTCAATTTTTATGAGCTTCACAATGTTTGAAATATCAGCAGCATTTTGAAACACTGTTTTAGCACAGCATTATGCAATGAATTTAAACGTTATATCTTATTCAAGAATTTTACTCTCAAGAATAACTTCTGTTCTACACTTTTATTCATCACTGATTTACATTCATCTCGTTACACTTAATTTAAATATTTTCCTTCCTGCAAATGTACACCTCCAAAAACATTAAGCCTTATTTAGGCACATTTGAATAACCTTCTTTTTTCTTATTTTGAAAGTAGTCTTAAAAACTAAGTGTGGGATTAAACTTGTGTGGATTAAATTAGCATGATACAGATTTTATTATTCCAGAAATGTTTTAAACGTAGGCCTATATAGCAGATATAATTAGAAGCAATTAGTTGAATAGTTATAAAGTAATTTTAAAATAATTCTAAAATTATTAACATTTCTGTTAGGCTATAATGTAAACCATATTATAAATTTTTATGAAATGTAACAGCAATCTCTCATTTGCCGTACAGGTACTACCTTTAAAATTGAACATTACTGTTTACAAATTATGCCAGTGCAATATACTTAACATTGAAATTATCTTCACACACAAAACATGTACTTTTTTTTGCTGATTGCCGAGTTTCACAGCTCTTGCTACAGTTAGGTACGCTTCACATTTTCTTTTTCCACTTAGAACATTTGCAGGTATCTTATCTGGAGTGCATTTGGTTGTGTTTTTGCACAGTGGAACTATGCAACACTTGCTGGTGTTCAGTGGTTAGGCTGTAACATTCACATCCCCTGAAACAACAAAATATAATAAAAATTCTTAATGCACGCGTAACCCACTTGTAGCATCTGTAAAGTGACATCATAGGTACATCAACATGGAAGTGTCCGTTTTTCCCGTGCAAAATCAGTCTCTTTTAAAATGTGCTATGCTCATCAAGTTTTCCACATAAAAATAAAGAAAGGACCACAGTGTGAGTCGTAAAACTTATCATACTACATATCATGCTATGAGCTGAAGAAAGGTAGGAAATATCCCAATAGTGTACACACAGATCAGCAGATAGTGTACAGTAAAATGGATCCCCTTTGAGCTGGTCACTAGTCACGTACATAATTTATAAGCTTGTCACATGTTAATGTGAAGTAGCGTTGTTGCAATTTGGAACAGTTAAATTTGTAAAGTGTAATTTTCGTGTATCAAGTCATTGCTGTGATGGTTATGAATGGGTAGAATGTATATAATCTTTGGATGGCCTCTTGTGAAATCAATATTACACTAAGTACGTATTAAAATTGGGAAATTATTTTTAAAAGTTGTGATGTTATTGAGTCAAGTGAGTTCACCCATCACCTATTGCCCTTGAAATCGTTTGAGCTCTAAAAAATTATACTGTATTGCAGCCTATGCTAATTTAAAAAGAAAATTTTTGAGAAAAGGGTATTTGTAGAACTTACATGGTCTGCAATGCATGGCTGACAAGTTTTAAGATTTAGCACNTACGCTTCACATTTTCTTTTTCCACTTAGAACATTTGCAGGTATCTTATCTGGAGTGCATTTGGTTGTGTTTTTGCGCAGTGGAACTATGCAACACTTGCTGGTGTTCAGTGGTTAGGCTGTAACATTCACATCCCCTGAAACAACAAAATATAATAAAAATTCTTAATGCACGCGTAACCCACTTGTAGCATCTGTAAAGTGACATCATAGGTACATCAACATGGAAGTGTCCGTTTTTCCCGTGCAAAATCAGTCTCTTTTAAAATGTGCTATGCTCATCAAGTTTTCCACATAAAAATAAAGAAAGGACCACAGTGTGAGTCGTAAAACTTATCATACTACATATCATGCTATGAGCTGAAGAAAGGTAGGAAATATCCCAATAGTGTACACACAGATCAGCAGATAGTGTACAGTAAAATGGATCCCCTTTGAGCTGGTCACTAGTCACGTACATAATTTATAAGCTTGTCACATGTTAATGTGAAGTAGCGTTGTTGCAATTTGGAACAGTTAAATTTGTAAAGTGTAATTTTCGTGTATCAAGTCATTGCTGTGATGGTTATGAATGG
Organism: Clitarchus hookeri; assembly: GCA_002778355.1. Classification (NCBI taxonomy): domain Eukaryota; kingdom Metazoa; phylum Arthropoda; class Insecta; order Phasmatodea; family Phasmatidae; genus Clitarchus; species Clitarchus hookeri. The sequence continues at coordinate 267,064 of NQII01001703.1, read as the reverse complement.
GTAGAATGTATATAATCTTTGGATGGCCTCTTGTGAAATCAATATTACACTAAGTACGTATTAAAATTGGGAAATTATTTTTAAAAGTTGTGATGTTATTGAGTCAAGTGAGTTCACCCATCACCTATTGCCCTTGAAATCGTTTGAGCTGTAAAAAATTATACTGTATTGCAGCCTATGCTAATTTAAAAAGATAATTTTTGAGAAAAGGGTATTTGTAGAACTTACATGGTCTGCAATGCATGGCTGACAAGTTTTAAGATTTAGCACNTAATTTTTGAGAAAAGGGTATTTGTAGAACTTACATGGTCTGCAATGCATGGCTGACAAGTTTTAAGATTTAGCACAAGTTCAGAAAATGTGTAATGTCTGGTGAAAGAAAATCAGCCAACCCCAGATAGTTGTTAATAAATGTCATGTCATCTTGACCTTGATTTATGAAGGTTGTAAGTAAATATGGATTAATTTGCACCAGAGTTCATAATGTAGAGGAGACTAGTTTTATTAGGAATATGTATGTTGTATACTACACTAGTTGGTAACAGAATATGTGCTCCGAGACTCAAACAAAACAAGTACATAAATACGTACCTAATATGTAACTGTTTTGTGCACAAGTGCTGCGGCCACATGTTGAGCAAAACTGTGTAAATCATTTCTTGATTTGGTGGTGCAATAAGCAAGTTGGTGTACCTGTAAAATATTCAAAAAAACACTCTGTCATGTGAAAGGGAGCCATATTGTGTTCATGGTCCATAGTAAGAAAATGTAATATTTTAGTTCTACTGAGAAACACACACAACAAATACATACAGTGATTTTTCAATTATAAGGGTTTAAATTTCCTGTGGTCTCAAGATTATTAAAATTTATTGTAGTAGCTTTTATTTTAGTAAATTACCAAGTTGGTACAGCTAAACTTTTGGGCTTGGGCCATATTCAAATAATTATTCCTCGACGTTTCGGCAGTCGTTGCAGCTGCCATCTTCATCCATCCACCTGAAGATGGCAGCTGCAACAACTNTTATTCCTCGACGTTTCGGCAGTCGTTGCAGCTGCCATCTTCATCCATCCACCTGAAGATGGCAGCTGCAACAACTTCAGAAACATCAAGGAATAATGATTTGATGTGGCTCAAGTCCAGAAATGTAGCATTAATTGACGACTGCTGCGAAAGCCTGCAATCTACACTAAGGTGTTTACAAACTTATCATTACTTAGTTTTTGTCAACCAAATGCTTATATGGCAAAAAACTTTGTGAAAAGAATGTTGGAACAACATGTTTGCAGTATGCGTCTTGCTTGGTGAAAACTTTTGTCACTATTGAATAATTNTTATTCCTCGACGTTTCGGCAGTCGTTGCAGCTGCCATCTTCATCCATCCACCTGAAGATGGCAGCTGCAACAACTGCAGAAACATCAAGGAATAATGATTTGATGTGGCTCAAGTCCAGAAATGTAGCATTAATTGACGACTGCTGCGAAAGCCTGCAATCTACACTAAGGTGTTTACAAACTTATCATTACTTAGTTTTTGTCAACCAAATGCTTATATGGCAAAAAACTTTCTGAAAAGAATGTTGGAACAACATGTTTGCAGTATGCGTCTTGCTTGGTGAAAACTTTTGTCACTATTGAATAATTNCTGAAAAGAATGTTGGAACAACATGTTTGCAGTATGCGTCTTGCTTGGTGAAAACTTTTGTCACTATTGAATAATTTGATATTTCTTCCAACTCATTTCCATGCAGTCCTCTGTGTTAAATAATTGTATGCATGGTTTACAGTACGGTAGTTTTAAAAGTACTAAATTTGTACAGTAAAAATAATATCTTTAACACCTGTATTTCCTACATTACAGATAGGAGAAGCAGCCAAACTGAAACCTTTGGAAGTGGAACTAAAGCGTCTTGAAGATTTGTCGGATGCTATTGTGCAGGACTTTTCAATAATGCGCAAACGAGAGGAGGAGATGAGAGATACAAATGGTACTGGTAGCAACTTGGGTGCTTGTTATTTGTATTGAGTGCCAGCAAATATCAGTGGGTAAGTGACATGTGGTGATGTGTTTTTGCAGAGTCGACAAACAGCAGAGTGCTGTACTTCAGCATCTTCAGCATGTGCTGCTTGCTGGGTCTCGCAACTTGGCAGGTGTTGTACCTGCGACGGTTCTTCAAGGCCAAGAAGCTGATTGAGTAGCTGTGCACGACGTGACATGTTGGGCTGCAGAATGCGAACCTCACCCGACAGCCATGGCGAACACCATGAATCTGAAACTGCCAAGGAGCATGTCAAACACATGTAAAAACATTTCTGAGCAAAAGTGTCAGTATACAGAAGTTTTTTATATTTGGAATGCAATGAACTGAGGGAATTTTAATGACTTTAAAGTTGGCACTTGTGTTGATTATTTGGCAAATGAATAAGAAGCTTGTTTAACAGTTATAGTTAGCTGCCGTGTGTTGTTTTGGAGTAATATATGTGGTTCTGTGTTTTGTGTTAAATAAAAAGTCTTAAAATCTATCAAATGTGTTTTTAATAATATATATTGTACAGTATAATTATAGGAATTTTGAGTATGTGTAAATTATTGATGTTTACTTTATCTCATTTTTTTAAACTTACACAACTTTAAATGAAAATTATACAATTTACACACTTTTAGTAAACAGTTTAAGATAAAAGTGTTCTTCCATATTGCACTTGCTTAATCTTAAAGCATAATACAATTTTCTTTGTTACAACTCATACCTAGTCACGTCGTGTTAGACTTTTATGCTATTGCATTAAAGCTTACTTTTGAGATGGAAAAATTGTGTCAAAAGGTTTACATGAAGGCAGAGGTAGGCTTGTGCAAAAATGAAAATGGCAACATTTTTTTTTAGATCCAATTGGTTCAAAATTTGTTGTATGATGGTGCAGATAGTGGCTAAGAAGAGGTTTTTTCTAAACAAAAATATTATTGTGTTTATGTCTAGATTCACCATATTCTAGATTCACCATAGTCTTTGATTGGTACACACTTTCAAAAACTGCATGTGGTCCTTAAGCAGCTTCATATTTTGCCAGTTAGATCCTTTTCACTATTTACAGATGTCTCGTACANAAACTGCATGTGGTCCTTAAGCAGCTTCATATTTTGCCAGTTAGATCCTTTTCACTATTTACAGATGTCTCGTACAGTCTATTTCATCTAAGAATTACATTTTTTGACAGATTGTGTGGAAACAAACAGACTACGTATGGTTCCGCCACCACGTGGTTTCTACCTGATTTCAAAACATGTTTCGTCTGTAATAACAGACATTGATGAGACGTAATGCCCAACCTACCTACATGACAATATGNAAACTGCATGTGGTCCTTAAGCAGCTTCATATTTTGCCAGTTAGATCCTTTTCACTATTTACAGATGTCTCGTACAATCTATTTCATCTAAGAATTACATTTTTTGACAGATTGTGTGGAAACAAACAGACTATGTATGGTTCCGCCACCACGTGGTTTCTACCTTATTTCAAAACATGTTTCGTCTGTAATAACAGACATTGATGAGACGTAATGCCCAACCTACCTACATGACAATATGNGATTTCAAAACATGTTTCGTCTGTAATAACAGACATTGATGAGACGTAATGCCCAACCTACCTACATGACAATATGTTGCCAAACTGCTCATATTGGATAATCAGAAAATTATTGGTTTTGGTGTAGGAATTTTTTATCACTGTAACGGACATAAATTGATAAAGATCCACAGTTTATTCATTTGAAAATGTTTGAAAAGTTGCAGCTTTCTTGCCCCTGCAAACAGAAATAATATATCAGAATGCTCATGGAAAATTAGCTTTATCATAGGCTTAATTTTATTTGCGAGGGTAAAATATGTTCTTTATATTACTACAATTTTTCAGTTAAATCCGTTCATATGGTCACAATATATTTGGCACATTATCCGTATTGAAATTCAATATGACAAACACTTGAAATTTTATTCTTACCAAAAGACTGAACTTGAGTTTGCAACTCTGACGTACAAGTAGAGTCGAGTGGCTAGGTGTGGACTTAAAAAGCACAACCTAAAACTGGAGCATTGTTTATTATGGATGGTAAATTTAGTTTATCTTTAATTAAGATGTTAATTGTGGTTCTTATGCAGTAGCAGTTTGGATGTTACAGCATATATGTGAAACTTGGAAATATTAGGAACCTCAGAAATTGTCAGATAGCACATTTTCATTCATAAAAATGAAGTATTTTGTGATTAAAAGTGGTATCTGCTCATTGGAAAGGAGAGATTGGATAGTTTACAGCTAAGACACACAACAAGGTCATTTATGAATTAACCGCAGTACCGAGTGCGCCTGAATGACAATATATCACATTAACATTGCTGTGAAAATGATTCCATTGTAAAACAATGCATAGTTTTAGTAAATAAATGTTTATTTTCTCTTTGAAGCTGAAGTGTGGTGGTGGGGGAGGGGAGGGTGTACAAAAAACAAAATGACACGCACACCTCAGAAAGACCTGTGATTACAGGCTGAATCAAAACTATTAGCAAGTAGAATCGCTGCATATGGAAACGTGTTGCATAAAAAAAATATAAGTGCGGAAAATATAAAACTTTTGCGGATTTGTGTGTATATTTGTATTTACAAGTGAAAAACTAGTCATTTCATGGGGATGTAGCTTCCAAACCACGCTGTGCATGTTGGCCAACAGATGGCAGCACAGTCACCTGCTCTGCTGCTGTGTCCCAAAAGTATTAAAGCATCAATGTACTTTTAAAAATAAATTTTTCATCTTGTATAGGCTTAAAATATCTTAAAATGACTCTGGTTTGAAATATATTGCATCATAATATTGTAGAAATATTTGAAAAAATACTCTGTAAGAGATCTGCAACCTCTTTAATTAATACAAAGTGTGCACGTGATGTNTTGTAGAAATATTTGAAAAAATACTCTGTAAGAGATCTGCAACCTCTTTAATTAATACAAAGTGTGCACGTGATGTGAGCACTAGTTACAGTGTAAAATAGTTAAACAAAGCAAAACTATACTGTTGTTTAAGTTCCATTTTGTTTGAAACCCTTACACAATATTTAGAATGAAGTTTAGTTTGTTACACTAGGAAAAGCTGTTTTGTAATGACAAAAAATAAAATACACACACATTTTGTCTAAGAACTTCTTCCTGCGTGCATATTTCTCAGATGTCTATTGTGCAAAGNTTGTAGAAATATTTGAAAAAATACTCTGTAAGAGATCTGCAACCTCTTTAATTAATACAAAGTGTGCACGTGATGTTAGCACTAGCTACAGTGTAAAATAGTTAAACAAAGCAAAACTATACTGTTGTTTAAGTTCCATTTTGTTTGAAACCCTTACACAATATTTAGAATGAAGTTTAGTTTGTTACACTAGGAAAAGCTGTTTTGTAATGACATAAAATAAAATACACACACATTTTGTCTAAGAACTTCTTCCTGCGTGCATATTTCTCAGATGTCTATTGTGCAAAGNTAAAATAAAATACACACACATTTTGTCTAAGAACTTCTTCCTGCGTGCATATTTCTCAGATGTCTATTGTGCAAAGGCAAGGCTGTCAGAATAGCAAACCTGAAATTCTCTTTCAATCGTTCATGAATCAGCTAATGCAGGGTTTTGTATATGGGATGCTGTTAGTTTCATTTATAATATGTTGCCACACACTGGCTGTCAAAAAAAGTGGAATTCTTATATGATATAAACTATTGGTTTGTGCCTTAGAGGGAACCTGTAAATCAGTGGTCTTCAACGTGCTGCCCACTGGATGCTTGTCGCCTGCCGAGTGATTTATTGCAGCTTGCGGGCCATTTTTCAGGCAACATTATTTCTACACAAAAGTTCCNGCTTGTCGCCTGCCGAGTGATTTATTGCAGCTTGCGGGCCATTTTTCAGGCAACATTATTTCTACACAAAAGTTCCGTGTACTTTGTGGACTGTAAACATAGATGAACAAAGTAAATGTTGATTGGCTGCGATTGTAGTGTCATTTTGCNTCCGTGTACTTTGTGGACTGTAAACATAGATGAACAAAGTAAATGTTGATTGGCTGCGATTGTAGTGTCATTTTGCCAAGTAAATACAGAAAAAATACCTAAAACCCCTTCTCCCATCTCCAACTGACAGCTATACATAAGTTTTTCATTTTTTGTGCGTCATCTATGGAAGATATCTGTTGCTATTCTGTTAACAAAGCTAGGCATATTTGTTTGATTTGTTTTGTGGTATTGTCACGCTACATTTCGGACGTTTGTTAAGCATGTTGACGCAGAATATGGTAATAATACTACGTAGAGGTTCACCGGCTCAGTAGAGGCAAGGTTCTGATGAGAAATTTATGTTTTGAAAGATTAAATTTGAGAGTTTGCGAACGTAAGGGCAAGTCTGTGTGCCAGTTCGGCGATCCCAAATTGATGGCTGACTTCACATACCTTTCTGATATTTATATGCATCCCAGCAATTTGAACTTAACGAATGCAAGGTTACAACAATTTGGTACGTAACCTCTTTTACCAATTGACATTTGGAGATTCAAATCAGAAAAGGAGACTTAACACACTTCCCAATGCTCTCTCAGCGTGACATTNTACCAATTGACATTTGGAGATTCAAATCAGAAAAGGAGACTTAACACACTTCCCAATGCTCTCTCAGCGTGACATTCATGATAAAGAATAAATACAAGAACGCACCCTCTTAGCTAAGGTCTGATTTTGTTAAACGTGTCCAAGATTTCAAATCCAGTGAAAAATCATATGTTCCACCCCATTGAGTGTTGAAGTTGAGGATGCTCCCATCATTATGCAATCAAAGCTTATTGAGCTACTGTACAACACAGATTTGAATTAAAAATTTAGGAATGTGGATTTTTTTTTGCATTTTATTTGAAATACTGAAAAGGACAGTTTCCAAACCTCTNTACCAATTGACATTTGGAGATTCAAATCAGAAAAGGAGACTTAACACACTTCCCAATGCTCTCTCAGCGTGACATTTATGATAAAGAATAAATACAAGAACGCACCCTCTTAGCTAAGGTCTGATTTTGTTAAACGTTTCCAAGATTTCAAATCCAGTGAAAAATCATATGTTCCACCCCATCGAGTGTTGAAGTTGAGGATGCTCCCATCATTATGCAATCAAAGCTTATTGAGCTACTGTACAACACAGATTTANATGCTCCCATCATTATGCAATCAAAGCTTATTGAGCTACTGTACAACACAGATTTAAATTAAAAATTTAGGAATGTGGATTTTTTTTTGCATTTTATTTGAAATACTGAAAAGGACAGTTTCCAAACCTCTGAACCTATGCTGTGCTCATAGCATCATTCTTTGTAGCACCTCAGTTTGCAAATAACTTCTCTACGTGATGAAAATTGTAAAGTCAAATTCAAGGAATTGCCTGACTGATGCCAATTTAGAAAATTCTCTTACAATTGTTTCATCTGATATTCAAGCCAATCTCGCAAAATTAGTTTAGTGTTTGTTGTCTCACTAAAATAAAAAAAAACCATTTCAAAACCCAGTTTNTAAGCCAATCTCGCAAAATTAGTTTAGTGTTTGTTGTCTCACTAAAATAAAAAAAAACCATTTCAAAACCCAGTTTTCTAGTACAATATTAAAGTGTGAAGTTGTTTACTGGTAATCATTAGCTGTGAGAAGAAATTTCTTTATTATGCATCTAAAATAAAAAAACTGTGTTGTTAGGCATGACTGCTGATAACAGTTTAGTATCTATTTACAAACTTAGGTATCTTGTACAATACATAATTTTTCTGTCAGCTATTGTATTTTGGTTTAAGGTTATTTTTATAAAAAAAGATTAGCATAATAAGTGTATTCCTTTCATTAGTGCAAAAGGTAATGTTAAATAAAATTTTTTTTTTCTTCAAAATAATAAAAAAGTAAATCAGAATTTGTATCTATTAAAAATGATTGTTTGTTAAACAAAATGCTAAATATTTAAGTTTATATTTAACCTGATGTAATATAACATAAAATTGCTTCTTTTTTTAAACCATTTTACTTGTTACACACCAGCTCGTCATTACAGTAATCTAGAAATTTAAACAGGATAGGTTAGTATTATTTATTTTATTTTATTCTAGTAGTGCCACAAATAAATCTATTCAAGTAATTAAATACTGAGGTATATTTTAATCCACGCTGTACTTCAATTTCTGTGTTATGCCATGAAAATGCTTTCATTTGGTTTTTAAAGTAGTAGTTTTTTCATTGTTACGATTGCTAATAAATTTATATGNATGCCATGAAAATGCTTTCATTTGGTTTTTAAAGTAGTAGTTTTTTCATTGTTACGATTGCTAATAAATTTATATGGAAGCAGAAGGTGCTCTGTGTCAGGTGACAAATAAACTATATTTACTTATAGCCAATTTTCCTCTCAATTTAATTTCTTTAGCATAATTGATTTATTTTATGATTTTCTTTAAATTCTATATGGAAGTAGGCTGTTCAGTTTAATGCAGTTTTCTTATAAAGGTTAATATTTTTGGACATTTGTCTGAGGCTTCCGTCAGTTTGCAATAAGTCTCAGGAAAAACTCTTGATTCATCTACTACTGCAGCTCTATGTATTTAATTTTGATTTATGATTGCGTCACCTTAAAGTAGGACAACCATGTGCTGTTGGCGGCACGCTTCAGAAGACTTGATGTCTCTGGCGTCACAGCGATGCCGTTGCTGCCGGCCTGACCTATAGCTTAAGTTTTGACGTCTATGTCGACTGACTTCCTATTTCTATTCTATACTTACATCCCACAAAATCACACCACCGCACATATGGAACTAAAACTTAAGGTCGAATAGCAATTATAATTTCCTGTGGACCTAAACCTAGTGGCCGAGTTAAAATAATTACATTTCTTTTACTCTTTGAAATTAACTAACCGAGGCCAGAAATTCATTAATTTATTAATTAGTTCATTGAACTGAGTGACCGAAACTCAATGTCACCTACCTAAAATAATTATGATAAAGATTTCAGAGTTGGAGAAAATTTCCTTTGTGAAAAAGGTGTGGTGTTAGCTGTCAAAATGTACTATTATACCAACAGTTTTAAAAACATGTTAAAAATATGCAAAAATTCTTTATATTTAACATTTCCCCATATTTATATACAGTCGGCTTGCCTTATCCGTAGACTTGGCATCTGCGATTTCTACCAACCGCAATTCAACTAAAAAATAATTTTTTTAAACCTAAAAGAACTTCTAAATGATGTACACCGCATGCATCTTGCCGCACGCCCATATCGGAGTGCACGAGGCAGNATGCCATGAAAATGCTTTCATTTTGTGTTTAAAGTAGTAGTTTTTTCATTGTTACGATTGCTAATAAATTTATATGTAAGCAGAAGGTGCTCTGTGTCAGGTGACAAATAAACTATATTTACTTATAGCTAATTTTCCTCTCAATTTCATTTATTTAGCATAATTTTAAACTATAGGACCACCTTTAATTTTTATTTTGTGGTGAATAATTGATTTATTTTATGATTTTCTTTAAATTCTATATGGAAGTAGGCTGTTCAGTTTAATGCAGTTTTCTTGTAAAGGTTAATATTTTTGGACATTTGTCTGAGGCTTCTGTCAGTTTGCAATAAGTCTCAGGAAAAACTATGAACTCTTGATTCATCTACTACTGCAGCTCTATGTATTTAATTTTGATTTATGATTGCATCACCTTAAAGTAGGACATCCATGTAATGCCGTTGCTGCCGGCCTGACCTATAGCTTAAGCTTTGACGTCTATGTCGACTGACTTCCTATTTCTATTCTATACTTACATCCCACAAAATCACACCACCGCACATATGGAACTAAAACTTGAGGTTGAATAGCAATTATAATTTCCTGTGGACCTAAACCTAGTGGCCGAGTTAAAATAATTAAATTTCTTTTACTCTTTGAAATTAACTAACCGAGGCCAGAAATTCATTAATTTATTAATTAGTTCATTGAACTGAGTGACCGAAACTCAATGTCACCTACCTAAAATAATTATGATAAAGATTACAGACTTGGAGAAAATTTCCTTTGTGAAAAAGGTGTGGTGTTAGCTGTCAAAATGTACTATTATACCAACAGTTTTAAAAGCATGTTAAAAATATGCAAAAAGTCTTTATATTTAACATTTCCCCATATTTATATACAGTCGGCTTGCCTTATCCGTAGACTTGGCATCTGCGATTTCTACCAACCGCGGTTCAACTAAAAAATAATTTTTTTAAAACCTAAAAGAACTTCTAAATGATGTACACCGCATGCATCTTGCCGCACGCCCATATCGGAGTGCACGAGGCAGATAATCATTAGTCTCTTAGTCTGGTGGTATCAGTCACAATGTCCGCTTCGTTAATGTACGTGCGTGAAGTAACTTTCGAATATGCGTTTCTGTGCCTGTTTAATGTTCCTGCATCGTAATGGCTCCGAAAAAGAAAAGTGACAGCAATCCCTTTAAACCTGAGGGATTGCAAAGTACTCTCTCTGTCTGTGTGATAAAATAAAAATATAGGATTTATTAAAGAGTGGCATGTTTAAAGTGTTCACTCAGCTGATACAGTTTAAAGAAAACAGCCACTGATAAAAGGTGTGCACGAAAGTTAAATACCGTAACATGCTACGCATGTGATGTAAAATGTATCTGGTACTTTCTGATTATGAACATACACTGCAAACATTTATCTTAGNGTTCCTGCATCGTAATGGCTCCGAAAAAGAAAAGTGACAGCAATCCCTTTAAACCTGAGGGATTGCAAAGTACTCTGTGTGATAAAATAAAAATATAGGATTTATTAAAGAGTGGCATGTTTAAAGTGTTCACTCAGCTGATACAGTTTAAAGAAAACAGCCACTGATAAAAGGTGTGCACGAAAGTTAAATACCGTTACATGCTACGCATGTGATGTAAAATGTATCTGGTACTTTCTGATTATGAACATACACTGCAAACATTTATCTTAGCGCCCACACTTCTGCTTATCGACACACACGAGTCGTATTTCCTTGGTCTTGAGTGTCGGCAGAAATAAATGCGTGTTGTCTATTTACGAAAACGCACTGCCGACATCCTGCTGTTGCCACGTCTGTCAACTGACTGTCTGACTGAGATAACACGGGTAGAATGACCTTGGATTTCAAGTTTTACAGTTTTTGTGAGGTCAAATCACCTGTGGCCTTTCATTTACCATCTGTAATCACTCAAATATAGTACACTCCACCACATATCTGGATATCTGAATATTCCGAATAACTGATGGTAAGAATTTTAGTCAGTATATTAATAGCAAATATGGTACAAAACATACATTGTATGCACTATATTTTATTTCACATCGTCATTACTAAGACACTGCGAAAATAAAGTTTGTACACACAAAATACTTATCGTAAATAATAACTCGGCTAACAGCTGTTCTGTGGTGCGACGCCGGTCGTTCTTCCTCTCCTATACAATGTGCCCTCCCTCCGTTGTGCTGTCCATCCATCATACCCTCCCTCCGTTGCTTCTCCTCACATGCCACAAGCCACCTATGAAAAGTAGGTCACTGACTGGCTGTAACCAGTTGCGCTGCACGTCACGCCAGTAGTTTGCTTGTTTACATATCCTCAGTCCAGTGACAAGCAAGAACATTGAAATTTAAGTAAATTACATGCAGGTGCATACATATTATAAACTGTATTTCTTTCTGATTACTAGTTGGCAGCATTGCTTTTTCCCTGCTTGTAACAATTTATAAATAACAATTTTTACACTGCAATAAAACTTACGTAAACTGAATTTATACAGCTGTATTCCTAAGGTAAGCAAATAGCTTGTGTTTAAGTGTCATGAGGTTTACCGCCGCTTGTGCCAGGTTTTGCATCACTTCCTTCAGTAGTGCTCGTACTCCTACTTGTGGACATTTTGTAAACATATAACACAAACACAGTGACTGACTGACACACCAGCATCCATTTGTTTCAAAATTTCAACTTTGTCTTTAATAGACAACACAATTTTCGTACGCTTTGTGCTGGAACCGGAACACTCGTTTGTCCTTTTTGCCAACATTGCGTAACACAGGAGTGTATTTACGAGTGCAGAAAATTAATACATTGGAAATAATATATATATATGTATCCGTGTAAATATGGTATATGACAATGTTACACAGTTTCCGTGCGCACTCCCAAGCATCCGCGGTTGTCCCGGAACCAAATACCACGGGTAAAGCGGTGTGTGGGTGCGTGCGCGTGATACATATATATGACAGAGAGAGAGAGTGTGTTATTTGGTGATTACATGTGTGTCACATGATAACCCACTGTATTAGTTTACTTTGTAAATTTTTTCATCTGCACAATTTTTTTAGTATTTGTTATTTATTATGGCTGCAGCAAAACAGAACACTTTTGTATTTGACATCAAAATATTCAAAACATATTAAAGTGTAAATTTTTTTTCATTCAAGGAAAATTGTATTACACACAACGTGTAAAAGTTTAACAACGTTTGGTACAAATATAAAATGATTAATTTTGCTGGCATAAACCAGCCAGTGGCAGATGATGATGATGGTGACAGCTCGTGTATGTACAAACTGTTACAAAAATATTTGTCGCACGTAGGCAAACCTGCAGCTGATTATACGGAGACTAATGTTTTTAGCACGGCATCAGGCTGCATGTGCAGTTACCTCCCCCCTCGCCTCCTGGTCACCATAAATTCACCCGTCAGCAGTTGTGGCGCTGACAGTGTGTCTACTTCGTAAACTAAGATGTTTTTGTTTTGCTAGTTTCATGTTTTTTTTTTTAAACTCAACCTTATATCTAATTACATACTCCTATAAATGACTGTGTGTACTTTTCAACCTAGGGAGTTTTTCTTTTACGAAGTGTTTTTTTGGTTATTTTTGTATATGCAATTTTTTATATACACTATTACCCTGTTAAAATATTCCTGCATGTAATATTATTATGGTTCTGCCTATAAAAATATTTATATTTTTCATTTCCTACTTATAACAACAGTATTTGTTCAATTCCTGGCAGCAAGTTGAACGCAATTTTGGACACATTAACAAAGCATAACCAACAAATACATACAGGAAACAGTTTATAATTATTTGGAATATTATTATGTACAATAATTTTGGAGACCATGGTCCTGAAGAAAATGACTAAGATAACTAACAGCAGATGAATGGGCAAGTTTCCAGAATGCACTTAACTATATTTTTTTATTATGAAGACTTGCCATTAGTTGATAATGCTTTGATGTAAGGAAAAATATGTCTTAAAATGCCCCCTTATCAAGCTACTCGCATAAAACTATGCACGCTCCATTTAAATTTGGGGTGCTGCCTGGGGTATGCACACGCAGGCCAAGCAGAGTACACAGATGTGGTGCGGAGCCGAGCCAGCCTGCAGGTGGGCAGCAGGCGACACTCTCCAATAGTCATCAGTGATGGATTGAGTACTCTCTGTGCAAGTGAGGTTACTGCGCTTTACACGTTTACAGAATTAGCAGGCATGGTGTATGCTTATGGGAAGGTGCATTGAGTTGCAATTGAGGCATNGCGCTTTACACGTTTACAGAATTAGCAGGCATGGTGTATGCTTATGGGAAGGTGCATTGAGTTGCAATTGAGGCATCGTGAATTTACGTGGACCATTATCTCAACAGACAGCAGTCGAATAGGAAAACGCTTGTAACTGGTATTTAATAGCGTATGTGACACAAGACAGCTTCAATCAAATCATCATAACATTAGAGCGAGGAGGCTTGTTAGAACCAGCGTGCCCTACCACTTTTTAAAATTATGCCCAAAAATTTTCAAACACAGTCTCTTCTTTATCTCTCTCTCTCTC
>NQII01001703.1:193016-243586 GCA_002778355.1 Clitarchus hookeri | reverse complement strand
GGGGGGGCACATCAAATGCTCTCCCTCCAGAAGACCATTTTGCACTCAGATGTACGCGATGCTACGTTTTTGCTGCTCAGCATAATGCCTGCGCCTTCTGGCGTGGTCGGGGGTTCAGTCGCTGCTTTACTGGTGTTGTGGTGCGGGGTTGAGTACTCCCCATAGCTTTTCCCATGCCATTGCAGCCCTCAAAGGTGCTGTATTGATGAGCTGATGTGAGGCCACAGCTGGGGCAGCTGGTGGCTGGTGATGCTAGTATGGTCTCTCCTAAAGAACTGTGGTGCCTTGGTTTGTCGGTAGGTGTTCTGCTATAATGTACTGGCTGTGGCGCTGCTCGATGAGGGATCTCGTGCAATGTTCCTGCTTACGACTAAATCGAGGCAGGTGTTGCACACAGTCCCATGCACATGGTGGTTCCCATTGTGCTGGTGGAAGACGGAGGTTATCTTTCCCTCACTCTATGGCTGGGGTGTTGCTTGACAAGCGAGCCCATGCAACATGCCTGCTTGTGACATGATCAAGGCAGGCGTTGCACACAGCGCCTGCACACATGTGTGCCCTCTGTGCTGGCAAATGAGGTGAGTGGTCTAATTCACGCTCGGTTGCTCTCTGCCGCTGCTCGTGCTTCTGTAGCAATGGGGTTGACAACATTTACATTGTAGTCTTGAGACGGCGACATGGGAGGTGTAGCTGTCGCTGTCACTACTGGTTTCCTGTCTCCGCACTGACCAATGCTGTAAACATGCAGTATGTCGAACTATCCTCACCTGGATAGTCCTTGTGTCGAATGTTGTGGTGAGTTGTGTGGGTGTCAAGGAGGTCCAGACGCCATCTTGACTATCTATAATTTGTTTCCTTTATAGTTGACCTTGGGGATCCACCGGGATTCTAGATGGTTGTGATCTCACGATGCTTGGTATCCACTCTGCTTGTTGCCCCCCAGGTGCGACTCTGATATCGTCTCGGTTTACTTTAATTTGCCACCGGAGTCCCACCCTCACCAGATATGTTGTGCAACCTTGTTGCTTTGTAATTTTGTGCAGTCTGCTCCACCAGGGTGGTAGTCCAGAGCAGAAGTTCTTGTTTTGCTGCTGTCTGCGGGTGAAAATTGATGTAGACCACCTGGCATGGTTGTAGTTCCATCTGTGGACGGTCGGTGGTTGGTACTCATTGCATCATATAGTTTTCTCGGTGTTGCCGCACCTTCCCAATGTTGTGTTGTTGGCGGCGAGTGATGTCGGTCCCTAATCTGCCATAGAGCTCCTCCGGTGGACATGTGAATTCACCTGGTAATGCTATTTTCCTTCCTAGTAGCATAACCGCTNTTCCATAGAGCTCCTCCGGTGGACATGTGAATTCACCTGGTAATGCTATTTTCCTTCCTAGTAGCATAACCGCTTGTGACATACTGGTGGCTGCATTGGTGTGTCTACAATCAGAATAGGGCTACTGGGAGATTTTCCGCCAAACTGGTGTGTTCCGACCCTACTCTGAAACACAGTTGAATTTTGAGGTTCTGGTTACATTTTTCTATCAGGTNACCAAACTGGTGTGTTCCGACCCTACTCTGAAACACAGTTGAATTTTGAGGTTCTGGTTACATTTTTCTATCAGGTTAGCCCTTGGGTAGTAGGTCGCTTAGGTCTGGTGTTCTATCCTCCATGAGCTGCAGAGCTCTCGCGTTTCCAGTTTGAGAACTGGGTTCTATTGACTGTCAGCAGTGATTTGGGGTATCCCCACCATGGGTAGTACTCATTCTGCAGCGTTTTTGCGACAGTGATGGCATGGGCTGTAGAGATGGGAAGGCCTCAATCCAGCATGAGAATTCGTTCGTCACTACGAGGATGGAACACTTGCATGTTGGTGTACAGGGTTATGGCCCCATCAAATTCAATGCTATTGCCTCTAAGGGGGCTTTTGGTACTATTGGCTGTTGTTGTTGGATACCATCCGTGCATCTAGATTTAATGCAGTAGTACTTTTACATTGTCGAACGTACTTTCGGTTCTGGAATAACATGCCATTCCAATATTACTATCGGAGTACGTTTTTACGTGTTTGCTCGGCCCCATGGGTGGCAACCTTGTTGACTGTCATGGCCCAGATGGAAAACTTCACCATGCACTTCTGGCACTTCTAGTCACTCATTGGACCATGTGCTCGTGTTTCGATCCGAAAGTCGATGATTCACCAACGGCCAACTCTTTGGTTCGCATACAACTTCCGGTATTATTCTGCCACTGTGGATGTGTGTTTTACCTTCACTACCTTGTTATAGGCTGCATCTGCCTTGGTGTTTGTTAGTGCTGCATCGGGGAGACTGCTTTCCTCGTGTAGCTACGTGCCTCGTCAGTTTGGGAGTGGGGTGCAGGTGGCATGATCTCTTCCCATTCCCTGTTATTAATACCCCTACATCCTGGCATGGTGACCGAGACAATGCTTCTTCGAGTCGGTTCTCGGCTCCCAGTACATGTTCAAACACAAGATCGAATGCCTGCAGTAATAAGAACCACCTGGTGAGTTTGCTTCTGGTCTCGCACAAATTATTCAACCACAATAGGCAATGGTTGTCTGTCTTCAGGGTGAATCTTTGGTACTGTAGGTGTCTACGGTAATGTTTAATTGCACACAGTATGGCTAGACATTCCCGCTCATTTATTCATAACATCTTTACATAGTACCGAACTTGGTGCTGCCATATTCGATGACCCTCCTCTGCCCCGCATCATCTATTTGGAAGAGGATGGCTCCCAATCCCTCCTTGCTGGTGTCAATTTGGAGATATACATGTCTCGTGGGGTCAAGGTGGGCAAGCGAATGCCATTGATTGAATTGGGTGTTCTGTTATTCGAAATCCCTTTCAGCTTCAGTCGATCACTGAAAGAGGCGCTGTGGTGACAACAACTCTATGAGTGGAATGGCGATGGCGACAAAATTTTGGATGTACTGTCTGAGCCAGTTCACTAGGGCGAAAAATTTTCGGATTGGTTTTCTGGTACAGGTTGGTTCATATTCTGCCATGATCCAGCGGTGTTCGTCGCTGAGTGTGCTGCCCTCAGCATCTACTAGAAGCCCAATGATGTCAATGAGGATCTTATGGATTTGGCACTTGTGGTTGGCACAGGTTAGTCATGTCATTGTAAGCCATTCTAGGACCATTTCCAGATTAAGGGCATGTCCTTCCATGTGCATGACAAAATTATATCTTATAGGTAGGCTAGGGTAAATTCTCCCCCTAGGTTGTCCAGGATGTATACCACCATTCTTTTGAATGTGGCTAGTACACACTTTAGCCTGATAGGCATGGCACATAACTGGAACCTTCTGCCATCTGGGGTCGTGAAGGTAGTCTTATGGCGGTTTGCTGGGCTGACTGGGGTGTGCCAGTATTGTGACAGTTGGATATGTAAACAGTCTTTTAAAATTTCGAAGTAATAATTCAATTTTTACTGTAGTCAATCCATTGAAGTGCTTGTGAGCATTCTGTAATCGGTATGTTAAATTAAATCGGTTGAAAAATTGAAATGGCCTTTGCCGTATAAGATATGTTTATTAATTTTATTATTTACGAAATCCCAACACCGCACACGACTTGCTAAGTTTAATTGGAAATAAATGACAAAAACAACATATTTTAATTTCTTCCATACATGTCACACTATACTTTTTTTTATAACCTTCTGGATTGATCAGCACGCAAAAAAAAATTTCTTCAAGTGTATGTAGTAAGTACATAAGGTGTTTCACTTTCATCAAAGAGTATGAAAAGCGCCCTAGTAGTAAGGTTAATTCTACTCAGGTTAGGAAAAAAACGTATCTTCTAATGGCAGATTTTGTCATAGGGAAGATTTCCTTCGATATGTAAGCGCTAGTATTCCAATGAGGTTAGTTTAGTATACTTTTAATCTACGTGAATAATAAAAGATAACAATTTCACTTAGTTAATTTATTATTTTATATTAATTTATTTAAATGTTGTTTTAAAAAAATTATATTATTCAACACTAGCGCTTACGTAGTGGCGAAAAACTTTCTTTCCTAAACTAAAAGTATTGAGTATCCCATCCTGGGTAGAATAAACCTTGCTAGAAGACAAGTCCAAACATTGCCCTTGAATACTATCAGCTTATCCCCTTTGTTATGATGTTGTTGTTTACCTTGTAGCATTACACGTTTAGTTTAGAAAGCGAATCTTTTTTTTTTTTTAGTTATGTATAAGTAGAAACATCATAATGGATGCATATGTTTATTATTTGCAACAAGGTATTTGGGACATTCTGGAATTGCTTCATAAAAATGATACAGATCCGTCATCTCAAGAAAGTGTCGAGAAATTAATATGGGAACACTGCTTTCGGACTGTAAATCTGAGGTAATGCTAGAAATTATAGTCATGAAATTCTCGTTTTCTAATTTTCTGGATAAAAAAAAAAGTAGTAACCCCAATTTGATTTTTTAAAAATAATTTTCAATAGTCACTAGATCAGGCCTAGGGTTCATGACTAATAACAATTATTTTTACATGCTGTTCTAATCTAACCAAGCCAAGATAGATCATGGACAAGTGTTTTTTACAGTGCCAATCTTATGAGTGCATTACGTAACATTTTGCTGCAGCTTACATAATTGAAACACAAACTTTTTAAGTCTGCATTATTTTGTAAGATACTGTTTCACAGTTTACTACAGGCAAATAATTTTATTGTTTAGGATTACATTTTCCGGCATGTCTTTACCGTGGGTGATGTTCACTTCCAGTTATGGACTCTCCTGCAATAGGAGCATTAAAGAGACTACAGGAACGGTGTACCCAAAAGAATCAAATTGTTTGCGTACTACTAATTGGTCCATCGTCATCTTGAGTAAAGCCTTGTGGCTTGGGGCTCAACTAATGAATATGTTCTCAGACCTTTAGAAATTACTCAGTATAAAGCACTAAAGGCCGTATTTGGTCTATCCAGATACAATCATATGCAGGATACAGTGAAACCCCCTTTTTACACTGTTCAGGGAACCAGAAACAATTGTTGTAATATAGGAAATTGTAAAAGGGAATTTTTTACTTTAAAACATTGAATGGTATCAAATAAAGCAGGTGAAAAAAACAGGAAAGTGTACAATCAGGTGTAAAAAGGTTTTATACTGTATTACCTATCCAAAGGCCATATGTATCCAATATTATACTAGAAAGAAGTTTAATGAGCCTACTTTCGTCAACAAAGGTGCAATTATTTTTAAAATAAGTTCTTAATAGCTGAGTTCGTAGGTAGGATTTGATGTCTCATTGATATCAATATAATTAGAGATGAAACCAGAAACACAGGTAACAGTGATGCAACAGTTATACACACGTGCCTTACCTGGGACTCGAACCCAGAAAACCTCGCACTGTAAGCTAATATGCAATCAACTGCATTATGGACGTGGAATTCGGAACATCAACTTTGGTTTTAATAAGTATAATGTATCAAATAATACGGTTTAAGTACTAACCTAAAGTATTTACGTCATTTTGAAATTTAATGATTGAGTCACTTAAAACATGTAGGTTTACTTGGCCTACACTGTAGCGCTACTTGGGTAGAGAATTTGGTGGAAATCATTTGATTGGTCTTTGGCATAAAATACTTAATTTTCTTATTTATTTTGATGCTCTCATAAACAATTGAAAAAAAAAAAAAAAGGCTCTGTATAAGATGCTTCTAATGTATACTGTCAACATACAAAGTTTGGTTGTATTTGGTTAAATGGTTTATTATATGTGGCAAACTTATCTAAATTATGTATGAAGCTGCCATTTTGAACATCATTGTCTCACTCACTTAAATCATGGCCTTCTGTAGCATTTATGGTGTGCACAATTAGGTGGAAATTAGTTTAACTATTCCTGAAATATGGCTAAATAGTCAATTTTTCAACAGGCACTATTTGCAAATAGATTGGAAAAATTGGATCTCTGTGTGCATAACTGATGCTTCAAATTAATACTGTTAGTGTAGGCCCACAAAATTTGTTTGTATTTTGTTGAATTGTTTTACACTAAACTAAATTATTTATTTTAACGCTATTAAAATAGGACTGCTGTATCTGAAACTTATTGTAGCACTACTTGGGGGTAACATTTGGTGGGAATCGGTTGACATGTCCTCGAGATATGGCATAAAATATCCATATTTTTTATGTGACAATCCTCATAAATGGAGGACAAAAAGTTAGGTATTAGCATGTTCCATGATTGTGTACTTTCAGTATACAAAGTTAAGTTAAAATCAGTTACATAGTTTTGCATGTTAAGCTAAAATGATTTTATAGCTTCCATTCTGTCAAACTTAAAATATATATATATCTACAGTATAAATTATTCATAAAATTTGGTAAGAATGAATCGATTGTTTCCCGAGATATGACATAAAAATTTTATTTTTTCGTATGATTCGCTTTTACAAAATGGTAGACAAAATATTGTTTGGATACAGTTGATAGTTGTAATATCTTCTGCCCGCATACAAAGATAAGTTGGAATTGATTTCATGATTTTGACTATATAGCGTTCTAAACTGAAATGACTATGTGTCCGCTATTTTGAAAATAAGTGTCTGGCATTCTTAAAACATAATTTTTTACATCATCATCAGCAGCAGTACTACTTGTTCGTTGCATTTGAAAGTAATTGACCAATTTTTCTCGAAATATGACACGTTTTATTTATTTTTTGTGATACTGTCGTACAAAATGGTGGAGAAAAATGCTTTGTGTAGATACAGTTGATAGTTGTAATATCTACTGCAAGCATACAAAGTTAATTTGGAATCAATTACATGGTTTCTATGGTAAAACTTTCTAAACTAAAATAGTTAAATGGTCGCCATTTCGAAAAAAATTGTCTTACACACCTAACACACCATTTGACATTATCTGCCTCAATACTATATGCTTGCCAAATCTAGTAGGTATCAGTTAATTGTTTACCAAGATGACAAAAAACTTTATTTATTTTTGTTGTGTTTTCTTACAAAATGGCTGACAAAAGTGGCTATGTGTTGACATATATGATGCTTGTAATAGATATTTCAGCATACAAAATTTGGTCAAAATAAGTTAAAAATGGTATGGTAGGTATGCCAAACAAACCTAAAATAATTATTTGGCCGCCATTTTGAAAGGAAGTACCAAATAAAAGTTAAATCACTTACATTTTCCTGGCCTGTCATAGTATTACTTAACATATAGGTATCAAATTAGGTAAGAATTGGTTTGATATTTTTCAAGATATAATGTAAAATCTTATTTTTTTCATTTGGTGCTATCTTCCAAAATTACAGACCAACAACAATCTTCATCTCAAAATTTAATGCTTACACAATGCTCTGTCAGCATTCAAAATTTGGTTTAAATGAGTTGAATGGTTTGTGAGATATAACTTATAAGTCTAAATTTTAAAATGGCCACTATTTTGAAAGTAAGTGCCCGGCCCAATCGAAAATTGTAAATGTCAGGTGTTCTTATTAAATGCTATATGTGTAGCGAGTTTGGTGGAATTCGGTTGACGCGTTCAAAAATTGAAAATGGCGGGGAACGCGCGCACACACACACACACACACAGAGGAAAGTGATCTCGTAAGCCTTTCTTTCCTTAGAAAGTAGGCTAAAAATACCTAAAATGCTGCGAAATAGCAAACTCCAGAAGGTACAGTTATGTGCGTACCGGTACTCCACTAGAAGTTCTGGAAACCGATATATGTAGCCTATTTATTCATGCTTTAAACAATATAACTATCTCCCCAATGATTTCAAGACTATAACAAATTAAATAATCTTTAAAAGAAGAGGTGGAAAACTGTTTCATCAGTGCTGTCAATGACTGGGACAATGTTTTATCACACTGAGCAAGTAATTAAACCAAGACGTACTTTATGCAAACCCTGCCATTTACTCTTAGATGACTTGTATTGTTTCTGGCTTTGTGTGTTCCTCTGTAATACGACTATATTTGTTAAAGAGAAACGCTGCTAGAAACCACTGTCGGAGAGAGTATTTTACACATACAGGTCCGCACCGTGCTCTGCAGAGAGTTGAGGTCCGAACTGAAGTGCCCTCTTGTCCCCACTAAAGAGCTTCTTAGCATTGAAAGTGTGACCCATAGCAGTGTGTGGGTTCAGCTTTGCGGACAGTGATTAAATGGGACTGTAATTTTTGTTTCAGGTTTCCGACGCAGCTAGTTGTGAGCCCGTGGCAACAGAGATGGCTGGCAGCTAATGTTCTGTGTTCTGCCAAGCTGCCAGTTGGTACTGACGCAGACGTTCTTAAACGTGAAATAGAATTTCAACAAGTGCTCGACAGTTTACTTGGTACAGATACTTCATGGTCTGTAGTTAGGGTAAGTTGTTACTTGTGCACGTAGTTACTGTAGATACATTTCAAATGACCAAGATTCTTTAAACAATTCCATAATTTACATAATATTGGAAAAAAAACATATTATATATGAGTTGTAAACACACAAAATATTCTCTCATGCACACATGATTAACTTGTTGATGAGGTTAACTTTGCTGGCAAGGCAAACGTTGAAGTCTTGCTCTTGGCCCGACTTACGTTTCATCAACCATTGGCCTGACTTCTTTGTGCACCTATGCGTCTGGTGTATGTTTGCAGTAGCAGATGTACTATATGGTACTGCTGACTGTTGCCTACAGCTGAGTTGCTTCTTTCATAGAAAGAAGAGCGTTTGATCTCTGCAACTGTGAAGTACGTAGCTGCACACTTTCTCCATTTTTTTTTTATGCCATTCAGGAAACCAGAAACTTGTTTCTTTAAACCTGGATTTCTTGTCAGATAGTGTCATCACACATGACCACTGTAGTGTGATGTTTTAAGGTGGCCTCCCTAGCGTAGAATATTTCAATGTAAATCCTTTTTCAGGACTGAAATGCTAGCCAATATTTTGTTGATAATTTATTAATTTGGTTATTGAAACATAAATGTGGTCATTGAAAAATCGCTGTAAGTAGCCCTCTGTTTTCAGTTTTTATTGTTCTGGAAAACATTTTTCAAACTATAGCGCCAATGCTGTATCTTTTCTGAACAGATTACAGAATTAAAACTATATTAGATACCACTTAAAATTCTGAGGAAACAGAACTCGCACAAAGCTTGTTTATGCTATTTTCAATCACCATCACGATGCTTCTTTACGGCCGGACGTGACCTTGAGTGAGGCGTTTAATATTTTTTACTGGGGCGGCCCCTTAATGGGGCTACTAAAGCAGCTGGTTTACTGTCACTAATCAGGCTAGCAGATAATCGCAGTGATGCAGTAGGCTGTAATACTCTGCAAATGTGCATTGAAATTGTCTATCATCTATCTGTGATGCAGGAGTTACGTGAGCTGCACAGCAATGTCCAGCTTGCAGACAAAGCGAAGCAGTCGGCTAGCTGTCTCTCCCAGGAGTCTCATGACTTCTTGCACAGAAATCTGCTAGTGAACCCGGTGGCCACTCACACTGTGATACAGAACCTACTGTGCTTGTGGAGTCCGCACTTCACTGATACTGACACACAACTCCAGGATTTATACAAAGAGGTGCTCTGGGCATGCATTCAGAGGCTAGAACAGTCTCGTGAAGGTATGAATCAATCCCCTGCATTGCTTAGTAACACTGTACTTACTGCAAATTTGAACAGGTTTTTGACTTTTTTCTTTGCTGTGTTGAATATTCCTGCATTTTAATACTTCATATTCAACAATATGAATTTTTCGAACTCTTCAAGTAGGTATAAATGAGTTTCAGGGAGTCAGTCTTCCAAAATTGTTTTAATAATAGTGTACTATATACACAGCATTTTCTGATGCATACATGCTGTACTAAAAAAAATATTCATCAGGAAAATATTTTTTACACAATAAAGATCAGCTTGACCTGGAAATATTTTAGTTTGTAGTTTGTAACCTACAGTATTAACTTATAACCTACACCTGATTATAAGCTTAATCCAACATTGAGGTTGCAATCTCCTTCGTCTACATGAACTTTCAAAAAAGAATTATGCTTTTATCCCTAAGGTATCTGTATCTTTTAATAATAAATGTAAATTATACAAAAGTAATCGTAAATCAAATGAAACAGTTATAGTTAGTTCCATGTCCAAATTTCAGTAAGAAAGAGTTTCAGAAGATGCTTGTGTTTAGGCAGACTTGTGATAAACTAATGGCGTTTGTGTGCAGATGGTGAGAGTAGAAGTGGTAAAGGCAAGGGAGAGACTGAGAGAACCTTGCTGTGCTTGCTATCCATACTGCAGGTGAGTGAAGCGAAGCAGTTAGGTTTGAGTGACTGGGTGAGTACACGCTTGAGGTCACTCTGCAGTGCAGGCGTAGTGCCGCAAGGTTGGGTGCATCTCACTCTGCTCTCGAGGGGCAAGTTTGACTTCCTGAAGGTGTTCACTACTCTGGAAGACGACGCCTGCTACCGTGGGTACACAGGTACGGAAACTGCGGTGCTGGAGGCCATTTGCCATCGCATTGGAGACGGCCACGTAGAAGAGCTGTTCTACAGAACCGTTAACACCAGAAGGCACTGGGTTGAAGACGTGACTGTAAGCAAAAATAAAAGTCCACATAAAAGTAATACACTGGTAATGTGCTGTGCATGTTGACCTGGGTAATTGGAATTCAGAAATTTTTAATGTATGGTTTTTAAATATAATATTGTTATAAATGCCAGGAGTATATTTGTCTTCATGAGAGATGGCGTTTTTAATAAAAACAGAACTATTAAAATACACACAACTGTTTATAACATTAAACTACCTATCTCTACTATTAACACTTGTTATTCTCAATGAGCGCAATGTTTAGTGTCAATCTCAATTCTCATTAAAGTCCTTATCATTGTCTTTATATTGTTTACAGTCACTTAACTCATACTTATTATTTACACATATTCAATCCAACTGTCTATTGCCATCATTCCAAATGTCTGTCACTCACGCATCCAGTTCAGTAGTGTTATTAATTGGTGGTTCGAGTACAAAATCGCAGCTATTTGTTGTGTGCTGGAATGCCCTTTTCATGGTACAAACTAGTTACTGTGGAAACAAGTGGACCATTGCTGTCAGGGGAAAATGTATGCTTATCAGTTTTTGAAAAGGTGGTGATCATCCATGGGCCAAGAATGGCATTTTTTCTGAAACATTCCAATTTGTAAACTGTTTGTGGCTCAAGTGTACCATGATAAGACAAACAAGGTAATTGCAAATAAACAAAATGGAAACCGTGAAGCACCATATGGTATTGATGCGAGAGATGAATATCTGCTGCGAAGGTGAGTGAGGTCCCATATACATGCTACAGTTGAGAAACTCACTGTCCATATGAACTAGGGGGCTACCAGAGTTGTGTCTAAAATGACAGTACACCGTACCCTGTTGTGTATGGTGCTCTGGAGCAGATGGTTGGTCACAGCACGCATACTGACAATGATTCATCATTGGAAACCACTTAAAATTGTATAGACACTACCATAGTTTGACCTCTTCTGATTGGCAAATGATTGTCTTCTGCAGTGAGTCAAATTTTCTGCTCCATGAAATGGAAAGACATTAGCATAAACGTCTGAGAACAAACATCCAATAAACATTGTTGGAAAAAACCCAGGTTGGGTTTGGAGATGTGATTATCTTACATTGAAGCCTCCAAACCATACACATCAGCTATACCGGCAAATTTTCAGTTTTCCCACTGCACCCTAGTTTGCCACCTGGCCGCTAGGTTTACCACCAACAGCGCCCTTCCACCATGTTGCAGTGTCCTACAACTCGCCGCCTGAAGAAGCTGGTCTAACCAACGAAACGTAGCGATTGTGCAACTATGTGAAAAATGTGTCGTCCTTCTTTGTGTGTGTGCCTGTTGATAAGTACTATACTGTGAGTACTTGAATTCCGGTTCTTTTATATATTTTTGGTAGCCTAGCAGCCTACTTGTAATCTTAACTCTTATGAATACATGTGTTTCTTTACCTTAAGTCTATTCCACCATAAAAACCATGTTGTAGCAAGTTAGTTATTGCAAAAAAATGCATGCTAATTGCTAATGATGCTATAATAAATCAGCTTTGTAACAGACAGCTGATGCGTGATGTCGGTTTGACTGACGGCGACATCACTGTCAGACAAGGTTCTATTGTGCTGGTCAGAGGCATGAACTAACGAACGGTGGTGAGGTTTTGCCTTATTGGCTGCTGATTGGCCCCCGGCTGTGGTATAAGCTGGGGCGCGTGGCCCTGCGACACAGTACAAAGTCAGGTGTGAGTTTAGCGGTTCTCCGCACTGTTGGTGTAGACACAGACACTCGTTTACCTGCAGGGACCATGGCAGCTCCTGGCTCGATCGCTGCTGCTGGCTGGAACTAGGGCCTGGTCCTTGGACGGTGGTGGTGCTGCTGCAGCTGGCGGGGCTGGTTGGTGCCCGCGGTAGGCTGCTGGTCCTCGTGGGTCTGAAGCACGGGTTGGCGATGCCCAGTGGTACTGGAAGTCCCAGCTGAAAGCTCACAACGATCAGGTGCGGCTGCGGTGGCTCGAAGAGGGAGCTAGGAGAAACTGGGAGGTGAGGCCTCGCCAGCTGTCAGGTGGCTTGAGCTCATTCCCGTGGGGATAGTCTGCTGAGGGCATACGGTACTGGGTTGCAGAACAATTGGCTAGGTTCAGAGGCAGTAGCTGCCTTCCTAACTCTCCACCTCGCACCACTCCTATGGATTAAGGGCTTATGGGTAGGTACAACAGTCTACCACCTAAGGAGGAGCAGGCAACGAATTTCCTAGTTATGTGTGCAGCCAGTCGGGGTTAGGCCACCCAGACTCAGTCCTATGGCTCCAACCGGCAAAAATAAAGAGGTGGATATGGAGTGGAGGGATGTCTAGCCTCGTCGTGGTGTGTGGTCCAGAAGGGGTCAGGCCACCAGTGTCAGTCCTGTCACTCCAACCGGTGAAAATAACAATGTGATGGATGGAGTGAGTTGGCTGATCTAGGCGTCCAGCCGCTTCGTGGATTGTGTTACTAATGGTTGGGGTTCTGCCGTACGCGTGCACCAGGTACCTTTGTGTACGTGATCCACAGTATGGGTGGCCGTCTAATGGGTATGTATTGTGACGTACGTGCACCCGGTTAAGGGAGCCTGCAGTCCTACACTATTCCGGCAAAGAGGTTTCAAGATGCTGCCTACTTTTCCTTAGTAGGTTTGACGTCTACGAGGCTAGAAGTCACAGTCATCCTAGAAATAAATACTTGGAGGGTAAGTAAGATCACGAGTTTATTCCCTAAAGGAATAGACATGGCGGCCCGTACTAACTCCTAACTGCAATGAACTGTAACAGAAGTAATCTACGGTAAACCAGGTGAAGGGGACCTGGGTTTAGTCTAAACAAGAGCAGTTACGGCTAGGTAGCTATGATAACAGCTGACCCTAGCTAATTCTATGCTTTTGTCCAGAAGGGACTCAGGGGTGGTGGTTACTACCAAAGTGGCAGTGAGTGTAATGGGGGAAACAAAGACTTCTTCGGGGGTTGCTGGGTGAAGGTTTAGAAGACTTCTGGAAGGTAGCGGTGGTCCTTCGTGAGGAAGGCGGTAGGCAGAGTGCTCCAGCACACAAGGTGGTGGAGCGAACTGCTTAGTATCAACTGGTGTTTCGGAGCTCTACGCTCTTCTATATGGATGGCTGGCTGGCTGCGGTACCTTCTGCTCCCTTCGGCTGGTCGGGTATCTTCGGGCTGGAGCTCCTGCCTTAGCGGCGTAGGCCGCATTCTCTCGGGGAGGCTGGAAGTGCGATTTTCCTTGTATGTGAGTTGCATCGCTCCCGCGAGCTTAGGGGCAGCACTGGGCTGCTTGGCTGGCTTCTATCACACATGGGAGTGAATAACAGACACATGACATCTGACATACTGGTGTAGACGGCCGTGACTGCCATGTCCTCGGGTGCTCCTTGCCTAGGTGCATGCTGGTGGGCTCTGGAAGCAAGTCGTCCTGGGTTCAAACCCCTCTCGGGGTGACGTGATGCCACATGAAGATGAGGTGAAGTCGTATTTAGTAATTATGTCTGTACGCGTCACGAGTCACAGCTTTATAGCAGGACATACTGTATTTTTATAGGCCATTGACAGACTTTTTACGTAGTGTGCAAAACCATACTTCACATTTTATTCTACTGTTTTCAGCTCCAGTTTTTGGTAGTTTGTTTGTAACTACATTTATCTCTGTCCTAGCTTTTTTATATTTTTTTTTCAATATTGGCGTGTTATAATGGAAATTATAACTACTACTTTTACCAAATTTTCCCAGTGTCACAGTTTGTTACCTTCTCAATAACAGGCTTGATGTTTTGTCTGCTTACTAGTGCTAATCCAGCACAACATATTTTTCATTTGTTTTTGCTCTGTTGTGGCAGAATTGTTTTTTTTTTTAGGTACACTGCTAGGTGAAACTGATAAATTATGTGGCCAAATTCACAGGATACCCATTTGGACAGTAGGACAATATATAAGCAATGGCACAAATACTTGAACATCACACATGTGTTTGCTGTCATTATGTGGCAATGGAGAGAGTTATTTAAGTTTGAAGGAAGCATGATTTTGGGGACCCGTAAGTTCAGGCATTTCATCAGAGAGCTTTCCCGGTAATTAAATGTGCCTCTATCCACTGGTGGTGATGTCGTTAAATGGAAATGTCATTGATGCACTTACCCTAAGCATTACTCTGGCAGACACAAGAAACTAATAATAGGACTGATGAAACCTGTGGTTTGAAGAATCAGTTTTTAGACAGTCGTTTCAATGAGGCCAGTGATAGCACTGTCCATCAGGTGACAGAATGTGGTTTTTGTGGTTGTGCTGCTGCCAAGAAGTTATTGATGATAGCGCCCATCAGTGCTTGTCATTTTGGAGGTGCAGACAAACACTATTATTCAGCTATGGAGCCGTGGAGGAAGGTCTTATGAAGTAATGAGCCACTGTATATGATCTGGTACTCAGCGGGTCAGTTACGGATCTTTCCGTGGGAGACCTCTTTCTTAAGACGTGTCTTTTGTCGTGGCCTAATTAAGAGACAGTGATGAAAAATTTATTATGTTTCTGTGTGCCTCAACTGCCTTGTCTTACCTAAGGCATCAGTAACTAAGGCATGTGTGCCTGTGTAAGTTGACGCTACTGATGCTTCAGATATTTGCTTATTAGCCAGTAAATTATAAAAATTTGTTTTTCCAACTTAAAAATACTGCAATCTGTCACTGCAAAATGTAGTTTAACTACTTTAGTTTCTGCGGAATATTGTCAATTTTAACTTCAAAACATTATCATTATATCTGAAGTACCACACATTAAATGTTGTGGTATTGAAGTATAAAATTCACACAGTGTTAATAAGCATTACAATTTTTATTGTAATTACGTTTTCCCTTACTTTGCAGTGTATTGTGGCTCAAAATTTAAAGTTTTAGCACACCTGTGAGAGTTTTAATTTCACGAGTTAAAATGCATTAAACGATAAAGTCAACTTTTCTGCTATCAGTTGGCAAATTTTTTTTAACTTAGTGTGGCTTTCATGCTATCTATCAGCGAATTTAAACTGAGCGTGTATTTTGCATGCACATGTTGTGAAAAATTTTTCTAGACAGTAATGCAGACACATTATACATAAAATTATTTTAGGACTAACTTATTTTCTTTTTAAAACAGTTTAATACATTTGCTGTATTTATTTATTAGCTATCCCACTTCCCATATTAAAATGTAAACGTACTACGGTGCAGCATGACAGGATTAACATACATATCCGAAGATTGTGACATATTAATTCATAGAGGTAATTCCTAAAGCTGTTGCTAGCAAAGTGTTGCTAATCACATTGAAAACTCCCTCAGTATAAATCCAGCGGTATATCTCATAGGTGTCTTATAACATAACTACTTACTGAAGGTTACACATTTGGGTGTCATAAATAAGACATTGCCATCATACTTGTGTCATGTTATAAATGGATAGGTTATCACATTTTGTTGTCAAATATCTTTCCTATGCTACTTATTTCTTATGACGGGGCAAAAACATATTCATAATCGACCCACAGGTGCATGTATGTGGTAAATGCCTTTTACTTGAATGTGTTGTGTCAGCAGTGAAATGTGGTGGTGGTCTAGGCAGGGGCGGACTGAAGGGCTAGGGTCCTCCGTTAGAAGCAGTAATTTATGCTTTTTTAGGGGCGTGGGGGAGTGGTTGCAGGAGGGGAAGCTGTCAGGAGGATTGAAGCATGGAACACCCTTGGGAACATATTTGAATTTTAACTTTAATAGTGGCTTTTTAAGTTTATCTAAGGCAACTGGAAATAAGATTTGTATTAAGTCAGGATTTAAAATTTAATTAAGTCTAACATTTCTTACTCACTACTTTTTTTTCCATCTTAACATCAGTCTTAATCCCATGAATCTCAATTTCATTCCTGCAGACTCAACTTTTCCTGTTAATTATCTCTTTTTTCTTTATGCTGGTCTAAGGGACCTCTGGCTGTGATGGCCTCTGTGGGATTTCCAACTCCTCCAACCCTTGCCTGTCCACTCTTAGGTCTCGTCATGTTTCTTTTGGTTTGGGCTTGTGCCATTAGTGTTTATTGATGTGGTTGATGAACTCTGGCGTGCACCATGACATTTGGGACAATAACATGCTTTCCACACTATGCCAACAGTTTGAAATACGTTTTTTCTTGAATGAACATGATAATTTGCCTGTATGTAAAGCGTAATCAGTAGTTTGAAGACGGTCAGGTGGGGTAGGAATGTTTCTCTGGTCTGCACAAAGCTCCAAATTTATTATGTATAGTAGAAAGTCTTTGGTATCAGTTGGAGCAACATTTTATGTGCCAGACCTTTTTGATTAACAAACAAAACTATTCTTCATGTCTCAGGAAAAGTGGAAATAAATTCCAGAACTTAATGGTAAGCTTGCCCTGAAATGTTAAAAATTTAATAGCTAAGGGAGCCAACATTTTATTTGATACATGACTGGTTGCTTCATAACTAATGGCAGTTGGTGTCCAGCAACTTTTTGGCTCTATAGTGTAGTTCAGAATAGGATCTTACATTCCTTTGTGTCTGCAACTGGCTATGTGTCTGGGGATTGCATAAGTAGTACATTTATTTGTAATTGCACAGGTAGGACTAAAGTAGGCAATTTCCAACCCATAAGTATTACTGATATATGTCTCTGACAATGCTACGTTCAAGTGATGGTAGAGTATTTGACATACCATTTACCTCAACAGTGTTATTTATGGGGAAATATGTCATGTTCTGAAAATAAAGTTCGTAAGATGGGCTCCATTTAGCTGCACACATTCTGCACCCTGTGACCGTAGAGAGCTCATCACGCAACACATTTGCACAGATAGTGGATTTGTGTTTAGAGTTCTACAACATTATATGGTGGCATATGATTGAAGACTGCTCTTCAAATACCCCTACAAGAAGAAATCGCAAGTTGGCAGATCTGGCAACCTTGCCGGCCATTGCATATCCCTGAACCTTGAAATGAGGTGATTCTGAAACATACATTTGAGGCATTGCATTGATATTCAAACAATATGGTGGAGCTGCGGTGGTGTAGCGGTCAGACTACTTGCCTCCCATTTAGGCGAACCGGATTAGATTCCTGGCGGGATTGCTCCCGGATTTTCGCATGTGGGAATTGTGCCAGACGATGCCGTTGGTTGGCGGGTTTTCTCGGGGATCTCCCATTTACCCTGCTCATCCGTTCCGGCACTGCTACATACTCACCTCGTTTCACCTACATTGGCTCTCAAGACCTCAATGTTAAGAGCTGCTCAAATATCTCCTTTCCACTTTGAGCTATATGGCAGGTTGCTGTTTCTTGCTGGAACCATGTGTCCGTGGTGATCTCTGGGTGTTTGGTCATCAGAGTCATCAGAGTTTTCCACTATTGTGGAAGAACACTCTGCAGTTATTTTAACATAATGGCTCCTACAGTCCTCATGAAGGAAATGTCCAGTGATCCCAAACAACATGGCACACCATACAGTGACCTTAGAGCTGTGTAAAGGTTCGTGGTGTTACTGTTACGGTTTATTCTCAGCCCAATATTGGAAATTCTATTTGTTTACTTATCCTTAAATGGTGGAAATTTGCTTCACCGCTCATTATTAGGTTTTGGAGAATGTCCTCATTATCATTCATCAGGACTTACTATGTCCCCTTCTTGTAATCCCTGAACCATTTGTATTTTGTATGGATAGGAATTTAGGTCTTACTGTAACATTCTGGCAACACAAGATTGCAGTATCCCAACAGAAACAGAGTTACGAGCAGAACATTGAGGGCGTGATTAAAATACTGCCTGTGTGGAAGTAACGTTCTCTGGTGTTTGCATATGTCTACATCTCCTTGTAGGCTCATTCTTTGAGGTAGAATTAGTCTCATAAAAATTATTCTCCCACATTTTGATAGCCTGCACAGAAGGCACTGGACCATTACGGCCAATGTTGTAATGCTGTCGAAATAAGTTTTGTGCAGTCACGTGACTGTCGTGGTTTTCGTAAATGTATCTTGATGGCATACACATGTTATTCACTACTCCACCTCGACTAATTGGTGTATTCTTCACGCAGCTGAGTTTGGCTGAGTGACTCCAAAATTTGAAAGTGCCTGTTATTTTGGTCCATTCTGTACAACAAATACATGTGGTACTCACTCAAAACCCATTGCATGAGTTTCAGAGGCCATACCTTAGTAGCTGCTCATATTGTAACTGTATGGACATAAGCATGCAGCATAAACCAATTCCTAGAAAATAGCTGAAGGAATGTGTTAATTATTTAAGCGATATAGCAGAAAGTAGGCATAGTGAAATTATGATAAAAACTTCCCAGGAGGCGTGTAGAACAAGAAAATGTGTTACTTGTTGACAGGCAATGTGCAGCAGTTTGCTGATAGCTGGCAGGGAAGACGTGGTCGACATGTGTCTGTCCCAGCCGGGGGTGGGGTTGTCCACGTTGTGGCCAATCGTACTGTTGTACACCTGGCGAGAGTTTTCATCCAGCAGCGAGATATTTTCTGTACTTGACAAGCTCTTGATAAGGTGCAAGGTAATTCATGTGTTCTGGTAGTTGCTGTGAGAAACCTTGCAGTTGGCCGAGGTTTTCAGCGATTGCAACATTCAGTAATCAAGTTAATGTTTTTCTTGCAGGAGGAAGCCAGTGACCCAACCTTGAAACAAATGACTGCAATGCTAGAGGATCAAGTGAACGTGGTGCGGTGGTGCAAGTTACACAATAGTGGGTTAACCATGAGCAATAGCAGCATGTTGGAACTGGCTAAGGATCACAGCATTTTGGAAGTCATCAGGAGAACTACCAATCTCACAGCATTGAACACGAGTGACGTTAGAGAACTTCTCTTAAGTAGAAGCCTTTCTCAAGGTACTGTAGATTTACTCGAAGTAGCTGTGGATTGATATACAAACTTGTTGTATTACCATGTTTTTTCCTGTTTAAAAACTGTTAATGTAGTGTACACTTCAGAAGATTTTTCCAACATATCTACAAGAAACACAATGTGCCTATCACCTTCTGCGTTGGGTGCGTTGGTTTGCGTATGCTGTAGTTAAGAAGACCTTATTTTGTATGGCATTAAAATAATTGGTTCAAATTTAACATCATTATGTGCAGAATAATGCACATATGACGTGGTTAATTTAATGATGTGATGAAAATAATATAGTGATACCAGAATTTAAATTTAGTAAAAAAATCTTCAGGTAGTTAGTTGTGTGCTCTGATAGAAGGCCAGTGGTAGCGATGGCTGTTGTGCAAGTGTTGTGTTTGTGTCATGAGGAAACAGACCTACAGACGGTTCAACACATATACATAGCATGGCTTAAGAATACAAGGGGAGTCATTTTGCCTCCAGGCTTTTCCGTAAATAATTGTATGATGTTTTATTCAGTATTGTCTAGTGTTGTTTTTCAGCCTACATATTACGTGTGTGTGGGACCTAAAATAACGCTAAATACTTTAATTAAAGTCCACAGGTTTTTGGAAGCAAACATAAAAAATCTTAGGGAACTCCTATAGGTAACTCCTGTCCAGAGTGGTGCATGTGTTTTGCATATGTTGTGCCACAATGAAATGTAAAAATTTACAGCATAAGAAACAGCTCAACAGAAATACATTACACTGGCAAATTATTTGCTCATAAAGTTGGCAAAGTCCTTTATCTTGGTTTTCCCTTTCATTGTTTTTACATATTGGTTCTCGTGAACTTGTGGAATATTATTCATGTTTATGGTGTTGATTCATGTTCCATGCACTTTTAAGAGAATTTCAAGTTACCATGGTAACAACTTTTAACATTTGTTTCACACCAGTCTGTCCAGCTTCAGTATATTTTTAATTCTCTTTGTCTCCATCATACACTGTCCACACTCCTGACAATAGTGCTTTATCCTAGATTGTAGAAAATGTTTGTTTTGTCGGAATCTTGGCTCATGGTTTCAACTCAGCTGCTCTAAAGCATAACCATATTCAGGTGATTTTTGCTCTTTGCTTCAAGTCTAGTAAAATTGTATTTAATGCATAGCTTAAGATTTTAAATATTAATATTTAGTAATTAATATTTTTAGCAGTTTTTCAAAACTGCAATTGCAAATGTTTATAATTGTGATTTTTTTTTTGCATTAGGTGGTACGGTTGAACTTTTTGCAAACACAGCAAACTGGCAAGTGATTATTTTCGATGGATTTTGTATAATGATGTATGCATTCAGTATCATACAGTCAGGAATGGAAATTGAAGAAATGGGTAAGTACATCACACAAAACTGTTTGAAGGAATTTGTGGATGATTCTGTAAGTTTTGTTATCCTAATATTATGATGGTAGTAAGCATTGTTTTTAGTGAAGACTTTATGGGTTCAACCCTTGGGGCATGCTTGAATTACCAATTTGCACCTTACTAGTCTGTTCCCACAAAGTAAGGAAAAACTACTGTGTGAATCTTTCAAATGCATTGTTTACCAGTACAAAACTTCTTTTGAGAAGATTAAATGGCTGGCTGGTTGGTGCGTCAAACTGACTCCTGGACAAAAATCCTTCCAGAAACATACAACATTGCATTTGAAACACCAGGAAAGTTTTTAAATGCATGTTGAGAGAACAGTATCGTACCTTAAACTTGGCATATTTCATGTGCTGTACTCAAACATTGCTGCTGTTAAAGCTTAGGTGTCTTGCACGGCTAAAAGCAGATGAAGCACCTCGTGTTTGTTTTGGGTTGGTGAAAGGAGTTGAGTTAAGTGCCCCTCTTCTGAAAAAATTTAACTTGCAAATATTTACAAATGTGCAGCAAGTGATGGCATCTCCAAATAAAAGCAGTGCTGGTCTTGTAATGGCTGCAGCTATCCTTCTATTGCTTCCCCAAAAGCTGTGTCTAGTATTTATAGCTTAGGTTAGAAATGATAAACTGCTACTTATTGAAAACATATTTAATTTGATTTTTTCTTTGTCATCAGTGGACAAACACATTAATTTAAAAGTTGAGATACAATATCATGCTGAAGTACATACATGTTATTAATTTAAAAAAAAAAATTAAATTTTTATCTTTAAAAATGTGGAGTTATTTAGTTTTGCGCCCTCTAGTAGCACCATTTTTTTGTCTTCCTATATTTGGGTAAAAATGGGCATTGTTATATTTAAAGTTGCTGAAATAATATATTGAATGTGATTAGCAAAAAAAAAAAAAGATAGCATCTGTTGCTACTTGTGAATTGTTTTTAGTCTCCATGTAGAGGATAATGTCTTATGCACAAATATCACATAAATAATTGTTTTTAGCATAAACATTTTTTTCTCAAAATTTTAATCAAATTCATGGAAATTTCATAATCACACAATTTTCCAATTTCTACATGCAAAAAATTTCATTTATATGCACTTCAGAGCTTATCTTCTTTCACTGAGCATGTTTGATTGTAAAGTTATAATGTTTGACTTGGATTCAAGATGTTTTGGGGTATATCTGAACTGGTTGCACTGCCGTGCTTTTCCCATTTCACGTAATCTCTGTTACAGTTCAGTTGTAGTTCGCTTCCCCACTGCCCCAGTCTTGCGTAATATGGTGGCTTGCTTATATGCATAAATAGACATTAAGGCTTGCATATATATTATTATTACAAGTGAATCGTTACGTTTTTCCATGTAGAAATCAGTTTGTATTTATTAGTATTGCTTATTGTTTTTATTGCAATCACAGATTTTACCCTTGATCAAAGAGATAGATTACAGTGGTGATGACTCCGTGCCGCTGGAAATATTCAATAATACTTGGGGCTGGATTGGGGAACTCAGTTTTTGGTGCTTACGTCTACTGTGGAATGAGTGGCTTGTGTCCTGGGCTGTGTGTCACCTCCACCTCCACCAGTCATTCCCACCAGTTATTTTCCTCTGTACAGTATACTTGGGATGCTCAAAATCAAAGGAAGAGCTTGGAGACTGAGTAATGGGTTCATGTATTACTCACACCCAGCCCACCCTGGGAGTAAACCTTGCTTGTGTCGTGTGGGAAAGGTGATGATGCAGATGCTGTGCGTAACAATGTCCTGGCAATGTAGAGATATGTTCTCCTTATCTCCTGGTGGTAAGGTTTGGGTATGAAGATGTAAGTTTAATGTGGAGCACACACTGTTTGGGGTTGGGGTAGATGTGGCTGGGTCTAACTTGGCCACAGTGATGTCAGCAACCCTTTGGCAGTGGTGTTGGTTACGCTTGTGGGGCTGACAGTACCATAGCGTGAACTTAGATTCTGCTACTGAAGAAAGATTATCCATGTCACTGCTGGGTCTAGAGGTGGTTTCCTTGGGGAGAATAAAATGTTGAACTACCTCTCTATTTCCCCACATCGGTACTTACCTCTACTGTGGTATGGTGGGCCTCGGTGAGGAGATCTGCAGGATACATCAGAGCACAGATCTGTTGAGACTTAACCTCTTGGCATCCTGCTAATGGGATTGTGTATCCCTACGTGATTGTGCCATGTGCACCTCCATACTTAGCACTCCTTCTCTCTTATTCCTTCAAGATGAGAGGGCATAAGAGGAATTCTGGAATTCCTTCATGATCCACATCTACATTTGCCCAAGTGGTAGGGCCTATGGTGTGCTCATCGACCACCAGTGACATGCGTAATTTTCGGCACTCCCTGGTAGATATATGAGTTTGTTGACAGGACACTCTTATGGGGGCAAGCAGGAGTGCGGCGTCAGTACAACAAACTCTCAAGACGAATGGTTAAGTGTTTCCGAAAGGTTCTTTAGGATAAATTTTTTTTTGCGTATTAAATTTGATAAAAAGGCAGCAATAATCTTGTTTCAATGGTTTGAGTGAAATTATACCAAACTTTGGTGTGCCAGAACCTAAGACTGCAAAATCTAAATATGTGAGTGAAAACAGCGTTCATTTTCCAATGTTAAAATGGTAATTATGCAGTTTAGGGGATTTTCTGAACGAAACATCCTACACCAACAAAAGTAGCATAATGGGTTCTGCACAGCTTACCTTGTTCATATTTAAGAGGGGGTCATGTTAAAATAAGTAGAACATATTAAAAAAAATTTAACAAAATTGCAAAATGTATGAGCAGTTTGGCCAGTTTGTTTACGTCGGTTGCCATGTTCAATGGCTGCGCATCGCTGTTTCCCACGCTACCTACCGGTCGCGGATATTCAGGAGGCCGTAATGTTAAAATAAATCATTAACATTATCACAATTATGCCCCTTTTTTATGTTGGACGCCGTAATATTTGGTGATTTTCGGCATCGTGCCGTCACCTTATTGACTGTAGGTCGTTGATGTCATCGTAACGGTCTTCCATACATCATCGTCATAGAATTTCAGTTGCCGTTCAGATGCGAAACAGTGCGGTTGTGTTGTTGCGGACGGGACTTGTAAAGTCAGAATCTGACCGATTTAAAAACTGAGAGTGCAATAACGAGTGCTTCTGTGCGTATTTTCGCCTATGAACATGTGCTTCTGTGCATAATATTTGCCTATGTGGCGGCTGTTACTTGTTTCGTAGAGTTAGGTAATGTGTACAACAGTTGAATTGGCAGAGGACAGAGGAATTGTACTCGCCGCTACCTAGGTGAGTTAATTGATATTCCTCCGTGTGTTTTACGAATCCTTTAAATCCCTAACATCCTAGATTTGACTAAATTCGTATATTAGATTAAAACCCTAAAATCCGAGGTTAGTTTAACCCTACTATCCTAGGTTAGATTAACACCCAACAATCCTAAATTAGTTTAAAACCCAACAATCCTAGGTTAATTATGTAAAATAGTGATTCACTCATCGTGGGGTTAGGTTAGGTGGGCACATATTACGAAATTAGTCTGACATTAATGCCTCTAGTATATTCGTGTTCTGCATAATTAGTAGAGTGGAAATATACCACTTTTCGGGGTTTTTTTTGCAGAAAAGCCCCTAAACTGCATAATCACATTATCACGATTTATGCACGAATAAAGCCATAAGACCCATGGTAACGTAAATTTCACATACGGCAGAAGAAGACAAAATGAGGACAAAAGTAGACCTTGAGCAGGTTCTTCAAAAGTGCTTAATTAACCGTGAAAAGCTTATATCTAAGAAGCACTGTGGGCACAGTGACAGGATTAAAACTTATTTCTATAGAGTTGCCCATAGTTGGGAAGCTAGACTTTGGAGAAGTTACAGATAACTTTGCCGAACTCAAAGTTGGAAGAAATTTTAATGTACTATGTGTATACATATATATGCATATACACATATACTAACGCAGAAATGAATGATATGTATTTGGAATATATACTGTATTTAGAGTTGCATATTTCTAATATGTGGATTGTAGTGCTAATCCAGAGAATAATGTTATATATCAGTAACATATAAATATAAGTTAATTAAAATATGCTGGATGGGGTCCATATAAAAGATTGCTAAAAATGCAAGTTTCTATGACATTACAACATGTCAGTCGGGAGATTGGTGGGAGACATCCTTGCTGATAACACTAACATGTAAATTTACTAAGCTAGAAACAGTGGTTAACAGCTATAAATACAGGCCCGGAGCCCAGCTCAAACAAAAACACGGTAGCAAGCCGCCGACTCAGTGATTTGACCCAAGTCTCTCGGGCTGCAACTAGATTTGCAGACACACTTAACAAGTTATGGGCCCTTAGGTCCCTGGTCTCGTGACAGCATGGCCTTCCGAGGGCATATGAGAGATCGGCAGCGGCAAGTTTCTAATTCAGCTTCTGTGTGCATTGTTGGCTTTTCCTGAAGAGTTACAAGGAGTAGCCTTATTTGAAATCTTCTGTGGCGGTGATCACTCAGAACATCGCAGTATGTAGTGTTGGTGGTAAGTGGCATTAACATATTAAAAGGGCATAATTGTGATAATGTTAATGATTATATTTGTGAATTAAATTAACAGTGAGAAGAGTCCCTGCTATAAAATATCCTCCGTGAATAATGATATGCCTAAATGCTGGTTTTATTATGTGATGTGATTCATTTTTACCAAAATGTAAAGAGGGCACACTTATCACGAGTGGCTAGAAGTTGGTTGGCTAGAATTCAAAACTATAGTGTAAAAATGTGATTCGTAAATAGAAAATATGTGGTTCCATTTGTACGATTGGCTATTACTACAATAAATGTTAAGCCATAGTTTTTAAAATATAAACCCACGTGCAGAAATTACATGCAGGTTTTAAGAAGTTCATGGAATTAACTCAAAATTACCTCTTTTTAATAGTAAAAATAAGGTATTCAAGCTAGCTCAATACACCTGAGACAATAATAAACACGAGGCACTGAATGAATGGATAAAACAAAATCACCCCTGATTTACAGTACAAGTTATCACTTTGTATGCACTCTATTTATATGATTTGAATAAAATGCATGAAATACTGAAGAAATCAACTAGTTATTTTCACCACAAACAGCTGTATTTAATAATAAGCTGTCATTTTCCAAGTTACATATTTGAATTAATTAGAAAATGTGATCAGAGGGAGAGGTAAACAGAGTGAAACAAAAGAAGCAATCTGGGTGAGATACAAGGAAAGAGGAAGACAATGTGGACAAAGGAAGCGAGCAGAGGGAGAGGTAAGCAGAGAGGTAGACAAAGGAAGCAAGCAGAGGGAGAGGTAAGCAAAGGAAGCAAGCTGAGTGAGAAATAAGCAGAGAGGGAGACAAAGGAAATAGCTGAGTGAGAAATAAGCAGAGAGGGAGACAAAGGAAATAGCTGAGCATGAGGTAAGTAGAGTGAGTGCAAAGAAAGCAGGCTGTACAAGAGGTAAGCAGAGAAGGTTACAAAGGAAGCAACCAAAGTGTGGGGTAAGCGAGAGGGAGACAGAGACAAAGGAAGTAGGCAGAGCAAGAGGGAGACAGACAACACTAGTCTTCTTTATTTGTAGATTTTTCCCCTTCTAGGAGTGTCATTGGGCGTGGGGGGGGGGGCAGCCACCCCCCTGACACTGCCTTGTCTTAATGGCCATCTCCCTCTTATTTCCCATCTTGCACTTGAATACCTTGAATACAAAGGACTGCTTACTGATTTGCCACTTACTTTCTTCTTTTCACCTTTTGTTATGAGGCTTGAAAGTGAAACATACTGTCTCTCTGTTGGAGCCGTAGGGATGGAGGAATGTTGCCTTTTCTATGGGAGAGAGAGAGAGAGTAAGTGGTAGCCGGAGGTTGGCGGAAGAGATTCCAGGAACATGAGGTGCAGCCTGGCTCCTTGTCTCCAATACAAATGACTGTATGGCAATGGCATGCAAAATAAAAAAACACTAACACAGTTTTGAATGAATGACAATAGTTACTCGTAAATATGCGTAACTACCCAATTCTCTCGCAGCTACATATTGAAACTCTGGNTTGAATGAATGACAATAGTTACTCGTAAATATGCGTAACTACCCAATTCTCTCGCAGCTACATATTGAAACTCTGGCTGCATAAGATATGCAATGACAAATTTTTCCTAGAATTTGGAAGTCAAAATACAGGATGCATAAGATGTGCAAGGGCATAAGATATGTGGGTAAATACGGTAACTTCTTAAAAGTGTATTGTGTACAGTTTTTTTTTAAATGTGGAAGTTACCTTACTAGTTATTGACCAAAAACGCTGCAAATTCACAGCCCAAGAAAACTACTAGAAGAATAAGATTTGTCAATCAATTTTTACATAATGAGATTTGATAATTTTTTTTAAGAAATCTTAAACAGTCTTGCCTGTAGTATGCTCTCTTAAGCATGCTAGCTATTTGTATTTGTCAAGCCCCTGATAAGTTATATTGCATAAAGTGCATGTTGTGTATAGTGCATGTGTTTGCATGTATGTC
This sequence comes from Clitarchus hookeri, assembly GCA_002778355.1. Taxonomy (NCBI): domain Eukaryota; kingdom Metazoa; phylum Arthropoda; class Insecta; order Phasmatodea; family Phasmatidae; genus Clitarchus; species Clitarchus hookeri. Next base: position 216,140 of record NQII01001703.1, on the reverse strand, counting down.
CCAATTGTGTTTACTGTGTTGTATGTCTGAAAATCTTTAATTTTGGGCTTTGGCTTCTGATGTATGCTTTTTTCAGGTAAAAAGTTGTCAAGGAAGTGTGAATGGTTGTCCTCATGTGATGACTTGTTAAAATTGTTGAAACCTGTATTGTCAGCAATTTTATGTCGTTATTATCCAGAAGGTAGGTGTTAATAAAGTACATTGCATCTGTGCTTGAAACTGTAATTTCTAATAAGTTTTAGTATTTCAATGTTTGCATGTACTGGTTGCAAAGAGGTATTTTCTGAGCATGTATAGTCTATTCGTGATTTCTTCACACTTTTTTAATCAAACCTTTAAAAAATCACTCCATGTTGGACGTGTTTGGTTGTTTCCTAAATAGTTTTGTATCACTAACGTTTTATACTTGTGCTAGCATAAAAGTACCTTATTTTTGCTTAAATTGAACTTTACTTATATTTTATCTATAATTCATAATATTTTATTTATAATTACTATGAACAAAAACAGGAAGAAAATAGGTGTGTTGGGAATGCCTAGTAAGAAATAATTCTTATGCAGAATATTATTACACTGAGTGCGCTCAAATATGGTGTGCTGTCACTTTGGTGTAATTTTGTAGACTCTGTTAAGTTTTGTTTGCATGTGGCAGAGAAATATCCTTGAATCAGAATTTAGCAGGGCTTCAGAAAAGTGTGAAGTAATCTTGAAAGACCTATAGAAATTTGTACGCTAATGTGTAAACAAATGGGTTGTAGAATTGTATAAAATTGGTGGTTACTGTTTTAGAATTCTATTGGTTTTCTTGTAATGCTTGTTGTATGGGTAGCTGGTTTTATTTTGTACATCTACGTCTATTTTGAATCTTGATTCCATGCATGCTAAAATANCTTGTTGTATGGGTAGCTGGTTTTATTTTGTACATCTACGTCTATTTTGAATCTTGATTCCATGCATGCTAAAATATTCCTCTGGGCTCTGCTTTCTTGTGATTGATTCCCTTTTCTGTTCATTGTTCCAAGCTTGCAACTGAAAGGGAAGATGGCCTGCATGAAATATAATTTTATTTAGCCTCTTCCTGTACCCAAATTCTTTTGCTGAAATCATATAGGGTGGTCTTTGGTCGTGCAACACTGTGTACTGAATATACAGATACGTTACCCTTGCTGTGTAAAAGTTGACCCCACACCTCATCCTCCACTAGGAGGTAAATTTGTTTGTACGCTTTCCCTGATAACCTGTCACCATTGTTGTGTAAATCTGCACTTGGTATGCATATAGGATCTTTCCCTGGTTACATGATCATTCCTGAAGTAAATGGGGTTGAGAAAGTGCACAATCGTCAAAGAATCCCCTTAAGTCGTGGGATTTGCGAGACAAGAGATGAGAGACGTCCTTCTGTAGCAACGCATCATTCGAGCAGGACTCTTGTCGTTGATAATAGTGGTGCCTCCTTGAGCTATGAGGAAGTCGTCAGCCTGGCATGTAGAGACCTTGACTTGTCACTCTGTAAAGGTACCGTTGTTACAACCATGCAGTCCTTGCTGGTGAATAATATCAATGAACCAATCTCTCACTGCTGTGTACCCTTGCTGTGAGCGTGAGGCTCAGTCTCGTGGTTTGGGTGGGATGCTATTCCTGCCAAGTTCCACGTCCAGCCAAGTTTGGCAATGACTCTGCATCATCTTGCTCCATATTGTAGGCAGTACTTTTTTTATGTACATAGATTCATATCTTGGGGATCAACACTTGGGTGGAGTTTACATATGGACAGACTTTCAAAAGACTCAGAGTGACCACTGGTGCTTGAAGTTCCTCAATCTATCCCCTCTATAGTCCAGGTGCTTATGTATTCCTTCTTATTTGTGAGCTATCTGGATGCTGGCAGCGAATCACACAGTGTGCTTTGCTGTCGACATCTACTCAGTGTCTATAGAACCAATAGCTACTGAACATAGTCATTTTGCCCCTTATATGGTCCTTTTTGGCTTTGCCTCTTGCTGCCCCAATCAACAATAGACTGTCACTTTAGGTAAACTTTTTAAACAAGGTGTTATTTTTATTTTGCCCTGCAGTGTGATTAGGGGCCAAAATTTACATGGTGAAGGCTAAGCGAGGAATGGCAGTGACAAAAGCTGATAAAAAAGTGATCTCGAACTCAGAGCTAGTTTACCTTGAGTACCAAGTGGAAGTAGATGAAGACCTCTGCCAACAGATAACAAATACGTAGTGCACTTCAGCACTCAGCTCAGATTTTGCTGCATTCTCTCTCCGCCCCCGTATTACTCTACCACCCTCTTATCATAACACTGGTTGTCTATCCTGGTTATACAGATGAGTTTGTTCAAATTACTTTTTCCTCTGAAAAATAATCCCCGAGTTAATTTTGTACCATTGCTACAACACCACTCTTGCTTGTCTTGTGGAATGGTAAAAACTAACAGATTAAATTTATCTTTAGTGTTATTATATTATTAACCATACATGAATTATACTGTTTTTATTTTGTGCAAGAAAAACCTTTGATGTATTTCAGGGACTGTTAAGATAAGTGCTCAGAATGGACTTTTATAACATGGTTTTAGTTTTCATTATTCAGGAGTTTCAATATCAATATTGATTTTCTATACTCAGGATTCATGCACAGTTTCTTTTTTTTACGTGTAGTCTTCTTATTTAATTAATTTTGTTTTGCAGTGATTGCAATTTTAAAGAATTAAAAATGTACAGAACATGCAATAGATGGTTTGACATGTAAAGTTAATGAATTTTTAGCATGCTAGGAGTAATCTCAGTTTATTTAAATCAAATGGGACTTTTTTTCTGTCCAAGTTTATAAGCATTCCGTGCCTCCCCGTCTCTTTTGTTTTCCTGTTTGATTCAGATGGACAACTTTCATGTGTTTAACGCAGAAATTTTTCTCAATATATTAGTGCTTATAGGCCTCGCTCAGCCAGCAGTTTGAAATAAACTCTTGTAGAAGTTGGTCATAATGACTGAGATTGTCCTGTAATTATTTGGTTTTGAGTTTTTTGTGAAATGTGTTAATATTATGAAGGATATGGAAAAAATTTGAACTGGCTGTTTGATTCTTGTTAAAGTCCAACATTCATAAGCATGGTAGTATTGACTGTTCAGTGTGTATAATAGAATTACAAAGTTACCTCTTGTTCATTTACATTTGGGGTAAGAATAGAAGAGCATATATATAATTGTTAACATATTTTTCCTGTGGGAAGTTCTTTTAAAGGAGTGCAGAAAAAACCAGTCAGTGGCAAATTGACATGTACAAAGAATATGTCACAGCAGAATTAGATGATAGAGAACATTAGTTTTTATATAATACTGTGAATTTGTACATAGTAGACTATGCCATTGCTGCCTGGGTGAAGGTATAGCTGTCGAGGGTTTCAGTGTGAGAAAGTGCCATTGGCAGTTTTCCCTGTGCTAGATTTGACAAGTTACGTCATCACTGAGTGACAGTGCAGACAGGATTCACCAAGATGTCCAAAGGAGGTGGCACAAGGACTGTCTCCACAAACTCCAGTTTCATCTGCTATGGAGCCATCAGGCACGCCCACTGTAACAAGTTGTTGATTCATAACAACTGGTTGTTTGTAACCTTTTCAGCGGTAAATCATCAACCTTCATGCAGTCAATGATGACATAGTCAAGAACTTCTTAAGGGTCGACGTCATCCCTTTTGCATAAATTCTGTTTTTTCACATCATGATTTAGGATTCATTGTAATTACTGACAATGTACAATTATAGAAAAGTTATATTTTACGAGTTGCTTAATATTCTTGTGCTGGATTTTAATTGTGTGCTATCTGCTAGTTGTAAAAAGTTGAGAACATATTCATATTTTATCAATAAGTTCTTGCCTTTTTGCAAGCAGGAAATAACACACAGTGCAAATTAGATACAAAAGTATTAAACAGCTAGTAAAGTGTAAATTTTATATAATCAAACATTTTCAATAATACCTCTGAAACTGAAATTATGACATGAAAATGAAGAATTTCTTCAAAAAGGGGAAAGCTAAGCCTTAAGAACTGGTGGTTAGTTAAGGGAAGTTATTATCTGTAAATTTTCATCACAATCAGATAGGAACTAAAATCCTCAATAAGTGTTTCACGTAAGTCTCGTAGGAAACCAAAAGAATTTATCTTTTTTTTTGTAGTAATTGTTTTCCCAATTGTAAGAGGACCGTACAGTTGGCGTAGTGGCTAGTAGAGGCTCGTCTCGGCGGCTAGTAGAGGCTCGTCTCGGCTCGTCTCCCATCAAGGTAAACAGGGTTTGATTCCAGACAGGAGACGTTAAGGGTCATTCAAACCTCTTCACTCCACTCCCTATCATGTGTAGGTATATTTTCTGAGTTACCTAAAGTGTACTGTTTTATTTTGAGGCTAAATAAGATCATGTTTGTTGAGTATGTAGTTTTTGAGGAGGGGGTGGGAAGAAGACATGACATATTAAATTATTAATATCTTTACTAGGGTAGTTCTGATAATGTTTTGTGTGTGGAAAAAATAATTAATTTTACTATTTTATTTTAGTTCATCAAAGTGGATTGTCGAACACAGAAGATAACATTAAATGTCTGCAACAGACTTATGAAGAAAAAGTTGTAAAACCTCTAGACACCATGCAACAGATGATCTGCAATCTTTTACCATTTAATTTCAGGTAATTATCTACATGTTTCTTCCTCAGGTAGTGCAGCATTTAGCAAGTTCTCTTTTGATCAGAAGTATATTTTAATCGTTAATGGTATATTTCTGTGCCAGAAATAATTTTATTTTGCCTATTACTTGTGGTACACTATTTTGTAGAATAACCTGAAGTTTAATATTTTTCATTCAGGTATGGTTTTATACCATGAATTTGAGAATTTTTCCTGTGTAAATGTTTTTATACCTTTTTTTTAGAGTGGAGTTGCTGGAAAATATTTTCTCCTTGTTGTTCCTGAGATTCGAAGATCTTCAAAATGAAAGTTCATCGGAGAGTGGTAGTGATGGTGAGGAAGCAGACATGGCAAGTTCAGTTAACAAAGATGAATCTATAATTTCAGAAGATCTTTCAACAGCAACATCGCTCGGTGATGTGTTTGAGAACGTGGATAACGTGTCTGCCCCACTGAGCGACATACCGTTGATCAAGGTTGGTGTTTCAGAGTCGTTGTACTCTGATGCACAGGAACACCATTCCAGCAACGTCCAGCAGCCAACATCTGACCTCCAGAAACCTCAGACATTCTCCACTGGTTTACTTCAGTCGTCTAGCACACCAACACCGGAGGTGCTCAACGTCTGTCGTAACAGAAGTGATCGCTTGCAAGACGTACTGGATGTGAGAAGGAAGTCTTCATGTGTGCATAACTCGTCTAAAAGTACGAGTGAAAGCAGTTGTGTGAGAACCAATCAGGGGTTCTTGTGCAGCAAATTCATTGTCCGTGATATGCTGCACTGTTTAAAGGCATGCATTGTGAACACCAGTTCTTCCTTGCATACTTCCTGGTCGCTTGAGGATGACAACGTGCATTTTCAAGATGTACAGTCCTCGGTCAGGCCTGAGGCGCTTCAGAAGAGACTAAACAGGTGAGTTACAATGTGTTTATTTCATGCAGGATTCAAAAAAGTATTTTTAATAGTTCAGAACCGGTGACTATTTTACATTTAAGAATTTTGTTAAGTTTATGTCCGAATGGGTGGTGATTTTACATAGGCCTAATCTTTAAAGGGCACTGTAGTAGTGGAAAAGGTTTTTGAATACTTGTTCTGTTTCTTTTTTTTTGATTGCGTAATGTTTTATTGTTTGAGAATTGCAATTGCAATGCAATTACTGACTTCTGTAGGTATCATCCATCGTTTCCAGTAGTAATGTTTTCATCTTTTAAATGTTATAACATTTTTAAATACAAAAACAATCAATACTATTATACAAACAAAATAGATGCTTCCCCTGCCCCTCCAAATTTTTTTTTTGTATTTATAAGATATTAATTTTTTTTGTATAAACACAGCTTCCTCCCCTCTCCACCGAAGACAGTGGTCAGTGTAGCTGCTTTGGTAGGTCTTCCTCCCGCAGGGGTTGGCTTTGCATGCGTGTCAATCATAAGCCAGACAAAATTCAACATTGCAACATTTATAACTGAATTTCTTTTACCTTTGTTAACACTTGAAAATCCTCGTATAATAGCAATGCAGTAGTAATGATTATATGGGAAACGAAAGCATGATAAAACAATGTTTCGGTTAGTAGAGGGCAATGTTATATCAAAATACATTCATAGATTACTAAAAACTTGATGCACAAACCATATTGTAGCAGGAGACTGGATGTGTTTTTAGTAGTGTATAACAGTGGATGCAGAAACACTGTAGTGTGCTAAACATACATTGATGAGCAATTACGTTATGATCACCTACTGTAGCCGGCAGACGTCTGTGCATGTCTGAGCGTAGGGAAGCGGGGTAAAGCGGAGCAAGGGGGCAAGAGATGCATGCGCAGGTCTGGCTGTGCTATCGGCTATTCCACAAACATAGGTTATGGTGGACTCAGTTATATGTACGGCAATGGAGGGCGAAGGACATTTGCAGAGGTATAGAAAAGTTATCCTCAGTGTTACAAACTTGCACTTGCCCATGATATTCGTATACGACCACATACCATAAAAATTATACAACTGAAATGCTGTTTAGTTTGTAACACTTGGTGCAATTTCGCGTAAATTCATTTATGTGCACATTTTAACAAAATTTAACTAAACAGTAATTTTAGGTCGGTGCTTTTATTTTGAAACTACATAAACGTTTTATATCTTTATTTGCTCACAGTCGTGATATTGAGTGTTTTTACTCACAGTCGACTGACCCGCGGTATAAAGATAGCCTACACACAGTTTTTATAAAATAATAAATAAAATAATAAAACTTTAAAAATGCTGTTGCTATGACATATTACTTTCGACAGCATAATGTCCATCTATTTAACAATTTCCACCCAATTAATCTGTGTGTAAGCATTCTTGTCGTGTTTAATAGTAGTTTATGTACAATTGTGGTCTACATACGTCTAGGTTTTCAAATTAAAAAGCTCATGAAAATCACAGTAAATCATTGATAGTTTATATATGTAAAATGGTTTTAATTAGTTTGTCAGTTTATGTATTATTTCTAGAATTCCAAATTGTGTGCAAAATTACTCTGTCTCGTATAACTTGGCAAGATTATGACAGTCAGTGAGTGGCAATTTGACGTATACGAAGCAACAATGTGCCATTTACAAAATCCTGTATCAACTGATGCACGAATGAACAAAAATTAATATTATGTTGGCTATTTTGAGTGCACTGCCAACGCAAATCAGACAAGCAGTAAATACGTGCATAACAGAGAGTTCTTAGATTAATAATTACGTTATATTTTACGTGGTCACAAAACAGCAGTTGTTAGTGTTACAAAGCAAACTTCGTGCTAAAGTAGCAATGTTTAGGTGTTCAAAAGAAAATGCACATTAAAATGATCCATATTCAAATGAAACGCAACTTCAAACTTTGGGAGTTCTTTTCAAGTCGTATCGCCACTCCCCATCCATGCCTTCCATACATGCCAGATATTAATTCCAAAAGCCTACAGAAATATCGCAGGGTTTCGTTGAATTATTTTTTCAAATAATTTGACGAATTAAATTTCAAACTAGTGTCGTTTCGAGCTAGTAATAGGAGAAAAGTCAACTCTTAAAAAGACGGGATCAAGAGGCAGGCCAATGTGCTGCTACCTGTTGAGTTACACATTCGGCTCACAACGGCTCACAATACGCCCTGCCACACCATCTGTCAGCTGTCTCCCAAAGCACTTCTAGCCAGAAAAAAATAGCTTTCTTGTGTAAAGTAATAAATTTACGAACAGATACCAATGGTTTTTTTCCGCGAGCTCTGTATAATTTTTAAAGTAACATGTATTTCTGGTAACAGCAATTATGATTACTAGTAATTTATATTGGGTCAGTAATCGTTGCTTCTTCGTCCATTAGACGTAATGTTGTTCTCCTGAAAACCCATTTCCTTGTTGTTTTCGTGTTGTTGCTATACTGTATTAATAAAACGAAGAAAGTGGGATGTGCGAGGGTAGTTTTTAAGCAATTATTATGTGATTCCATGCCACATATTTCCAACTAGAACTATTGAGTATCTGTGATAGCAGAATTACTGCTTTGCAATAGTCGTTGGTGTGTTGTTGGCGAATGAAAGTGCGTTGTCAAGCAAATTTCCCTAATTACTTTTATTTCAAGTATTATCATATTAGCTCTAACGTCCAAAGTGTTATAAGAACTACAATTACCATCTCGCAAATGTTTACTTAAATGCACTCTCTCAGATAAATTAAAAAAGAGGTATCAAATATTACATTTTTTGCGAGGTTTTATATTTTTACTTTTATAACCTACGAATTTTTTAGACAGGTGTCAGTCTATAAATACCTTGCTTTCTTTTCCCATATAATCATTACTACTGCATTGCTATTATACAAGGATTTTCAAGTAGAGGCAGACATGGATACAGGATACATGGATACGTGGACATGGATATAGTATAATGACGCATTATTATTAATTTTCGTGACACGTGTGTCATTTTTCTTTTGTTTTGGTAAGCTTCATAATATTTTTATTGGGTTTGAAATTAAAAGCCGTGGTAGTTAGTTTTACAGTGATAGTTTGTTTATCGGGCATACGTTTGCCGTTTAACATTTATCAGGCATCCGGTTGCTGTTTTGAAAGTTGGAGATTTTGTTAAGCGTCAACATTAGATTAGCTTCTTTCAGACTGCGTCAACAGTTTTGCTGGACAAGTTTTGTATGACGCAGTTTCGATAACGTGGGGTGTCGCCATTGAAGTCAGTTGAATCAAGTCACTCGTTTGAAGCAATAGTCAACTAGTGCTCGCCTAGGCCGCGTCGGGCATGGTGCTAATCCCCACACCGGCAAACGTGAACTTGCAAGATTATTTCTCTGCCGGTGTTGGAGGTCGCAGCATTTATTCTTCTTGCGATACAAGTTTTTAAGAAATGAATTAATTCGTAAACGACTGTGGCGCTGTTCTGCACTTGTCTGGTTATCTGAAACCTGTTAGTACTCTGAACTTCGTATGTGAACTGTGTCACTTAACTGGTAAATAAAAGTATAGAACAATTACACTGGAACTTGACTTTATTTAATATTTAATTGGCATCCATTTTACAGAGTCTCGTGTTACTCCGTCTTGAGCTAGTCAAGTGGTAAGTTATAGCTCTAATGGCAACTTAAAGCTGGCTATAACTGAGCGCGTGCCACATTACAAAATGGCGCCCAATGTGGGGCACGAATAATAACCACACGTGAAGACTGATCTACGAACATCGAGCAGCACAACACCAAGTTACCGGCAGTTTCAGTGACCGACGTCGAAGTTCCAGGTACGAGACGACCTCATTTTACAACAGCAGTAACACGGTAAGAAATCGTCAATCAACAGTGAAGCCACCAGTACAAAGAAATTCCAAGAATTTTTTTGTTTATTTTAATTCATGTGCAGGTTATGTTAATTTCACGACGAGTAATTTTATTTAGTTTGGTTTGTTAAAGATAATTTTTATATTAATGACTAAATCGTAACTACTAAATCGTAACTGAAATAAACTGGCACAATTATCTCAGGAAATGAAGGGTACATGGTCAGCAGAAATGTTTAATATCCTGTTGTCCTTACAGAAAGGACAACAGGAGTTTAAACAGAAACTACAGGAACTTAAACAAGTAATTAGGCGACAAGCAGAAAAGAGTGAGAACAAATTTGCAGAATTAATAACAAAGATAAGACAACTGGGGGGTTGAATCTATAAATAGGGTAGAAAAAGTTCCAACATTAATTGCCCCACGTTGGGCGCCATTTTGTAACGTGGCACGCGTACAGTTATAGCCGGCTTTAAGTTGCCACTCTGCTATAAGTTACCACTCGACTAGCTCAAGACGGAGTAACACGAGACTCTGTAAAATGGACACCAATTAAATATTAAATAAAGTCAAGTTCCGGTGTATTTGTTCTATACTTTCATCTACCAGTCAAGTGACATAGTTCACATACGAAGTTCAGAGTACGAACAGGTTTCAGATAACCAGACAAGTGCAGAACAGTGCCACAGTCGTTTACGAATTATTCATGTTATAAAAACTTGTATTGCAAGAAGAAGTTACGAAGGCAGGAGGGACGTTCGTTCTCCTCCTGGCACCCTAGCGACCTCCCACACTAGCGGAAATAATTTAATAGAATTGAAAGTTCAAGCCGAAAGAAATGAAGTGAAAAAAGATTTAGCGGTCGCGGGTGCTTGCCGGTGTGGGTGAAGCTCGTCACGCCCGATGCGTCTTCACTGACGGTTGGTTACTTTTTCTTTTTTAGGCGATAGACACCCCGAGTATTTATTCTGTGGGCCTATCGCTCCCTTCTCCTAAGATAAGGGCACGGCAGCCGGCATCTGCCAGCAGCGTCATCCAAACTCCGCTGTGTCCCGCTTAACTGCGCCGTCAAGATAAAGATAAACACACTTCTCGTACAAAACTTGTCGACGCAGTCTGAAAGTTTCTAATATAATGCTGACGCTTACTGAAAACTGAAAACTACGACGTTTGAAACGAAATGGCAAACGTATGCCAGATAAACGAACTATCACAATAAATAAACCACCACGGCTTTAATTTTGAAAAAGATAAAAATATTACGAAGCTTAGCAAAGCTAAAGAAAATGAAACACGTGTCCCGAAAATTAATAATACTGCGTCATTACAATAGGTGTAACTGATGAGGTAGATGCATCTGATGTGGCAGATGCATCTGATGTGGCAGATGCAATTGATGGAGAGGCAATTGTTGATGGAGATGCAAATGAATATATTGATGGTGATGTGATGTTCTCAATTTTTAATCTTGAAATGTGTTCTTTTCCTTTGCTATGTGAAACAACATTACTTCTTCCCATACTGTCCACTGCGAAACTTTTCCTATACACTTTGCATTTCATTTATACATATCATTAGCATCAGTCACCACCCACTCAAACTCTTTCTCCCACTTACAATTATATTTTATTTTACCTCGTCGCACACCAATCATGATTTTAAATTAGTAGCCTATTGATTGAAACGAATAACATCTATAATGCGACTCTAGGGGGCTTGGCTAGCTAGAAATTTTCCATTGTAATGCAGACCTACATCACCAACAACGGACGCACACAGCCTGCAACATAAGTAATATCAAACAAAAACGAAACTAAAAAAGTTGGTGTGTCAGACACAATTAAAATGACAATTATCACGACATTAAGTTGATTGAGCAGCACAAAAAAAAAAAAAAAATTAGCGCTGAACAATACACATAAAAAGTCACACCACTACCAACAGTAAGTAAAAGGAATAATCACTGCCAATTAACAAAATATTCTCTTAACGATACAGCGAATCACCGTAAAAACACATTGACACCAATCCGTTATCTCTTTTGTTAAACATTTCCGGACGAAAGAGACAAAGCCGACGTCTACCACAACTGACATCTGTCAACGCTACCGGCAACCTTGTTATTGTTGTTCCAACGTGCAGTGTTGCCAAAACCTTTATGTTTATTTCTCATATGAAGCAACAAAAATGCTTGCGCCACACCAAAAATCTCATACATGTACATTTCTAAGATAAAATTGATTAAAATAGTTTATAACAATTCTATTGAAAACTGACACGTGGTTTAGTGCCAATTCGCCTTGAATTGCGCTTCCCGTCTTCTATTTTCAACGGTATTAGACTGCTGTGCTGTGCTGTGCTGTTTTTAATGGATGCACCACGCATCGTACACAATTCATCATTCCAAACCACTCGTGTCTGTATACGAGAATTCTCGCACGTTTTGCTGCCAACAAAACCAAACCATGACAAGCGTTTTTGAGTTCACACGAACACAGGCTGGGCGGTTGGGTTAGCCTCCGCCCACCGCCAAACTGCACCTGGGCCCGACTGCACGGGAACATTCCTTTTCTGGGAGACATATGACAGTGTGAGCAGCGTAGTACACTTATTTGCAACAGCACTAACTTTTCCTGAGTGTGTTCCCTAACAATACTAATTATAACAAATTTAACCATAATTTGAAATTCCAGTACAGAACAATGATTTTCCTGTACTTTCCTGTACATTCCAGTATTAAAAAAATCCCTGTACATTTCCTGTACTTCCCGTATTTTCCCATCAGATGGACACAGTGTGTAAAATGTGTTCAAATTGGCTTAACATTTTGCTGTCTCAAACCCCTCAATGTTTACAAACTTTGTGAACAAATATTGTCTCGAGTAATGCATTCCCGTCGAGATATTTCTTACGCCGCACCGTAAATCTTTACATCAAATATTTATATTCCTCTCCCTCCTTCCCCATTTTAAAGGTGAAGCATCTAACCATAGAAAATATTCCACCTCTATCATTGTTGCTTTTGTGTAACATGGTTTTAATTCGATACTGTTGAATATTTTGACAGAAAATTTGCACTCAATAACAGAAAAGCAACTGACTTCTGTTGAACTGTACATGCAGAAGGTAAAGAAATCATTCGGCACACACTGTCACATATACACTGCAATCTGTTGTTGCCAGTAAAAATGTCTCCTCCGGTTTTACAGAATGTTTTTATGTCCGCGCATATACTGCCGAGTCGCTGTCTTGCCGCTCAGCTACAGACCGGTCCATGCCGAGTTGCAGTCTAGGGAGTAGGAGGGGACTCGCGTGTACAGAGTCGGAGTAGGACCACCTTTAGCCTGCAGAATCGTGGCTAAACGCAAAGGCATTGATTCAACGAGGTGGTGGAAAGTGTCGTGGGGTACCTGATATCACAAGCGCAACAGTAGGTCCTCCAGTTGGCGTACAGTCCGAGGCAGTGGTGATGTAGCATGAACCTGCTTCTTCAAGTCAATCCACAAATGCTAGTTTGGGTTCATATGTCGGCTATCTGGGGGTCAGGGCATTAATGCAAATTCACTGTCATGTTCCTCGAGCCTGTCATTCATAATCCCTGCAGTGTGTCATGGCGTATTGTCATGTCAAAAGTGGCAGTTGCTAGCAGGGAACACTCTTGACATGAACGGTTGTACTTGGTCATCAATAACATTGAGATACCAGACACTTGTCAGGGATTTGTGTACCAGAATAATGGGCCCCAATGTTTCCCATGAAAACATCACCCATACCATCACACCTCCTCCTTCAGCATGTCTCCGCCCAACAGTGCACTCAAGTACTGTAACCTCTGATGGTAATTGACGTACATGCGCTTGGCTATCAACATGATGTACTAGGAATCAAAATTCATCGGACAAGGCAACCATTTTACAATCATCCGTAGTCCAGTGTCAATGATTTTGTACCCCCTCATGCAGTCAACATGGAGGTATGAGTGGATCTTCGATGCTGCAGTCTCTTCAGCAGCTATGTTCGATGGACCATGTTCTGTGAAACATTGTCCTGGTCACCACTGTTGTATCTCAGTGCGACTTCTCAAATTGTGGTAATGCGGCCGCTCTGAAAAAAAAAAAAAGTGACAGCATGGGTCGACACAAGGATGGATATTGTGTCGTTGTTTCCCCATTATTGTACCACTTTTGATGTGTGCTCACAACAGTGGCTTGAGCGCAACCAACAAGACAAGTAGTTTCAGAGATGCTGGTACCAAGGCGCCAATGCCATCATAATCTGACCTCTGTTAAACTTTAATAGGTCAGCTGCTTTTACCCATTCTGACGCTGCAGACCCTTCTAACAGTAAGCCTGTGGACCTGCCCCACATATGCCATGCTGCCAGCGCATCTTGTCTAACCCTTCATGCAGAAAATGTTCCCGGGTCGAGGTGGTCATAATGTAATTGCTCATCTGTGTAAGTTGCATGTAATTTTTTTCTGTTTACTTCAGAAAGGTGGTGGAATGTTGTGAAATTGGAAGGATCTGTGTTATAGGTTAACACAGTATGTAAGTGAAGCTGCATGGCGTTTGGAGCTGTTGACCAACACGCAGTTCACCCACAGTGTTGGTAAATACTCTGACTGGAACACGACCCTTCCAAAACAGAATGTGTGGATTTATCAAAATGAGGAGAGCACAAGTGAAAGTGATGGAGAGACAAGTAGTTCCAGGAGGACACATGGCAGTCGCAATACAAAACGTGGAGCCACCCAGGACCTCGAAAAATCCAGTAGCTCAGGAGGTTATTCTCTCACCACAGGTAGGTCCAGTATGTTTGTTGAAGTTCAGGTTCCTTCACACTACATCCTACCTTTTATGATGTTAGTAAAGATCTTTGCCTGATATTGCTGCCTGCTGATTTGAAATAAATTTCTGATGTGCTAATTCTTTTAACTCTCTGTTAAAATAGTTGTGTGATTTATAATGTGTGTTGTGATGATTGGTTTCTTAATGGGTTGTAACTTACTTGGAAGTAGGCACTTTCAGATAAAAACTTTCGTACTCAGTATACACTGCAGTTTCTCTTCATTGATACTTTGTTAGTTAAAGCCAAAATAAAAATGTAGTAGGTTCTCATTAATATGGCTCAGTTAGAACTTCGCGATTCAGGGATTATCATATTTTATGGGTTAACCATTAAAAGCCTAGAAGTGCTGACATTGGGAAGGGGGAAGGACAGGATGTGCATGTGTGTTTGCATTACATGTGTATGTGACCATACTTGCAGCCATTTAATGCATCTGTACCTGTCTGCAGTTTTCTTGGAGTTGTCATGCTCTCAGAGAATTAATTATCTTTGCAAAAAAATCTTTTCCTTTCACTTATTCTTTATCCCTTCTCATTTCTGGATGTGGCCATCTGAATTGGACTGCACATGCATACTAGTAACAGCTTTGGGTACATATTCTGTTATAGTTAGTACGGTTACATGCTCACGCAAGTGACTTCGATAGAGGGGGGATGGAGAAATTATTTAAAAGATTTATTTATATTTTTTATTTGTCCAGCATGTGGGGAAGACAAGCGAGTTCAAAATGTAGATTATTTGTAACAACACACAGTTCATAATTATTTAATACAAGCTGCTAACATCGTGGGTAGTTTAACTGATTTTTATGTGTTCAGGAGTAAAATTTTGCATTATGTTTAAATTTGACTTCATATTTTTGTTAAACTTGAAGTTTGCATAATTTAATTTTGTGGAAGGGAGAAAAAATGTGAGAAATTGGTTTGATGTGATGACCTATAAGCTGTAAGAAGTAAAGAAAAAATGTAAACCTTCAACATACTAACTGGCAGCACTGCGAGTGTGCAGATATGTGTTCTTTTAATGTCTTTGGTTAAAGCTGTGCACAACATTTTATTTGGTTTGGTTGCAGGTGGCTCCAGTTCTAACAGTCACCGTAAGATGAAATGGTCAAAAAGACACTATCAGCCTGTTATGCTCCCACAGTCTCACACTAATATTGTGAGGCTCATGTTGTCTTCACAGTCAAGTCTTGCGATTCGCTGTTTAACACAGGGTGACCATGTTAAAGCCAGGGATGTTATTCAGGTAGGTACTGTACGTCATATATGGAGTTTGTATGTTCAAATGCATGTTTCGTTCACCCTCGAAATGCTGACCATTTATGTTGTAATGATGTGGTGAGGTATAGTCCATGGGAACAACAAAGCCCCACATTAGAGTCCCATGTGATGCTTCAAGTGATATGGGTCTTCCAGGAACGCGTACATGAATTCTAAAACACATGTTCTTTTGAATATGATCAAGAACATGATGTTCCAGATGTTTCAAGGTTTTGTTGCAGCAAACCTCATTTTTTTTTTCTATGGAAGAAAAAATTTACTTTGTCTTGTGGTACTGCTGCTGGTTGGGCTGGGGATCCCTGCTTCCTGCGAATTGTGCGGGACGATGCCGCTGGTTGGCGGGTCTTCTCTGGAATCTCCTGTTTCCCCTTCCCCTCATTTGACAACTTCACTGGCTTTCAAGACATCATTGTTAAGAACCGCCCAAATCTCTCAACCCAACACATCTTAGAAACTACTCTGTAGATTTTCTGCCAATCTGGCAGGTAATTAATACGATGGTAGGCCATGGTAACATGCTATGTATATTGCTAGGACACTTATTTTCAACATTATGGTCATATAGGCTAAATATTAAAATTTAATTTGGTATGTGTACCATACACTATGACCAATTTCAACCGAACTTGGTGTGCTAAAGGTATCATCTAGAAGCATCAAATATGTGAATACATTACATCTTTTGTCCATCATTTTGTGAGATAGCACTACTTAAAAATTAAAATTTCTGTATTCTATCTTGGGGAAACAGTCAACTGATTCCTACCAAATTTGGTATACAAGAAATAAATGGTACATTATGTAAACTGATTATGTTTTAAGTAAGGAAGATACTTATTTTCAAATTGGCAGCCATATTGACAATTTTGATTACTATGCTATATCTATGAAACTATTTAACCAATTCATCCAAACTTTGGGTGCTGACAGAAGCTTATATTACAACCATCAAATGTGTCTATACAGAGCTCTATTTTGTTTGCCATTTTGTAAGATAGTGACACTTTTATGTCATATCTCAGGAAACAATAAACTAATTCCCACCAAATTTGGCATACAAGTATTACTATGGTAGGTTATCTAAACAGATAAATTTTAAGTGGGTGAGACACTTATTTTCAAAATGGTAGAAATATGCATATTTAATTTTAACACAACATTTTTTTGTTTTATCTCAGTCTTAAATTAAGGTCTGCTTCATCAAATTTACTCACATACATGCATAGAGGAAAGTAAACTAATTAGTTCTATTGGTAACTTTTTAAAAAATTGCTTTGTACATGGGAAATTACAGTATAACTCTATGAATTTAAAACAGTTAAATGATAGTTTGACTTTTTTAAGCTACAGCCTCAAGAAGTGACAATTCACATAAACCTGAAACATTATATTTGAATATTGTAACAATTAAAAAAAAATCTTTGTATTAATAAATTTTAATTAACTGGTTCAAGCTGGGATATTGACCTGTACGCGTATCACTGCCTAGGATACAGTAAATTATTTCTTGCTTCAGCATGCAGGCTTCCTATTTGTCACTAACTTGCAATATGGTAGACACGTGTGTAACTCATATTACTGTACCTGTGATTGGGTCGGTGCCAGTCTCACCACCAGCCAAACAACCAATTTCGTGTGCATAGTTGCTCTCGCCAGAGTGTGCATTTGCCCCTGTCTCATTCGGGAGAAGACAAAGTGAAATATGAACTGGCATCGGGAACTGACCCAAGCTGCACATCCGTGAACTGTACAGTGCCCACAGACACTGCCATTACTGCAAACACAGTAGTTTCGGTACTTTCAATGTGTGCCTCACTGCCACCAGGTATGATTATATTACCAGCTGCTTCAGTAGTACTGCTGCCACCCACAAGAATACTGCCATCAGATGCCTGAGGGGAATCCTATTACAGAGCATAATAACTGCACTTGATTGTCTCCGCAGCCCTGTTTTATCACTAGGGACACCTGAATTTTGCGAAAAGATTTCAACATATGCTAGATTTCAATACCCTACACACATACCAGCAGTTTTCTTTTGTTAATTGGTGGCATGTCTTTTTTTGGGAAGATAGTTTCCTGCCTGAATGGCTAATCAGAATTAGGTAACTTCAATACTGCACATCTGTGATTCGTGCGTAGATATCTAAGATACGTAACACGCAAATCATCCAATCACGAAAGTGGATCTGAGCTAAAGTGTTACGAAATACAACTGGTAGTGAAATCTTTTCGCGAAAATTGGGTGTCCCTATCTATCACCTCCAGCAGTGACATTCATGGCTTCACGGCAGGTGCCGTACAGGGGCATAGTCAGAAGGGGATATCAGGATATACCCTCCCCTTCCAAATTTTGAGGAATTACCCCTTGCCTCATCATTGTGGAATACATGTGCTTTGTGGTCACACTTTGTGTACTGTGCTTGACAACACTGGCTTGTGGTTTCCATTTGACTATACATAAAAGACCACTTGTTTAGACTGCCACTGTTAAATAAAGAGGACTAAATAACCATAGAGAGCCACCATGATCTTTTTTTAAGGCAACACACAAAATATGTCCCACCCCTTCCTCAGAAAAAAAATTAAAAATTAAATCTTGGTTAAGCCCTTGGTGCCATACTTTCCTATTCACGAACTCAGTATGCAGCTGTTGCTACAGCAGTTTGTGGGGCAAGATACGCACCCCATTTCATCACAACTGTCAACACCAGTTAGGACCTTTATCCTCAGAATACCACAACTTGGAGCCAGAGCCCTATGAGAACACGACCAGCACAGAGCACCCAGTGATCTTCGACCTCGAGCTACAGCAGCCAGCTGTACCAGACACTCTGCAACCACAGTCCATTCATTGTGCCGTTTGTATCGAGCATAAGTGGCATACACTCAGAGCAGACCTTTAATCTCAGCATGTGTGACCATGCAACAGATTTAATTAACCTTTTAAGGTCTAGGAGTGTTATATTAATTATCTTTTTATTGTGGTTTTAGAAGGTTTATGTTAATTTCTGCGTCCCGTTAACTTGCACTGTATTTCCATTTGTTGGGTCCAGTAACTAAATAAAAATCACTCTCAAATACATAATTAAAGTTTTTGCAAAATGAAATAACTACTTGAAAATGAATTGTATATAAATTAATTTATCATTAAATATTTTGCACTTTGGTGGGCTTTAAATCACTCCCAACTTTTCTGTGGTTCCAGAAGTTTGATGTGGAAGGTAATTACCTCGTTGCTGAAGTAAAGTTTACTGAGGCATACCAGAACTTGAGGAGTCGACTTGAGGCCTGGTGCTCTCGCAAGAATCAGAGCACCTCTGGCAGTTCTGAACTTTCTTCTAACCGTACACTAACTTATAAGAAGGTAAGATGTACACTTGAAAATTGGTAACCTCAAAGAGTAGTTTAATTATCTATTCTATTATATTGTGTGCATACGACCATGCTAATATGGATTTTTGGCTACTGGCAATTTATTATCCTTTGACTTATTAGGTGTTATAGGTTATGTTTTTTCTTTGTATGTTTTGGCTATATAAACTTTATGAAATTGTATACATTAAAAATATGGCCACACAGATAATTATGTTTTAATTAAGTTTGATAAATGATTGAAACCCTAAGGGCACAACATAAGGATCCCTTGTTCTGTACTCCCCAACATCAAGGTTGGTCCTGGGGAGGGGGGTCACAGGGACATAACATACCACCCCCTCCTCCCTCACAAAACTCCCACTTTGACATGAAACTGTCCTGTGAATGTTTTAAATCTGAAATGTAATAATATCAGAATTGTTTAAAACACTAATTTGATTTCATTTGATTTTATTTAAAATTGTTTCCTAAAGTTATAATGTAACAATGCTGTCCTATCATGCTGTGAATTGAAAGTCTAAACCTGCACAATGGAAAATGACCCCTTCCAAACTAAAAGTCAAAGATCCACTCCACTAAGTGTTGACCAAAATCTCTCAACTCAGCTATCCAGTAAGCTACAACCAACTCATCGTGTTCCGTCCTGGGAAACCATTTGCATCCCTATGGCACAGTGGGGTAACCACATAGTATGCAGGTTAACAAAGATGGGAAACTCCTCGGTGGGCCAGATGCCAGGTTTACTGAAAAGGATAACAGTTTCCCAGGCTGTTCCTGATTCGAGGGAAATCTTGGTGGTATTGCCTGGTGGTGGGCTGGTTGACTCCATCGATAATAAGGACATTCTGGGCTTAAGCAATGAAATCCACTGCGAAAAATGTGGAACTGTATGGTAATGAACGAGACCAGAGCTAGCTGACCATTGTCTTGAGTTGGAGACTGTGGTTTGGCGAGGGTGCACCTGCAGGCTGGTTGGTACATTCAGGTGTCATGATAAGTAAGGAATACACGAAACTGATCACAGTATAGCTTGTAGGATTCATAAACATGTGAGTTAAGGTTACAAGTAGGCTGCTAGGCTACCAAAAATATGTAAAAGGACAGAAATTCAAGTAATCACAGTCTATTATTTGTTGACAGACATACACACAAAGGATAACACATTTTTCACGCAGTTGGTGCATCGCAACATTTTTATTGCTAGGCCTGCTTCATCAGGCGGCGAGTTGTAGGACAATCAAATTCGCGGCAAGGTGGTTAAGACACTGGTCTCCAAACTAAAAGGTCATGAGCTCAAAACCAATACAAACAGAGTGTCCTACAACTTGCTGCCTAATAAAGCTGGCCTAGCCAGCGAAACATCGCATTTGCGTAATAGTGGGAAAAATGTGCCGCCCTTCTTTGTGTTTGTGCCTGTTGACAAGTACTAAACTCTGAGTATGTATTTCTGTCCTTTTATATACTTCTAGGATTCACTTAGAATGGGTAGTGCACTGGGGAGCTGACTTACTTCCGAGCCTCTGCCAGCACCAGGTCAGATAGGATCGACTGTTGGGAATAGTGGTTGAAAATTTTTTGGAATTGCAGGTAGTTTATCCATTCAACATGTCACTTGTTATCCATTCAACATTTCACTTGTTTTCCATTCAACATTTCACTTGTTGCATTACTTTAGTAGAGTTGGTTTTAAGCCGCCAGCTTACTAAGCCTGTTGCAACCTATACCTGACTGGTGGAACTGCCAACCATAGGTTGCCATGTGTAGCTTTTGTTGTGGTGGTAGCTTTCTCTTACTGAGGCTGTGGGTGTTGCTGTTGGCCTTACTGCTCAACCACCCTAGGCTCCCAGCCAACCTTGCTGGGACCCAGATGGTCAGGCCCTTCTCTGAACTTTTTGGTTTAGGCCCTGGCCAGCCTCCTGTTTCTTGTTTGCACTTGATCTAGCTTCTGCTGGAGATTTCTTTCAACCTCCACCAGGCTGCTTAGGCTCCAGGGTACACAGCTTACAGATAATGGCAAGTGTACAGGGAAGGGAAGAAGACTGGAGCGAGATCAAGGAGGAAGAATAGTGAAGAGATAGGAGATAGAGACATTTCACTATGTTGACCTGGCAGAAGCTTGGAAACAGCAGTGGATTATGATGAAGATGGGTAATTTAGAATACACGAGAAAAAGTACAAATATTTACAAAGGATACTGATAAACATCAGAAGGCTGTTAGATAAGAGAGGTTCACAAAATTTAATATTTTTTATAATGTGCAGTCAAAAAAAATATTAGCAACAAAAGTTGAAAAAAGTCAACTAGGTGAAAACTGTAAAGACAGCTCTGCCCTTTAGTCAAGGGGAAGTTTGAAAATCCCTGATACGTCCAAGGAATTAAGCATTTCCCAGAAGATTCCAAATTATCTCAAAATGTGTGGTTTACCAGGAAGATGTTTTTAGAGTGGCGGATCTAATTTTACGAGAAAATGACCTCCCAATATGCTGTTGCTTGACCAATGTTCCTCACATAAGAACGAGGCCTGGCACTCTTAGAATGTTCATGTTCGAATGATGCACTTGCCAGCCATTACTACGAGATACAAGCAGTCACTGGATACAGGTAATATTTTATTTTGGGAAAGTAAAAGAACTAAATATCATCACACTTTGTCTGCAGTTTGTATTTTACACAATATAATCACATGCAAACAACCTCACTTCATGGGTATGAAATAGTTTATCAGGAAGGCAATGAATGTGTTTCAAAATGCAGCTTTAAGGGCATTGGCCACGGAAAAAATGTTATTTTGTATTTTTACCATATACTTTTCAACTTGTAGACATTATCTGCGACTACCGTTTTCTCAGATAAAATCTATTTAGATTGCGTGGTTTTTGCAAAATAGGATGTCAAAATCATAATTTTACTTTTTTAAAAATGTGCAAATAATGAAAACCATCTTACGTACAGAAATAAGATAATTCACATTGAATGAAGATGCCAAGAGCTACTTCAAGACGCCTACAAAATTTGTAAAAGTAAATGTTTTTGTAATTTAAAAAATTGGTGAAAATAAGGAAATTCTTGCTTATTTTAGAATTTTGGCAGCCCTAAATTTTTAGAAAATACCTTTTGCTAAACATATTTTAAAATTTTAAAATGAATTAAAACAAGATCTTTTAGGTGCCCCTTTAAAATTTTCTGCAAATAGTTTGGTTTATTTATTTGTACATTACAAAAACATAAAAATTTTGGCTTTGACGTGTAAATTTGCAAAAAACGTGCAGTCTAAAAATATTTTATCTGAGGGTAAGGTAGTCCCAGATAATTCCTACAAGTTGAATAATATATGGTTCAAATATAAAATAACAATTTTCCGTGTATTTTCAGTAGTATTTTTAACCTGATGATTAGTTATGACCATAACACATTAAAAGCTAGTCCCCACCTGTTGTATACAGGTGGTTCGTAGGGTAGATGGTTAATTTTCAGTGCCACAGACTATGGGGTGCCTGGGATTTGAGGGTAAATCACACAATGACTTTGTCACGACTTCTTAGTTTGGAACAGGTTTATTAAACNGGGGTGCCTGGGATTTGAGGGTAAATCACACAATGACTTTGTCACGACTTCTTAGTTTGGAACAGGTTTATTAAACGGGAATTTGCTTATACATTCCCGGCACTGTTGCGGGAATTTACACATACTTTAACGGCCTGCGAGTTCAAGCCTGAAGGGCTGGTTACAGTGTACATTGTTCTGGCTACGTTTCCGACGCTGTAGGGGCATTAGGTGTCAGGACAGGTCCCTGAGTGACAATGGGGTTACTTATCTGCAAATGTTGCGTGGTAGCTGTTCCGGCAGTCGATGTCTGGTGAGCTGGATGGCCCGGATACGTTCCGGCCATTGATGGGTCTAGTGAGCTGGATGGCCCTGTTAAGGCCCTCTGTGGTTGGCTTGTTGCACGCAGCTGGCTTCCTCTCGACGTGGCGCCCCTCGGTGGGGCTCACCACTCACTCCCGTTCTCGGTGTAGGGTAGTAACTGACTTCTTACTTCCCTACCATGTCCCGGTGAGGGACCCTGTGTGGGCCCCACCCGTCCTTCGCGGCTACAGGCTGCACTGGACAATCCCACT
>NQII01001703.1:178522-192377 GCA_002778355.1 Clitarchus hookeri | reverse complement strand
GGGGGGAGGTGGGTGGGAGGACTACGCAGCAGGACACGTGTAAGGCTTGACCTCGGGATGTGTAAACGCGCGGCACGTGTCAGCCAAAGTCCCTATACTGGTTTAAGCTGGCGGGGGCGGGAATGGTGACAGCGTCGCTCTAAATAATACTCGTAATTACGCCACGCGTCAACCATATTAGAGTCAAAAATATATTTTTGTACACAATTTATTTTAAAACTTTAACAAATCTATGGATTTTCACTTTTTTTTGTGTGTGTGTGTATACACACATTCACAAAATAAAAAATTTTGCCAAGTTATTAAGACTTTTTAGTTAAGGTCATATTATTTTTCTAAACTCTCGTGGTCAGTATTTTGTTCCACCAGAACATAGAAATTCAATTATGTAGTAGATATTTTGCAGTATACTAAAGAAGTCAAGTTAGGATGTGGCAGAAAGGCATCATTACTAAAAGCTATCACTTTATGGTAAATTTGTGGTAACAGATAGACAGTAATTTTAAAATGATGTCACCCCTGCCCATGATATTCACTAGATTTAATTTATCTTGTGTTCCCAGAATATGTCTGAAATTATTTCATTTGTTTTTACTTTATAATTTATATATATATCTGTGTGTGTGTGTGTGTGTTTGTGTGTATTTTTTTTTAAATTCTTTTTTTATACGTTAGTCTACATGTTTCAGAGCATTGAGAATGTTGCATCTGGAGTGGTACAGTCATCATCATTAGCAAGTTTAGTAGAGAACTTTCTTTCCATTGTTCCTTTGCCAGCTGCGCATGGCAAAATCATACTCGACGCAGGTAGGCCACATGATGCAGATTTCTATCATTTTTATACTTGTAATTCTGTTTATAGTAGGGTTGAACAGATATAGATAATAATAGTAAGTATAATCTTTGATATTTGTACATTACTGGTATCTTTATTTTCTTAGTTTTTTTTTTTTTTTGCAAATAATTGTACACTTACTGTTTACCTAATAATTTAAGGTATGTGCCATGAATTCATTTAATAGCAGCCTAGACTTGCCATTTATGTACATATTTTATTTGACTTGGTTGCATGTGATATGATCACGACATTTCTTCCTGTTCATCAGTAGTTGAAGAGTCGTCCAGGGCATGTCCAAACAACTGTACCCCAATCATAAAAGGAACACTCTCATATATGTTCTTCAAGTCTAACCTGTCACTGAATGAATTTGCGTAATTCATGTATCACTGCTAATAAGTGCATTTTGATTGTTGTGCATGTTTAGAAAACTTGTATAACGATATTAATGTGTTGCATCTGGAATATATTGTAGGAATTTGGCAAAATACATCCATTGCATTTTCCAGCCACCACTTAACAGATATTGTCTTGAAAATTAAATCTAGTCTTGTGAAAAAACACCATATTTATCCCACTGAAACTAACTGATGTTTACACTATTCAGGAGAGAGCTCCTAGTGACTTGCTGTTTGGATAACCAAGGGAAAAAAGTGTGACTCCAGAATATGCCAGCAAACTACTTCGGAGAGTAGTCAGCATTCATGACTTAGGTTGGCAGCATCACAGCAGTCTTTGTGGTACTGCAGACTCATAACACAGTTCCTGTCCTAAGTCTGCCTGTCCTGAATAGACCCTGTAATTTGGGGTCTTGGTAGATCACCGGTTGGTCAATGTGGGCTACCTTCAGCTTCATTTNGTCCTGAATAGACCCTGTAATTTGGGGTCTTGGTAGATCACCGGTTGGTCAATGTGGGCTACCTTCAGCTTCATTTCAGAGTCCTGATGTGATGAGAGATCCAAAACAAGGAGTCCAATGTGTATTTACCATTTGTTAATTTGTATTCTTACNGAGAGTCCTGATGTGATGAGAGATCCAAAACAAGGAGTCCAATGTGTATTTACCATTTGTTAATTTGTATTCTTACCTCTTTGAGTGATGCAATGTTGCAGAAAAGGAATACTTATTTTATTTTGCAGTTGATTAACTGATAACGTTTTACTATTAAAAAAGATAGACAAAAAAGCAAATGCATTACACAAGCGTAGTATCCGAATCTGAGTGTACAGTCTCTCTTTCATCGTATCCGAGTATCATGTCTTAGCCACAGGCACGACATCTGAACTGCTGCTNTCTGAGTGTACAGTCTCTCTTTCATCGTATCCGAGTATCATGTCTTAGCCACAGGCACGACATCTGAACTGCTGCTTAGTTGTGAGCATATTGTGAGCAATTTCTTAATGCATGTTGTATCAATTGTTTGGAAATAATTTTTACTAAGTCTTGGTAACTTTTTGCTTATTCTATTCATGCACAGCTTTTTTTTGTTATTTTGTGCTTATTCTCTTCTCATTCCGTGTTCAATAGTTTTATGGGTTCTTAACAAGTTTTAATGAAATTTCCTGGCATACGTTCAACTAGCCACATTATTTGTTTCAGATGGTGGCGTTGTCCTTGAGGGTGCTACCAATGCACAAGTGATAATTGCAGTAGATCTAGCATTGACACTTGGCAATAGTTATCGTCAGTCTGTCAGTTTGTTGGATGTCGCATGCAGACATTGCCCTCAGCTTCAGAACCTTAGCACAATTGAACAGCCTGTTTCCAGCAGAAAGAAAAAGAGTTCGTTTGGCTTTCTTAACTTTACCTGCAAGGCAATCTGTTTGTTGAAGGAGGTGAATGTGGAAGCTGGCAACTCTGGAAACAGAGTCCTTCCTATGAACATGTCTCTACGAGATCTGCTACTGTACGTTCAGTATCCCCTAAACATCAAGTCACTGCAAGGTGTGCTGTCATTGTGGAATAGCATGGATTCTGCTAGTCAGGATTTCGTGGCAGCTATGGCTATCGAAAATGAAAGGAAACAGATGACGGATACGGTGCCTGCAAGTGAAGCCGCTTTAAAGAATGTGTACGGTGCAAAAGTAAACACAACTTTCAGAGCACTGCTGAAAATTCAGAAGCAAACAGTTTTGAATGCAGGTATTTTTATTGATTATTTTACAAGTACAGTAGAAGTATATTAGGGATATAGTTTTTGTAGTGATTTTGTTACTGAAAGCTTGAGGTTATGCTAGGAATATTTTTACAAGCATTATAATTGAATTATTGTTGATGGTTTTTGAATCAGAAACAAACTATTGCTGGTGCTCATTGAATCTGGATATGTTGTACGTATTATTTAAAACTATCAGTAATCTCAGTTACGATCCGGAAAAATTTGTTGTAATGCAGTTTATTCCCGTATATACTCTGATAGTATTGAAATGTAAGTTATGATTGCCTTAATGTTCACATTAGAGAATTGAGATTTTTGTCAAGACAACCTAATCCATATTTTTTGCTCCATGGTACCCACTTCAGAGAGCCATCAAGTTGGCAGCACATGTACTGCATGAACCAGCCCATGCAGTATAATGTGTAGAGAGTTCATTGTGCACATTTGCTTAACAGTTTCCCTGTGTCTCTCTCACTCTTTGCTCCCATACCTCTCAGTTTCCTTTCCCCACAGATGATAGATTTTTCTGCCCTTCCTTCCTCTGTTTTTAACAGGACTCTCTAGTCCTTCTTTCCACCCTGTGCGACACCTCTCTCTCCCCTATAACATTTCTCTGCCTCCATCCTCTTACCACCATGACATATCTCTTCCCCTCCTTCTGACCCCTATGATATATTTCTTCCTCTCCATTTCCATTCCCTATGCCTATGACATTTATCCCCCTCTCCCACCCATTGATAAATATCTCCCCTCTTCCACCCCTATTACATGTCTCTCCTACTTCCCACCTCTTATGATGTGGTTATGTCCCTTCCAATCCAACCCCCTCTGATTTGTCTTGCTGCCCCCTCCATCCCACTCCGTATNCTTATGATGTGGTTATGTCCCTTCCAATCCAACCCCCTCTGATTTGTCTTGCTGCCCCCTCCATCCCACTCCGTATGATGTACCTTCACTCCCAACACTTACGATATGTTGTCCCTGCCCTTCTTCCTACCTTCTATGATATGTCTCTGCCCCCCTCCCATGCCACAATGATATGTCTNGATATGTTGTCCCTGCCCTTCTTCCTACCTTCTATGATATGTCTCTGCCCCCCTCCCATGCCACAATGATATGTCTCTCTCCCTGCCTCTCTCGGGATTTTTCATCCTTTTCTCTGTCACCTTGAGATCTCTTTGCCTCCCTTCCCTCAGTCTGATGTCTTCCCCTCCCTCCCAACTACTGACATCTCTCCTACTTCCCTTATTTCCAAAATACCAATTCTGAATGTTGGACTAGCACTGAATTAAAAAAATTGGTATAACTCTAGTACTCGTTCAGTAGTTCATACCAGAGAAAACACAAATTATAAATTCAGAAGTTTCATCATGCTGGATACCAAGTGAGTAGAGGTGCACATATGTAAAATAAATATGAGGATTTAATTACACAAACACTGGTACCCAGATGTGTACTTAATTAAATTAAATTAATTTATCTCTTGTTTCAGGTGGAGAGGAGATGGCATCATCTCATTTACCTAATTTATACATGTATCTTAAACTGCTTACGTCATTATGGGTTCAGCATTGCCCCTCAGCCTCAGGTATGTGTTTTTGCAGAACAAAAAATATTTAGTAGACATATTTGGTTATAAATTTGTTCCATAAAATATTATTTTTTTGTTGTGTGTGCCAAGGACACTTGCACAATAAACTGGAACTACACTTAATGTGTGAAAACTAAAAATAACTACGTATTTAATCTGACACTGGCACAGCAGACTGGCAATGTTGTATGGCTTTGCTTAAAGGTAGTCNTAAAAATAACTACGTATTTAATCTGACACTGGCACAGCAGACTGGCAATGTTGTATGGCTTTGCTTAAAGGTAGTCAGTTTATACAGCAAGGGAAATGTTCTGTGGCTTTGAGTACTATGAAAATTTACCTTCTCTACATACAACTTGATATTATAGTTCATTTCTCTTAGCTTTCAAATAAAGGTTACTGTTACCCTTTGTAGAAATAGCTGGTTTGCTATGTGCTTCCACCTTCTCATGCACACCAACATTCCACATATGTACACACGCATTTGTTTACAATCATAATGGTGACTTATGATATGACTTATTTAATAACTTACAATGTCAATCTCAGCCAAGTTCATTTTATCCTTACAAACAAACTCCATAACTTATGTAAAGAGAGACAACATAAGACTTCAAATGTTGTAGTTATCGAGTTTTGTCTTTATATGTACACACATCTGCAAAGAAGGTCCTAGAATTAAAAGACTGGCTGGTATAAAAAAGAAAGTGGAAAATGGTTAATTTTAATAGAGTGCATCTCTTTTGAGGAGGTGGGGGGCGACAAATAATGATTCTAGAGATTTGTATTACAAAGTTCCCCCACCAAAAAAAAAAAAAGAAGAATTATGTTATTACTTAATTTATGGCTTCATCATGCTAAACAGTTTTAACGCTTGTGCTACCAAAACATTTAACTTCAATCTTGCAACAGCTGCATCCTTCCAACTCCATACATCTTAACTACCGGAACAGACAGCCTATACCAATCACCTTAAAAAACCATGAACCATTTCCCTCACAAAAAGTTAAATTCCTTCCAAATGAAAAGAGATCAGTACTTAGTTGTACATATTTTCTTAAGTTTCTCGTGGTCTCCTCCGAAACCGCTGTTGTGTAAGCCTCATTTCAAAACAGCCATCAATTGCATGTCGCACCATGTAAACCTCTTCCTTGCCCCCTCAGCTGCTCAAAATGTCCAGCTAACTTTACCTTTACCCCTCTTCCTGCAGCTTACAAACTTTACATCCTCCTGATGACACAACAGTACTTCCCACCAGTATTTTATGGAAATAACAAAGAATAACATCTTCAGTGTTCTAGTAATTTCTGGAAAGTGAAGGATAAAGGGGAGACAGGAAATGCAGACTTGGTCAGTCAGTCAGGCAAAAAAAGTGGCACACTATATTCCTAAATTACAGGTCCGAAACACATAAACAAGCCTAACTTTCAACCTTTATTGTAACAATATAGACTGCAAGTTCTGATTGACAGTTTAAGAACATATCCTTTGTAACGTTATTAACTTCAGGAAGCAACTGCCCTTATTATTTTATGATTACATTTTATGAAATATGTGGTGCTTGAAGAAATTATTGGTTATTTTTGTAATTATATATTATTAGTAGTATGTTATTTTATCTTGGTATTCTGCTATATTGCATCTAATTTATTTTGCGCTATCAGCATAGGTCTTTGTTACTACATCGTAAGGTTATGAATGTCAATTTTTCTTTTTCACCCAAACTAGATTACTGTGCACCAGCAACGTATTTTGATATTTTTGAAGAACCAGTGATGAAGTTTGTGGGACGACTGGTATTCGAGTATGGAGTACCCCCAGTGCAGCTCGAACCAGTTGCAAACAGACTGAATCTTAACCTTGTTTACAAAGTTGTGCAGAACTGTTGCCCTCGCATACCTTCAGCGCTAGCTGACTGTGCCTCTGACAGTCTGCTGACTAAATCTTGGGGAGTAACTATACTGAACCAGGCAAAACAGGTAATTTAACAAATTACTGTTTGCTTCTTGTTTCTGCTGGTTAAGACAATGCGAGTGTAGGTACCAATACTTTTCATCTGGGAGCTGGATTGATTTTAGTGAGGTGCTTAGCTGTTTCCAAATGGACGTGTGTACTAAAAGTAGAAACCTTGAGGGGTCCACCTACCTGGTGCTAGAACTGTACTGCAACATGTGTGTAATACTGGATTTTTGATGAGTGTAAAACATGTCCCTGCCATGTTAACCTACTTAAATGTAACATACCCCAGACTTGGATGGAATGATACTTTATAAAGATATTACATATGCTACAAATATTATTTTGAAGTTCTTGAAAATTGTTAGAAATTACTTTTTTACACATACTATCCAGACATGAGCGAAACTACAATAGGAGCCTGTATTTATCTTTGCTGCAGACTTTCCACCAGTAAAATGATGGTCATTGTTTAAAGTCTCATAAGTACATGCAGCACGATGCNAGTGAAGGATAAAGGGGAGACAGGAAATGCAGACTTGGTCAGTCAGTCAGGCAAAAAAAGTGGCACACTATATTCCAGGTCCGAAACGCATAAACAAGCGTAACTTTCAACCTTTATTGTAACAATATAGACTGCAAGTTTTGATTGACAGTTTAAGAACATATCCTTTGTAACGTTATTAACTTCAGGAAGCAACTGCCCTTATTATTTTATGATTACATTTTATGAAATATGTGGTGCTTGAAGAAATTATTGGTTATTTTTGTAATTGTATATTATTAGTAGTATGTTATTTTATCTTGGTATTCTGCTATATTGCATCTAATTTCTTTTGTGCTATCAGCATAGGTCTTTGTTACTACATCGTAAGGTTATGAATGTCAATTTTTTTTTTTCACCCAAACTAGATTACTGTGCACCAGCAACATATTTTGATATTTTTGAAGAACCAGTGATGAAGTTTGTGGGACGACTGGTATTCGAGTATGGAGTACCGCCAGTGCAGCTCGAACCAGTTGCAAACAGACTGAATCTTAACCTTGTTTACAAAGTTGTGCAGAACTGTTGCCCTCGCATACCTTCAGCGCTAGCTGACCGTGCCTCTGACAGTCTGCTGACTAAAACTTGGGGAGTAACTATACTGAACCAGGCAAAACAGGTAACGTAACAAATTGCTGTTTGCTTCTTGTTTCTGCTGGTTAAGACAATGCGAGTGTAGGTACCAATACTTTTCATCTGGGAGCTGGATTGATTTTAGTGAGGTGCTTAGCTGTTTCCAAATGGACGTGTGTACTAAAAGTAGAAACTTTAAGGGGTCCACCTACCTGGTGCTAGAACTGTATTGCAACATGTGTGTAATACTGGATTTTTGATGAGTGTAAAACATGTCCCTGCCATGTTAACCTACTAAAATGAAACATACCCCAGACTTGGATGGAATGATACTTTATAAAGATATTACATATGCTATAAATATTATTTTGAAGTTCTTGAAAATTGTTAGGAATTACTTTTTTATACATACTATCCAGACATGAGCGAAACTACAATAGGAGCCTGTGTTGATCTTTGCTGCAGACTTTCCACCAGTAAAATGATGGTCATTGTTTAAAGTCTCATAAGTACATGCAGCACGATGCNGATCTTTGCTGCAGACTTTCCACCAGTAAAATGATGGTCATTGTTTAAAGTCTCATAAGTACATGCAGCACGATGCGAACACTGCATGTGAGTTGCCAGTTCAGAGCCCTGCACACAGTAGTGATGCACAGTAAGAATACAGCTCCCGGGCTTCTCTGTCCCAAGTGCAGAAAACGAGCTCTAGGTAGGCAGGACCCTTATGTAGAACAATATTTTATGTAATGTTATTATTGTAATTTTAATAATTTTGCTACTTTTACAACTATAGTGGTTTTGGACTTATGCACACTTGTTTTACCACAAATTTATAGCCATAAAGACGAAGTTTTATGTCCACAACAGTTTGTGGAAATTCCCTGCAGGGAGCAAGGTGTTAGCCCCGTTCATTGAGTTTTTCAATTGTGTTTGAATTTGAAAGCTTATTATGCTTAATTTTTTGTATATTTTATGAAGGCAAGAGTTTTTTTAAATAGCTCTTTTATAATATATTTTTTAGGAAATTATTTTGTGTGTAAAAAAAATGAAAGCTTTTGAAAGTAGTTTGCATAAGAAAAAGGATAAAGGCATAGTTAAGACCTTATGTTATCTATGGAAAAATTTAAAATGCTAAGTTTTTTTCTTTTGCTGAAATACTGTTACATTTTATAATTGATTCAAGAACATAGAAGTGCTCTGACAGTAATTGATGGTTTAGGGGTTTTTAACTTCAGTGCCTTTACTCATTGTTTTAATGGTACAGGATATATAGTAAGTGTCATAGTTTTTACATTTAGGTTTTGGTGATCTGAGTTTAGATTGACAAGGTTACGTAATACTGAGCAGGTCCAAATTTTAAAACATTATTGCATGTGGCACAGGTTTATTGTCTACATAGTGGGCACAGTGGAGTTCCATACTTTTAACTAATAGAGGTATTTATAGACATATTTATTGTAATGATATCTTAGAGAGATATTTATAGATGAATTTATACACATGNCTAATAGAGGTATTTATAGACATATTTATTGTAATGATATCTTAGAGAGATATTTATAGATGAATTTATACACATGCTATCTAGTTGTGTACTTTGAAATATTAGTGGAAATGATTTATGTAGTTTAATGTTTTAACAGGTGTGGACAGGAAGTGAAAGACATCCAGAAACTATTGTTAAAGTTCTACTGACATCAGTCATTGTTATATTAAAAAAACATTTTGGTTCAAGTTGGACTTCATCTCAGCAGCAGTTCTCCACCTTGTTGGATGATCCTGAGTTGGTGAAGGTATTAGCGGATACCAGTGAGCTGACTGTGATAGATGTGGAAATGNCACCTTGTTGGATGATCCTGAGTTGGTGAAGGTATTAGCGGATACCAGTGAGCTGACTGTGATAGATGTGGAAATGTTGACTTCTGTGGACGAAATACTTACATTCCTCATAAACATGAGGAACCTGATGTGGTTGCACACTGCCATTGCACCAGGAGCAAAACATCACGAAGAAGATGATAGTGAAAGATTTTTCCAATGCCAGGGGACATCAGGCGTCCTTTCATCATGCCAATTAGAACAGCATATGACCATGAAGTGTGTTGGCTACAATGTAGGTCAACTAGGATTTGTGTCACTCTACAACCTACAACTTCTGCTGCTTGGGAGAGAACTGGCTCACCCAGCTTCCTTTCCACAGAGCTCTGCTGGACAGAATGAGCTTCTAAACAAACTGAATGTACCAAGTGACCCTAGGATAGTGTTCTCTCTCACTTATGGACAAGCTGATTCTCCCAAAGTGCAGGTACTGTATTTTCAAGTTTAATACATTGAAATGCCTTAAAAATGAATACCAAAACAAGCTTGGGGTTACTTCTTTCTATTGAAATAAATTTAATTAGTAAAATAAACATGTAAGATTGTGTTCTGGGTATGTGGGTTTCTTTGCTGTTAAATCATTTGAACTAGTGTTTAGTGTTAAAAGTTTTTATAATTTTTTTTGCAAATTCTAAAGTGTAAATAGTCCCATGCTTTGCATTTTACAATCTGAAATGCTGGGAGTGAAACTGATTTCATGGTGCTTGGAAATTTCTTCAGTGAACACACATTTTTGTTTGTGCCTCCACTATATTGCAGTACTGTGTTACAGGTAATGAGCTGTGATAATGTAGACGCACAACTAGATGCTCACATGTCAGAGTATTTAAACCATTTTGTGCATGTTGAGGAAAGTAATGGCATCAAACAACTTGTGATACCAACACTAGTACAGCGTTACCACGAATATGTTCTTGTGAACCAGGAGCCAGAGAGCTACACAGCTGTGCCAGACTTGTTGGGTTAGTCATAACCTAAGGACTTTGAAATATAATGTGGGCAAAGATAAGGATATTTCGTCTTATTGGATGTAGTTTGATTTACTTGGAAGTATNATTGGATGTAGTTTGATTTACTTGGAAGTATCATTGTTTATCTGCCAACAGATGTTGCTGATACAAGCAGCCTGCATAGGTGGGAGAAGCTGTCCGTTTTGCTGGAGTTCCTAAAAGACAACGCAACTGGCCAGTTACGCACACAGATGTGTGAACTGACAGATATGCTGTGTGGCGGTGAGTTGAAAGAGCAAATATTTACAAATATGTGGCTCATAGTAAACAATGTTACTGATTTGTAGGTATCTCAAAGGTTAGCTTCCACTGCACAGATATACTACTTTTTACATCTTTTATTAATGTCGAAGCCCATTTATAACATTTATTACCTTCTTGAATTAAAAAAAACAATGGCTTACAATTTATGTTTTTGTGACAATATTACATGCTCTTACAGGATTCCTGATGTGTACAAATTGTTTTCCAACTGTTCAATTTCAAGTTAATAAAGTTTTCACGCCTATTTATACAATACAGTCTTATCGTGGTCCCAGTAGGTAATACTAGTACTTGGCTGTTAACCATTTGGATTTATGATTTCCTTGGAAAATTATGCATTTTGCATTTTATGGACAGAGACTATTCTACTACCTCAATTTTCATCAAACTTNTGATTTCCTTGGAAAATTATGCATTTTGCATTTTATGGACAGAGACTATTCTACTACCTCAATTTTCATCAAACTTATGTGTTTTGTAGACATATATTTGCTTTTTATGTTTTTTTAAACAATTTTACCACTTTAGGGTATTGNTTGTAGACATATATTTGCTTTTTATGTTTTTTTAAACAATTTTACCACTTTAGGGTATTTAACAACTTTCTGTTTTTATGCATGTAGCAGGGCGTTTAGCTCCTTTTTTTTTGTATGAACCACTGTTTTTTTGTACAATGTAACAATGTCATTCTATTTACATAGAAAATAGGTCACTTAACTCATTCTTGCATGAGTACTGGCGCATGTTTGTTATAAATATACATAAAAAATAGTGATTTAAACATAAACCCAGTACTCATGCAAGTAGGAGCTACGTTCCCTGTTCACCACAAAAAGAATGAAATTGTTATAAGATATAAAATACAGTGATTCAAACAAGAAAACAGTGACAGGTGTTAAATACAAAAAAAAAAAAAAAAAAAAAAAAATTAGCTAAGTAACTTGCTACATGCCAACGTACACAAAAACAGTGCCAATTTACTAAATACCTGAAAAAAGTTAGAGTTTTTAAAGAAACCCAAAAAGTAAATATATTTGCACAAAACACAATTGATGACAATACAGTTTGTTCAATAATCTCTGTCCATTAAAAGCAGAAATTTCAAAGAAAATCGAAAAAAAATGTAAGCAGTTGGAAATGGCTGATTCATATTAATACTCCTTAACAGAATTGTGGAAAAAAAAGTGATCCGTACAAAAGAGGATAGAGATGCAGATAATTTAGTGGAAAGTGAACCTAATTGTTGTGAGGTTAGAAAGTCGATGATAAAGGTAATAAAGGAAGGGAGACTTCAGGTTAGGGGGGTTAGACTAAAGGGTTATTGTGAAGTAAAGCTGCGAAATGGATCAGCTGGTGAAGTGCAACAGGCACGAGTTGCGAAGGGTAAGGAGTATCGTAGAATCAAACATTATGAAGTGTTTCGGCAACGTTTTGAAAGAAGGAAACAAAGATTAAAACAAAGGGGTAGTAAAGTAGTTAGGGAAAAGTTAAGGAATAAGAAAGTAGAGACAGTAAAGAAGAGGGAGAATAAAAAGAGGGGTAGATTTAGGTCAGTAGGGAAGAGGAAGAAAGTGCTAAAGTATAGTATGAGAAAGGTAGTAAGGAAAAAGGGAAGAAAAGTGAAACACAAGGAGAGAACGACAAGGAAAAGGAAGAAGAAAAAATGTATTATAGCAGAAAGACTGCAAGTTAGATAGTAAGTTATAGAATTAATATTTTTTCTTCCTTGTATTAATTTTTATATATTATACAGAGATAAGTAAATGTTTTTATTTAGTAGAAAAATTAATTTTTTTAAAGGACCTTACAATTAAGTAATAATGAGTACAGGATACAAAGGGAAAACCCTTCTCAGGCAACAGTCAGTAAATGATAAAAAAATTGATAATGGATAAGAAAACAGTTAATATTGATGACCTAGAAAATTTTATTTGATTAAAATAAATAATCGTGAGAGAATGTGTTTTTGTTGAAGAACAGTTAATCATTTTATAGCAGGTAAATACAGTACAGTCATTGATATTTTAGTGAAACTGGTAAGGAACAGAAATTTTAAGTTAATTAAACTGTGTAGAGTCACAGAAATCTGAAGTTAAGTTATTACAACTGTTGTTTACCTTCTCCAAAAGTGAGAAGTGCATACAGTGTCGGGGGAATGTTGAATTTAGAAATGACTGATACACTCTTTAAGAATTTGTAGTGCTACTGTTTGAGGTTATGTTACTATGTAGGGGATTGTCATTATCATAATATTTTGTAATTCAGTTTAGTTGTGTTTTGTCTTAAAAAAGTAATTGCTTAGTTTTTTAAAATTATTATGAAATTACGTATTGAGTAAAAACACAAAACACTTATGAGTATTTTATTTGATGAGCATTGTATTTGACATTGTGATTTTGGTATTTGTTAAAGTTTGACATTGCAATGGTTGAAAATTGTAGTTTAACAGTATATTTTGTTCTGTGCATATATATGCAAGGTTTAAATTATGAAAGAACCTGGTGAATTCTCTTTAAATATAAGTAGTTTTTTATTTCAAAATATGTACTACAGTTAATATTATAAAATTTTCTANCTGGTGAATTCTCTTTAAATATAAGTAGTTTTTTATTTCAAAATATGTACTACAGTTAATATTATAAAATTTTCTATCATGTTTTCTAATTTAATTACTTTCACTTTCAATTGAAGAAAAGGCAATTGGTAAGTCCTTAAGAAAAGCATTTGTAGAAATTGCTAATTAGTCTAATGAAAATGTGCTAATATTAGAATTACATACTGTAAAGTGTATCAGTGAAGGTTTTGTGAATTTAAATATACTTTTGCAATTATGTAGTGGAAGCTCAAGCTGTTATGGGCAATTGTGTAATTGTAACTGAGTTATTAATGCAGAGTACCGAACCGAAAGTGCTTCATGAAGGTTTGTAAATTTAATTTTCAAGTGAAAACTGTGTTAATGTAAAGAAACATATAATTAATGTGAGTTTGGAAATCATAGTTGACAATAGGAATTATTAAGAGGATTAATTAAGGATGCAG
>NQII01001703.1:147848-177836 GCA_002778355.1 Clitarchus hookeri | reverse complement strand
GGGTCGTTAGGGTGCCAGGAGGGAACGAACATCCCTCCTGCCTTCGTAACTTAGTCTTGCGATGCAAGTTTGAGACATGCATAAACTGTAAACGACTGTGGCGCTGGTTTCTGCGCTGGTATAACTAGTTGTGAAAGTTCGTACTCTGCAAACTGGAAAGTCGTCTGTGCACTGTGAAACTTCAATGATAAATAAAGTATAAAGCAAACTAATCTGGAACTTCTTTCTTAAGTAACTAACGTCCAATTTACTGAGTCTCGTATTCTACCTTCTGATCTAGTCGAGGGCAAGCCGTGGCAACGTAAACATTCGGCAGAGTAATAAGTCGGCAACGTTACAAGATGGCGCCCAAAACTGTGCGGCTGCATTATTATAAATACGGAAGTAACGAGGCCGGAACATTACAAATTGTGGAAAAAAAAGTGATCTGTACAAAAGAAGTCAAGTGCCCTGCTACATGCATAAAACAGTGGCAATTCTTAAAAACCCAAAAAGTAAATAGTATATGTGCACTAAAGATACCAGGTAGATAATAATAGAGGTTTTACAATAGTCATTATCTATTAAAAGCATAAAATTAGAAGAAAATGAAAAAAAAAAAAGTAAGTAGTTGAAAATGGGTGATTCTAGTCCACTATGCTTTGTGGCCAAGTACTTGTACATATTACTTATGTAGGCCACGGTTCGACTGCTTACATCATATGGAAATACATGTGAAAACCGGGTGAAGTTGAAATGGTAAAACAACAGTTCAAAACAATTTTAGACACACCAGGAAGCCTGTAAGAGCATAAAATATAATAACAAGCTTTTATCTTTACTTTACTTTTTTTTACTGCTAAGGGTTTTTCCTGTATTTTCCCTCTCTTTCCTTCTTGAGCTTGCGAGTCTACTTGAAGTTTTCTTTGTAGGATGCATACTTTTTAAAAGGGCATTTTTAAGCCCTGTAAGCTGACTTTTTGTATACATTGCTTGGCATAGTCCATTCACGGTTAATTCTAAGTTTTGTGAAGCCCTGCTAAAGTTATACTTCCAAGATATTTCTCTGCCTCATGCAAAGCAAGCTTGACCAAGTCTAAAAAATTACACTAAAGGGACACATTCGTATGCATTCAGTGTAATAATATTTTGTATAAGAACTATTTCTTACTAGGCATTACCAACACTAATATTTTCTCAGTGTTTTTATTCATATTGATTACTAATCAAATATTATAAATTATAGTTGAAATATAAATATGTCAATTCAACCAAAAATATGGTAGTT
This sequence comes from Clitarchus hookeri, assembly GCA_002778355.1. Classification (NCBI taxonomy): domain Eukaryota; kingdom Metazoa; phylum Arthropoda; class Insecta; order Phasmatodea; family Phasmatidae; genus Clitarchus; species Clitarchus hookeri. Next base: position 176,569 of record NQII01001703.1, on the reverse strand, counting down.
TTATGCCAACACAAGTGCAAATCGCTTGTGATGTATTTAATATTTAGGAAACAACAAAACACATAATACATGGGGTAATTTTTGAAAGGTTTGATTCAAAACATGTGAAGAAACCACAAATAGACAATATGATTTCCCACCNGTACATGGGGTAATTTTTGAAAGGTTTGATTCAAAACATGTGAAGAAACCACAAATAGACAATATGATTTCCCACCTTCGCTTTAACCATTATCAAATTGAATGCATTGCTATACTCATTTCACTGTAAAATTTTAAATAACATGAATTATACTAATAAGAATATTTCTTTTTGTATTCTACTGAATATCATGACTCAAAATTTGAAAATGTTTACATAGCATTTTTTTAATGTTTGTATTTTAGCTCTGATGCTTTCGGATGATGGTAGTAAACAGAAAGCACAACATGGTTAAAATATTAGAATTTTGTTTTGTACTTTAATATTAAATTATTGTAATGTCATTTCTGAATTGATGTTTGCAGATGTGGTTGTCTCTGTGGATACATTTCCTGGATGTGGGATAATGTTGGAGTACAGCAGCAGCAGAGCTGCTTCGAAGGACGACTTGGATGAAGAGTACAGCGAGAACCTCGAGGTGGCATGTCAAGGGCAGGTAGTGCTGGAGCCGGTGCTTCAGTTCCTCGAGCGGCACTGCTGGCTCCTCGCAGTTCTCATCCAGAAGATACACGGCCAGGAGTACGAGGCAGACAGCAGGACCTGGTGTCTAGAGCGGCTGTGCTCTGCAGACTGGCTGCAGTGCTTGGTGCCCGTGTTCTGCGACAACGCCATCATCTGTGCCCTACACCCGTGGCCCCAGCCAAGAAGGCTCTGGGGGTGGCTGCAAGAACTGGTGGATGCTCACGAGTGGTTCAATTGTGTTCAGGTTCTGAGAGCGCTCCCGCAGGCTCGGCTGCTTGCCGACCTCAAGCTGCAAACCTTGCTAGATACTGTCCTCTGTGAACTAGCAGCAAGTTTCCCCAGCACAGGTTCGTAGCTATTTTAGCAGTATATATAGCCAGTTGTGAATTGTAGTTTTATAGCTATTGTGTAATACAGTTAAGGAAACCAGTACTGTACAGTGGAACCACGCTATAACGAGTAAGGTCTATAGCGACACATCCGCTATTGCGATAATTTTTAAATGCACTGTCATTTTCCCTATCATTTGAAAGGTACTTAACTTTGTTTATAACGAAAATCTGTCAACGAAGCCTTTCGCTATAGCGATAGGAACATTTGTAAACTCATATTTTTAAAATGTGTAAACACGTCGTATCGCAAGTGACATTCACCTGCTATGCGCGAGCCATCCTTTGTTGGTCTGTGTGGCGACACTCGCGTCGGCCGGAGCCATGATAAAAGGAGTGGGCGGTTTTTGTGAGGGATAAGGAAGACGGTATTATAGTGAAGGGGAGAGGTACGAATGGGAGTAGAGCTAGTCAAGGCCAAGAAAAGAGAGGTACGCTGAAAAGGGGACGAAGGGGGAAGGGGAATTGTGGCGCAAGATGCTAGCAGCTTATCGCTCATTTTATGCTGTACTGTGTAGGTGGTTGACTACTTTAGTTTAGTTGTTAAATAAAACGAGAATTTTGAATATTGCAGGTTTTTTATATTATTAAAAACGAATTTTAAATGCCAAAGTTTGTTATAAAGTTGTCTTAGATCGTAAGGGCGTGACCTGGGAAAAGTTTTGTAATTGAAAAAGTTACTTCATAATCAGTAATTTTTGTTGTGCAAAAATGGAAATTTGAATATTGCAGGTTTTAAAAGTATTAAAAATATATTTTAAATGCCAGAGTTTGTTATAAAAATGTCGTAANTAAATGCCAAAGTTTGTTATAAAGTTGTCTTAGATCGTAAGGGCGTGACCTGGGAAAAGTTTTGTAATTAAAAAAGTTACTTCATAATCAGTGATTTTTGTTGTGCAAAAATGGGAATTTGAATATTGCAGGTTTTAAAAGTATTAAAAATATATTTTAAATGCCAGAGTTTGTTATAAAAATGTCGTAAATTGTAAAGGCGTGACCCGAGAAAAGTTTTGAAATCTAAAAATTAGTTTTCCATAAACAGTGATTTTAAGTAACTGGTATTTAAAGAATGATTTCACGAGTGATTTTAAGTTGCTGTTTTAATTAGAAATACTATTGAAAGTTTACTAGTATGTTATTTTGTATGTTGAGGGGTTGATTTGGTTAAATTACGCTTATTTCCTCGTGGGTGTGTCACTCTGCCGAGCGAGTAAAAGTTTGTTTGGAAACTTGGTTTTAAAATATTTTAAGTCACGAAAAGATGCTGAGGGCATGTAATTAATGATTTAAAACTGTTTGTTTAGTTATTATTTTTTCAATAATACTTGAAAACAATAATTAGTTTTGAGAAAGAAAGCTTGAAAAAAAAAATTGTGACGTGCTGCAAGATGAAAGGTACCCTAAGGTCGTTAAAAAACTGTTAACAACTGCTGCATTTTTACATGACTTGCTGGTTTTTTTTTTTGCAGTGTTGGAATGTCACCCCTAAAAAAAAACGTTGTGTCGCCTCTTTCTTTTTTCTCAACCTGAGAGGCTGGCTATCCTCTGCCTTACACGGAAACAAAGAATGTTTGGAGGAATTTATAGATCGGCAACATGAATGTGAAAGGGAGTGGAGGGGAAACTTAAACAAGTGGAAGCTCTGCTTTGAGGCGTGACAGGTTTGTAAAACGTTGGGAGAGGAGGAAGAGGTAGGTGAAAGAAAGAGACAAGGAGTGAAGTAGCGTGCTGATTGGTAGGCAACTAACTCCATCCTGCAACCCGAAAATTTGGGGGAGGGGAAGAAGAAAGGAGGAAGACACGTTGCGCGCGTCTGCTGGTCGTTACATACACTTCATACGCATAGTTTACGGCATTCTTTAAACACAGGATCTACAAGGGCAGCCCGTAAGAACCTCCTGGTCGGAAGGGCAACACTGTACATTACACACAGTAAATTTGAACACAACACTTTCGTACACTTAATAAAAAAAAAAAAGTTAATTGTGTTATAACAATAATTTGCTATAGCGATAATTTATTTTGCCATTGTCCACTATCGCTATAACGTGGTTCCACTGTGCTTATATTCAGAACAGTTTAGAAAGCTAAGTTTGGGGGGAAAAAACAATTAAATGTACAAAAACATTGTCAATAGTTTGTTTAAAAAAAGAAGAAAAGAAAGAAAGCCACTTCGTATGGTCAGTTGTTAACTATTGTGTGTGGTGTTTGTTAATGCACAAAACAGTTAATATTGTAATAAATCAAGGGTATTTTTGTAGTATCAAANGATCGGCAACATGAATGTGAAAGGGAGTGGAGGGGAAACTTAAACAAGTGGAAGCTCTGCTTTGAGGCGTGACAGGCTTGTAAAATGTTGGGAGAGGAGGAAGAGGTAGGTGAAAGAAAGAGACAAGGAGTGAAGTAGTGTGCTGATTGGTAGGCAACTAACTCCATCCTGCAACCCAAAAATTTGGGGGAGNGGAAGAGGTAGGTGAAAGAAAGAGACAAGGAGTGAAGTAGTGTGCTGATTGGTAGGCAACTAACTCCATCCTGCAACCCAAAAATTTGGGGGAGGGGAAGAAGAAAGGAGGAAGACACGTTGCGCGCGTCTGCTGGTCGTTACATACACTTCATACGCATAGTTTACGGCATTCTTTAAACACAGGATCTACAAGGGCAGCCCGTAAGAACCTCCTGGTCGGAAGGGCAACACTGTACATTACACACAGTAAATTTGAACACAACACTTTCGTACACTTAATTAAAAAAAAAAAGTTAATTGTGTTATAACAATAATTTGCTATAGCGATAACTTATTTTGCCATTGTCCACTATCGCTATAACGTGGTTCCACTGTGCTTATATTCAGAACAATTTAGAAAGCTAAGTTTGGGGGGAAAAAACAATTAAATGTACAAAAACATTGTCAATAGTTTGTTTAAAAAAAGAAGAAAAGAAAGAAAGCCACTTCGTATGGTCAGTTGTTAACTATTGTGTGTGGTGTTTGTTAATGCACAAAACAGTTAATATTGTAATAAATCAAGGGTATTTTTGTAGTATCAAAAGGATAGACTTTTTTTAAGGATTCTAATGTGCCGTCACTGGAGTTGTACAATAACATGCAATATACTGTAGTTGTGTTTAGCTCTGTGTGTCTTAAGTTTTTGGTATGTCACAGATTGCCCATGTCCATGGCAGTACTGCCAGCAAGTACACAGTGCCAGTGTGCGCGCTCAGTGTGTACTTGGCAACATGTCCAAGTGGCCAGTTGGTGTGTGTGTCGTCGCACTCCGTGCTCTCGCAGAAGAACTGCCAAATAGTTTGCCTCCACATTTGCAGTCTGATGTGGATAGCATGTTGCGTAAGATCCTAGTCTATGAAAAGGTACTTGGTGTGCAGTTTTAATATTTTTGCTGTCATCTGTTGCATCTCCTACATATTTATNTTGCCTCCACATTTGCAGTCTGACGTGGATAGCATGTTGCGTAAGATCCTAGTCTATGAAAAGGTACTTGGTGTGCAGTTTTCATATTTTTGCTGTCATCTGTTGCATCTCCTACATATTTATATGCTCTTCCATTTTTCATTTTCACTTTCTATGTGATGCACATAATAATGTAGAATGGAGTGGCGAGGTCTTGAGAGCTGATGAGGTGAGACAAGTTGCATATCGAGCAGTGCCAGAATGCAAGGGCGGGGAAATGGGAGATCTCGGAGAAAACTCGCCAACCAGCTGTATTATCTGACAGGATTCCTACATGCAAAAATCCAGGAGTGGTCCTGTTAGGAATATAACCCAGTTTGCCTTGGTGGGAGGCAAGTACTGTAGTTCTCATGTATAATAATGTAAGCACAGCTTGTGATTTATAAGAATAAAACATTAATTTTACTTTTTTGTTGCCTTTGGGAAATTTTACTTGCTCACTGAATATTTGTGGGTGCAAAGTATATTACACATTAAATTGCAGTGCTGTAATGATATCCTGTGTTTTATATAATGCTTGTAATTATTCCCAGTCTTCTGTGTCCTGTAATGCTAAATTATTTATTTAAAAGCTTTAGCAGATATGTACCTGAACCCAGTTGAGTGATGGTAACTCATTTGTTGTTTGTTGGAGTATTTTTATTGCTGGGAAATTTTTCCAGTATCTGCTATCCAGATCAGACTTCAAAATTAATGTACAATAAAATAGCTTGATTTTGTAAAGATTTCAGATGTACTGATAATTGTGTGTGATTATCTGGAATATGATAATTACAATTGCAGTAATTTATGTTTTAAATAGATAACTTCTAATATTATAAAACAAGGCGCTGCAACGGTTGTGTGTGGTGTTTAGAATATTCAGATTTCTTCTACATAGATACATAGTTACTGCTCTGTGAACTATCATAAAATGACCATTTAGTGAAGTTTTCTTTTGTAATACACTAGAATCATTACTACTTAGTCTGTTCTACATGAGTGGTGTAACTGTAAGCAGAGTTGTGCTGTTTTAGTTTTTAATATGCAACTGTCTATATCTCTGTTTCACTGTTTTAATAGCTTTTTTGTTTTTAGATTTTAACTGGTTATCAGTTCCCCAAGATTAGTTCCTGGTATGAACTAAGTTATTTTTCAAGTTGTGATCCAGGACTTGTCATGGAGCATCTTATTGAGGTAATTTAACTTGAGGTCATCCAGTTTATTGCTATGTATTATAATGTGCATGTTCTGGAAATTACTAATTATTTTAACAAAATTTTTTGATTAAATATTTAGTTCATGTCAACAGTTTTTCACTATGCCAAAGGATTTGGATGTCAGATGAAGCAAAATTGGAGGTGAATATAAACTATTCATAAAATTGACTAATAAATGCATTTTAGACATTAAAAAAATTTTTCCTTATGGTCCTACATTCATTCATTTATAAGCAGAAACAGCTAACCTTATTAAAAGTGCATAATAAGTCAGCAACGTTTGTTTGCTCCCTGGCACATATTTCTTGTACAAGTGAATATGACGCCCTACCAAATGGGTGCTTCTAGTGTTGCCTGGCGTCAGTGCTCTCTCCCCCTCCCCCTAGATGGTTGGGAAGCAGGTATTGTCAACTTGACAAGGTTTCTATTAGGAGTGGAGCTGGCAGGTTTTGGAACCTCCTCTATCACGGTACGTTGAACACAAGGTATGCTGGTGAGTGTAGGTCTAGGTGGTACTCATGATGCGATGTACCTAGGTACCAAGTTCAGGCATCTGACCCCCTTATCTGAGGCTGAAGGCCAACTTGGAACTACTGGCTTCGGTAGTGTGGGAGACAGTAGTGAAGTAGCACATGGCACGTGCAAAAACAAGTTTCGGTTTCCTCCGGTAGAGTTGGTGGTGGGTCCCCTCTGCTGAGCAGCTTCATCTCTCTTCCAAGTGTAGACTCGGCTGGCACCCTGTTCACCACACACCAGGCCTCCAACCAGGACTTGAGGCGCCACGGGCGACGTCATAATCTGCTGTATCCTCCGCCACAGCTGCGGCCCCCTTCGAGAAGAGACGTAGTCGCCACATGCCACAGAGCGTTACAGAAGTGCCGCGTTTGCCTCCTGTCAGCCTGCAACTCGCTCGATGCAGAAGGCCTGCTGACCCCTCCGGCAAGGCAGCTAAGGAGAAGAGAGCCGCCTTCCCCGCTGCCTTCGCTTTGCTTCTCTTCTCTCTTCTCTCTTCCATGCCGCTTTACACTTGCATCCCATGCGCCGGCTCTGTGAACTGGATATATATAGGACTCATAGTCCTCAGTTACTCGCTGAGCTCGCTCGCAGAATATCACTCTGCCCGGACACACTCAGACACCGCTAGCATCTTGCTCCAGACGAATTGCTGCCCGTCAGTATATTCGCTTGCTATGTCTTCGGACTAGCTCAACAGCTGTTTTACAGCTTACGACACATTCAGCCAGTACGAGTCCAAGTATTCATAGACTTGGGGTAACCGTCGCCTCCCGCACCACCGCATCTACAGTGGCTAGGGATTACACCTTGGTTGGCATCCTGGGTCGGCCCTTCGGGCGACCACAGTCAGGGTACAGGCTGGCTTATGTATGTTTATTGCTTCAACAATAAATAGGCATAAACTAAGCTGGTTGTGTTATCCTTTCCACGCACTTTCTTTCTGCACCTAGTTCCTGCTATATCCTGTTTCAACCCATTTCCGCCTATATTCTTCAGGACCAGGTACGTGTGTGCCGAACCATCAAATCCTAACCATCTCCGTATAGGACCTTCATCTCCTTGGAGTGAGGTTCTCACTCGGCTGTTGCCACCATTCTGTGGGTGTTTAGGTCTGCCGGCGACTTCCCGCCCGCTAAGTTTCCTGTCTGGAGACCAGCAATTAGGCCTATCTCACAGTCACACCCTCCACTTTCTGTTTCCTTCAGGGCATACCCGCCTCTACTGAACATCCGCTATCACCCTTGTGCTACGCCACAGGGCTGGGCGGGATAAGGTGGCCAAGCAGGCTTTGGCCTTGATTGGGGACCTAGCAGGGGAAGGGCAGGGTACTGGAAGCAAGAAGAGGCGACTCGATAGAGGGGAATTCCGTACAACACCACTAGCAGGGATTGCAGCTTGCTGTTTGATCTATTGCTGTGGCAAACACTCAGAGTGCTATTTCACCTCTCCCGTTCACGCCTCCAAAGAAGACTGTCACCATCCCTCGACCACCCACTGCTGCATGAGTGGTCTGCCGTACAAAGATTACTTCTAGTTACACCCCAGTTCGTATGCAGACCTGACCAGCACCTCCGTTGGAACCATCACGTGCACAACGTGCTATAGCCGAACAGCCGTCACAGGCCCGTCATCAGCTTTCCTGCAGTATAGGGGGAGAAAAGCTGTAGACGTTCACCCACACTAGATACGCCGAAGGTGAGGCAACAGGCTAGCCCCTGTTTGGCCGCTTTATCTCGCCTAGCCCTGTGGTGGGGCATAAGGGGTAATAGTATAGAGAGGTAGACAGTGGATGTTCCGAAGGTGTAGGCACGTCCTGAGAGTAAGGTAGGCATCTCCAGCAAGTACATGGGCCAGGTGTGACGTCGTCAGCAGACCCAAACACTTAAGGATGGTGACAATAGGCAAAGGAAAGATACTGCTTTTGTGTTACTCAGGAAGGCGGAACGTAGCCATAGATCTAAACATCACAAAGAGACTGTTCTCCCGGAAGATGTGGTTGGAACTGAGGTTTTGGCTTGTGACTATTCCTGCAAGAATATTACAGGTTCTGTGGTCGAAGCAGGAGTGGAGTGGAGTGGAGAGATTTGGACGGCTCTTAACAGAAAAGGTCTCGACTCTTGAGAGCCAATGAGGGTGAAGTGAGTGTATGGAGCAGCGTCAGAATCAAAGGGCGGGGGAAATGGTAGATCCTTGAGAAAACCCGCCGACCAGCGGCATCGTCCGGCACAATTCCCACTCTAGGGATTTTATTCCCTACTCTAGGGTACGGGACTGTGGTACAGGTAAGGCTGAAGGCCTGGGTACATACAATTATATCATCCCAATTGTTAAGATAATCCTTGAGATGGATATGTTGTTGCAAAGTATTTTCACAGCCCGTTGCAAAGCTAGTAAAAAAAATAAAAAAATTTTAAAGGTTACACTTATTATAATCCTAACCTTAAGAAAATAGCTAAGTTCACTCCGGATATAACTTAATTATCATGTGTGTGCATGTATGCAATTCATGTTAATTGTTGCAATCATTAGAATTACTGGAATTGCGTGTAGTGAGAAAATTACGTAGGTGNGTGTATGCAATTCATGTTAATTGTTGCAATCATTAGAATTACTGGAATTGCGTGTAGTGAGAAAATTACGTAGGTGGTTGGCAACCGCTACTCAGGTGTATGTATTGCATATGTGTAGGCATATTTCAAAATGGTGTGAATGTTTAAATGTTGGAACAGTATGTTTTTAAAAATGTTGCTTAGTACTGAAAACCTATTATTCAAACTTTCAGCCAAAATGCATAGAAACACTTCAAAGTAGTACTCTGTGATGCACGAAAGAGATTTTCATGTATGTTTTTATAAAACGTAAAAGAGATTATTTATGTTATGTTTACACAGAATACTGTTACCTGGTGTCTCTACTGTTATCAACTCATACTAGTTTTGTTTTTATGTTCGTCATTTCTGGTACTATCTAGGTTGTTTCCTTGCTTATTACAAATGGTATGCAGTTAGTTTCTTCTGTAATAAAATCTGTTTTGTGTCTCACTTCATTACAACTGAGGTCTTGTAGTATTGGGTAGTTAAACTGTATTGTAATATAATTTTGCAAAATTCCACAGAAGAGTATCTAATGTGATCGTAGTTACATACTTTCCTGTGTCATTCACTACCTAAAATATTCGTCNTCTTTCTCATTTAGTTTTACTCATTGCTGTAAAAATATAAAAAATTGATAGATATATATATATATATATATATATATATATTTATATGAGCTGTTGTTTCTTGTTCATAACTTAACAAATTTTACATTCTTTATGTTATGTCCAATCTTTGTGTAACAGTATCAAGGCCATGTTGCCTTTGGGGGGCATTTGGAAAATTCAAAATAAATAAATTGATACACAATTGCAAAGAGGTTTCTTTTTTTATTAATGCAGGTGTGGTTTGTTTGCAGTCTGATCTGTGTGTGGAGTGGGCAGAACTGCACAACATCCCCAGCAGAATGCCACAGCTGATTGATCACAGATACATAGCTTTGTTGTTGAAGCAGAATTCTGGGGAAGCTATCAAGGTAATTGCAATGAAAGCCAATGTTGATTAATTATTAATTTTTTTTGGTTTGTGTTTTTAATTTATTTTCGCAGGTTTGAAAGCACCTCTTCTTTCAAGTTTTATCTCTTATGTGCCCCGTGTACTTGTAATAATTACATGGTATCTCTCCTCCCTTCACCAGAGGATTACTGAAGCAAAGAAAAGACTGCGCACAAAGTGGCAATTTGTACACCATGTGGTGACAAATGCTGCCAATTGCATGTTTATTTTCAAAGCGGCTAGAGCAAGAGGTGAGGAGAGAAGGATGTTATGTCATTTGGGGGAAAGGCAGATGTCTCACTCTTTCAAGCATCAGGATAGTCGACCTCGCTTGACCTGCTGTTTGTCTGAGCTGTCTAGGAGAGGGAACCCACAATAACTTAAGGGCGCCATCTTGATGGTGGTATTTTGCATCTCTTAGGTTTAGAAGCATGGGAGCGCTAAGGGCGACTTAGATAGGCTTACCAAATGTCTGGCCGCCTTTTACGGCAAGGCACTGAACTGACAAGCTGTCTTTCTCTCATCAATTTGCCTCATAGGACTTTCAGTAGTGATCCTATCATTTTATAGTGTAATGATAAAGACAAAGATGTGCTGCCTGCCGCTGCAGTGTGTACTTCAAAATGATAGCCAAAGATTCGTATTAACCCTTTTTCACTTAAATATATACATGTTAGAGGTAGAGTTAGAAAACAGAAACTAATGTTCAGACAAGAAAAATTTCATAACTATTATTCGTAAGCAGACAGTGCTCACAAATATTGAAGAGGTTATTAAATGGCAACCATAGTACTGAATCTCTGCGATTTGTTTGGGAAGCCTGAGCAGACGGAGTCCGTAACTCATCTCACTTTAACTTAACAGCTTGCTACTTGGTGCACTGCTGATCTGCATTTAAATTATCAACTCCTGCTAGCCACCTAAATGGCACACCTTGCTCAAACCGTCAATGTGTGGGAAGGGGATGTAGTTTATACCAGAAGACCATTGTGAACAAGCAGATCACAACAGCGAACAGCGGGAAGAACAATTCTGCCGGATAACCACCTGGACTGACTGCCACCTCTCAGCCATTTAGGCAACATGTGGGACATATATGTCCTGCTTCATGAATTGCTTCTTAATCTTGTGTTGGCATCACCAATAACCCAAAGGGGCTGTGGTTGTGTAGTGGTTAGACTACTCGCCTCCCACCATGGTGAACCAGGTTTGGTTCCCGGTGGGGTCGCCCCCAGATTTTCGCATGTGGGAATCATGCTGGTCGGCTGGTTTTCTCGGGGATCTTTCGTTTCACCTGTCCTTGCATTCCAGTGCTGCTCCATACTCACTTCGCTTCACTCTCGTTGGCTCTCAAGACATCAATGTTAAGAGCTGCCAAAATCTCTTCACTCACCAATAACCCAAGAAGCTGATGAGAGGCATTCAATCACCCAGGGCAACTAGATCTTATGTGAGCATTTAAATGGATTGCATCCATTGCCAAAAATAAGCCTACGAACAGAACAGAGAAACCAAAAACCCGACATATTCCAGATAATGAAGAACAAAGAGCTAAGAAACTACAGTCAAATTTTGTTATAATATACATCATTAAAGCCTTAACATTTATACTTAGTAATGAAAGTACTTTATACTGAATGTCCTATTTTTAAACCTTCACAACATGGGCCCCATAAAATTAAAGCAAAATTAGTCATTCCAGTGAAGAAAATTAATATGTAATTAAAAAAAATATATCTTATAAAAGTGAGGATAAAATGGTACTTTATAAAGTATGAAGATACACAAATTACATTCTGCAAACATAAAGTAATGCATGGTATGCAAATACACACTGCTTATTTATTGGTGAATTTTCCTTTGAAAAAATCGCACCACTCGCCCTTAAAAATATCACTGAAGTAATTTTATCCATAAGACATTTATCTTGCGAAATAAATTAATGTTTCAGTAACAAATCTGTGACTGCAGGTCAGCGTGTTTTTTTATGTGTTGTAGTAGTAAACAAAACCCAATTTAGATTGGAAATGGTTAAAAAATCAATACCTTTATGTGAGATCATGTATGGACATTTAATTAATCCCATTTTGGAAGACATGAGGTAAAATAACCATCATTGTACTGAAAGTTAACGTACATTTTGTATGTTAAAGTGAAATTGTAAATTAATGTGAAGTATGTTGTATCAAAATTTTACTGTGTAGGAGAACCTAGCAGTCAGTAAAACATGAACATACAAGTGAGAGGCAACAAACCGGACAAGGATATTGGAGAACAGCCACCTCAATGAACATGGCGGTATATTGCAATAATGAATTGAATGAAAAAGTGAAAAAAGTCAATATCAAAGCAGACAGTGTGACAATGAAAACAAAAAGTGAAAGGAACACGCAACTACAACAAACATAAATCTGAAAAAAAATTATTTCCCTGTCAGTGTTTGTAAAAAATGTAAAGGAATATTACAACAAAAAAAAAAGAGAAATTAAAACTGCAATACTAAAAACCAACGTCAAAGACTTACCAAGACAATTACAAAAATTCTGTACCAATTATGAAACAAGACTTCACCAGAAGACACAACAGTACAATAACAAAAAATCCTGACAGAAATCCTGCAGCACAATTGCTATTAAACTTTAAAGATAAAACCTAGGTCTTGTGGTGAACACCCAATAGGCATGGCCAGAGTTTGGCCAAATCTGGTACTGGGTTGTCCAATTCTAAGGGCAGAGGAGCCAACACCTTAATTTTACATACAGCATGGTCAAGGCTAGCATAAATGTATCTGTAGTGTTTCCTTTAAGAACATTATTAAGAATGTAATGTTTTAAAATTGCTTATTCATTTTTTTTAAGTATCTATTTATCTTTCAAATTATGGTGCTTTATTATTCTGAAGACTGAGTTGAGTTTTTACGCATGTATATAATTCCTTATACCTAGGATAAGAAATGTCTCTCATAAATTTGTATAAAGTACATATATAAAATATTTTCTGCATAGTAAAGTACTAATATATGTATGTATGTATGTTTCAGTTACTTGAAGCACTGCCCAAAGAAATAACTATAGCCATATGTAACAAACTTATAGAGGAGGTGAAAAATATAGCTGGTCTCGAGGACATCGTCAATTTGTTGCTTAGTAAATACGTGAACCAACTTCCTCCAGAGTCGGTACACAAATGCCAAGAACTCTTGATCGGTGTTCACATGTTGTTGACCCTGCCCACCAAAGAACAAGTGCAGTATGTAGAACTCGCCAGGCAGCCTCAGCTCATAGTGGAGGAGTTCCTCATGAACACCCGGCTAGAAGCCCTCAAGCTGATGATAACTGCTGTGACGGCCTTGCAGTCCCAACTGCCTGAGGATTCTCCCATGTCGACGAGTTCTGTGGATGACTTGCTGAGGAAATACGCAACTAAGTCGCTAGAAATTGGTGGGAACCAAACCCGAGCATCCAGCAAGTCTGACTCCAGGGAAGATCGTCTCTTCGTTTCTTTGGCCGGGAATGATTATGGAAGTTCTGGTGATATATTTATCATGCCTGATAAAGTCCCAGCCAAAAGCGAGTGGATGCCAGACAATGAGGTGTGTGTACAAATAGTGTATACATTGTCTTCACAAATTAAAGTAAAACCAAGTTAATTTCAAGTATCTGGGACCAAAATGTAAGACCTCTAAATTATGTGCTTAATTTTGAATTACTTAATTTATAATACTAAGCACTCATTCTTTCTTTCTCCTTCAGTGTTATGTGGTACATCGTAACAAATCAAAGTAATGTTTTTTTGAATCTGGAAACTGTGCACAAATTTCAAATGTCTACATTGCTTGTGTGGTTATTGAGACAGCTTCGTGCACACGTTTCAAGAACTGCTATGTTTTTAAAATGTAGGCTAAATTATAAAAAGTTCTTTTTACCATAGCAAATATTTTAACACAGTTGTATAAACAATTACATATTTATATAAAACTATTCCCTTCCCACCCCCATTTTTTCTGACAGTATGATTAAATCATGGTTTACTTATGAAAAACTTTGTCAGTATGTGGGACAAAATCTTCAAAAACCATTTGTGTTCGAACCTATATCTGCTTCTTGCATCACATCCAAGACATACTACTTTCAAATTTCAGAAACTGCCACATTTTTGTTAATCATCTGCAGCAGGAAACGCACAAAAAGCTTTTGGTAAGCACATTTAAAGCAGTGATTTGATGCCATGATCCAAGGATTACTTGTACCTCATAATATTGGCTGGCAAGTGTGTCACTTGAACGTGAACATTCTAGAGTGCCAGGCCTCGTGCTTATGTGAGGAACATTGGTCAAGCAACAGCAGCAGACTGTTTCCATTATGGGAGGTTTTTTTCCTGTCAAGTTATATCAGACACTCTCAAAACACCTTCCTGGTAAACCACACTGTTTGGAATTTCATGGAAAATGTTTAATTCCTTGGATGCATGAGGGATTTTCAAACCTTGCAGTTTTCTCCTTGTTGACTTTTTTCACAGTTTGTTGCTAATTTTTTTCGTGGCTGCACATTATAAAAAAGTGCTGTCTCAATCCATGTTAAACATGACTTTTGTAACCTTTTATTCTAGCACTAGCATAATGTTTTCTTGCCACACATCAGAAGCAAGAAACTCTTACCCAATTACACTTTGACATGAGACCTTTCATAATTCCTTAAACTGATGAAGCCAACCATTCAAACGGCGGTATTCAGAAGTTTCTCCAATGCTATTTCATTGGTTTTTATTTAACTAAAACGCCTTTCTCGGAAATATTTTTTGACCTAGTATGTCAAAACTACAAGGTCTGTGTCATCTACTCTAAGTGGCCATGTTTAGCTGCTTGAATAATCATAAATTTTATTTTTAAACGTCAGCACCATTGCTATCCCGTTTTTTTGGAGAATGTCACAGTTTTTCATGAATGTTGACAATGTGTATAAAGTAGAACGCTAAATGCTTGTGCTGAGTCGTGATGCTTTAATTTTTTCCGTTTCTCTAATTATGTCTTAACTTTTTTTGCTAGAGATCATACAAATTTATGTGACTATTGTAAACAGAGTACTTTTCAGCTAGGATGGAATGCAGCACCTTCTTCCCCTCATGATGCGACACTATCCACCCTCACCATCTGTTATCTTGGCATCTCACACCATGTCCTACTCATCTTCTTGTCTCTCAGCAACAGACACAGCAATAGTCGGCGTGCACCAGTCTACCTGCACTGTTGGAAACAATTTTGAGTACTGCTAAACAAAGGCTGTTCACGGTAAACTGAGCACTTTTGGAAGCCCTGCTTAAGATATACTTGTAAGCACATTGTGTATTCTTAGACCATGTGTACAATTAACATTGCCGTGGGCCTTATCACTTTATTCATGCGTCGACCGAGTAAAACTATGAAATTATTAGGAAAGTAAATATTTTACAAATTTGCTAATTCTTACAGTTATATGCATTAAAAAAACAGAAAGCAAAATAAATAATTTCGGTATTCAAGAATGCTTACCTAACACTTTTAATCCAATGTTAAGACATGGGACTACTTTCCCTCCATCATTACCAACTTTACATGGTGCATGCCACTCAGTGTGTCCATTAAGATGTATGTAGGTACACACAGTGACGTTTTTCAAAGGTTGATTTCAGAAGTGCTCAATTAATCGTGAACTGCCTATAGTAATGACTACATTGCATGAACTTTGAGTTAGTACATATTTAGATTTAAATATGTATTTGACTGTTACAACAAAGTGCTTCAGATTACATAGTAAACATAGTTTAAATGAACCAGGTTAAAAACCATTTAAAACCTAATTGTACATGCTTGGAAATAATACCTCTTTTCAAATATTTACAATTTTGAGTAGTGATGGGACGATCGGTTTCTTGGTTCCTTGGAACCGCCGCTTCTTGAAGAAACGAACCAAAACCTGAACCAACGTGATTATACCGTTGGTTCTCTGCATCAGTCAAACCTTAAACCTTACCTTTTCTACTTTTCTAGTTTCACATTTGCGTTAAAGTCCTTGTTTAATCTTAATTTCAGCGCTAAATGGGGTCTAAATCTTTCCTAGCAGTACCATCACAATATACTATAATGGCCCTTTAATGATAAATTAACACAACATTAATAAATGTTCTGGTTTCCCTTTTGTATGCTGTCCGAAAATGTGAATGACGTGGCTACAGCTTTATGACGGTACGTGCTACCCTTACTACAGTGCACAGTACTATTTAGGCTTTATTTAGGTTCAACACAAAAATAAAACCAACATTTATGCATCCTCGTGTATTAATATTTTAATTAAAATGTACCCATGTCTGTGGCGGAATCGTAACACTTCGCAGCGAGTAGTTTGGTGCTATGTGGGAATGTAAACAAAGTAAAAATGCACTGTTAGCCTCGATGTAGCCCATACAGCCAGAGGATTCAATACGACAAATGATACAAGATACTCTGTCGTAAATTGGTATTGGACAATATTTTAAACTTTAAAAACAGGTTTTGTGGTGTGGTAATCTGTTTCATAATTTAATTTAGAAAACCTGCACCGTACAGAGGGCCATTATTTCTCACTCGCTACACAAAGGAATATTTTTTTCCTTATGACTTGCCCGAACATGTGTTGGCTAATCTGACTGTATTTAAACACAACAATTCAATGTTTTCTTGCTGCAACACATCCTTTTTTGCAAGCGAATAATGTTAATGTGTCACGGAAAAATGTTTCAGTATTGCAAAGGCTTCACTATATCAACAATAACACACAACCTCAAATAAATTTGGCAGGTTCAAGGTTGGAACTTAAATGGGAATTCATTGTAGAAGGGTACATTATAAATTTTCTTCTTGGCAACACTGCACTAGGCTTTGAGCTACTGCCCAACTGTGTAGCGCCATCACAAGCACGTTTTTTCGTTTTTCTTTCAGCATGGAATAAATTTATTTGGTAACCATGATAAATTTTAAACATGTCAGAGGTGTGGAATAATTTTAAGATTGACATTAACAATTTCAAATGTGCGATTTGCAATCACTGTAGTGCATGAACCTCGCAAGGCATGTCGAAAAGCACTTCTAACCACAAAAAACTTGTTAACACGCAACACAAACACATCATCATGTAAAAACTTTGTTTACCCCCAGTGTTAGAAAAAAAATTTAATAAAGGTGAATGACTCAGTTTTGGCAGAAATCTTGAGACAAAATGAATAAGCTGGTTGCTTACTTATTCTCAAAGCCCTTAAACAAGTTTGAGCAGTGAATGTTCAAGTTTAGTGTCAGCCAGTACAAGAACCGAGAACCGGGAAACAAATTGAAGAACCAGAACTGGAAAATTGTGGAACCGTCCCATCACTAATTTTGAGTTAACCAGTATCAAATTTAATCAGGTTTTACTGTAGCTGGTGTGATAGTTATAAACTAGTATTTTGTTTTTTAGTTTTTGTTCCAAAGAAATGTTTTTGTGGCCTGATGAAGACAAATATTAATATTGGAGCCCTTTTGATAGCTTGATGTAAACTGTTAATATGATATGATAATGAAACACAATACAAAGTGATGCTGTGCTTTTAATCCTGACAGGTTGTGGAGTGCAAATGTTGCGATGCAGTTGTGTTCTCGATGTTTAACCGTCGCCACCACTGCCGTCGGTGTGGCCGTGTCATATGTGCTGCATGCTCTACGCGCAGAATGCAGGTGAGCTTAAGTGTCTCGTTGTTTATATGTACTCGTAGCCGTAACTACAATTGTGTTGCTTGTAAACACAGTCGTGTAGCTTTCGCCTTGTACTTCATTGACGAATATATTAAACTCATGAAAATTATAGTGTACTTTTTTACTCAGCAACAAGTAGCATATACTGTGGTGGACCGCACGAGTATTTACTCTTTCATTCTCACATACTCTATAAAAGTATTGGTTTGTGAATCTTAATTGAAATTAGTGACTTTTTAAATATGTAGGCAGTAATGTGTCTTTGGTCTGCCTTTATAAGCACAACACATGGATGGTTAGTAAATTCCTTTTATTAAAATCTATGTTTATGTATACTTATGAAAGTGTACTTAGCCCATATCAAAAAAAATATTTTTATAATACTATTTACACATAGATTTATGGTAAATGTTTTGCTTGTTAAAAAAAAGCACAAAAATGCCTGTTATAATATTTTTAGAAGAATCAAAAGTGCTTACAGAAATTGAGGTTACCATAAACAAATCATTTGAATAGTTATGCTAGAGCGGAGAGGTTTGGATGGCTCTTAACATTGAGGTCTTGAGAGCTGATAAGAATGAAGTGAGATGAGTAAGGAGCAGCGCCGGAAGGCAATGGTGGTGGAAACGGGAGATCCTTGAGAAAACCCGCCNCACAATACAAAGTGCTGCTGTGCTTTTAATCCTGACAGGTTGTGGAGTGCAAATGTTGCGATGCAGTTGTGTTCTCAATGTTTAACCGTCGCCACCACTGCCGTCGGTGTGGCCGTGTCATATGTGCTGCATGCTCTACGCGCAGAATGCAGGTGAGCTTAAGTGTCTCGTTATTTATATGTACTCATAGCCGTAACTACAATTGTGTTGCTTGTAAACACAGTCGTGTAGCTTTCGCCTTGTACTTCATTGACGGATATATTAAACTCATGAAAATTATAGTGTACTTTTTTACTCAGCAACAAGTAGCATGTACTGTGGTGGACCGCACGAGTATTTACTCTTTCATTCTCACATACTCTATAAAAGTATTGGTTTGTGAATCTTAATTGAAATTAGTGACTTTTTAAATATGTAGGCAGTAATGTTGTGTCTTTGGTCTGCCTTTATAAGCACAACACATGGATGGTTAGTAAATTCCTTTTATTAAAATCTATGTTTATGTATACTTATGAAAGTGTACTTAGCCCATATCAAAAAAATATTTTTATAATACTATTTACACATAGATTTATGGTAAATGTTTTGCTTGTTAAAAAAAGCACAAAAATGCCTGTTATAATATTTTTAGAAGAATCAAAAGTGCTTACAGAAATTGAGGTTACCATAAACAAATCATTTGAATAGTTATGCTAGAGCGGAGAGGTTTGGATGGCTCTTAACATTGAGGTCTTGAGAGCTGATAAGGATGAAGTGAGATGAGTAAGGAGCAGCGCCGGAAGGCAATGGTGGTGGAAACGGGAGATCCTTGAGAAAACCCGCCGACCCGCAGCATCGTCCGGCACAATTTCCATATGCGAAAATCCGGGAGCAACCCTGCCGGGAATCGAACCCGGTGTGGTTATATTAGAAATAACTGAAATAAGTGGTTCGCACAATGTAACAATTCTTATATTATTTTGTGGATTAATGTTTTATTTGCAGAATTGTGATTTGGAGCTTAAATGCATGTTTTCCACGAGTGAGCATTTACTGACAGTATCAAAAAAGTAAAGGAAGCAATAAGCCTGACATGTAACAATGTATCAGTCAAGTCACACAAAATTTTTTAAAGCCACAGTAAACTTATGTTTTCACACGAGGTAGAGCAGTGATAAACCTCCATCTTGATATTTATAGCAATAAAATTTGATTATTATTTCAGGAATAGCCAATTAACAATTAATCAAAATGTGTCTCTCATAACCATAACTATCAAAATCCACCACCATTTACAGCCTACAGCAGGTCCGCATAGTAACGTAATCATTGTTTCATAATTTTCTAACAAACTGTAAATGCATATGTTAATTCCTTGTGTGGTATTTTCCAGCTGTCAAACTTAAAAGTCTCCATGTCTAGAATTTAATTTATAACTGAATCAATAATCGGCATGTCAAAATGTTGATTAATCAATTCAGATTATTTTGGAAGAATAGATGGTGTTGATGAATTAAATATTGACTCGACCCATCCCTAATATTATGGACAGCCATTCTGATTTCAGTTTTCCATAGTTTCCTGAAATAACTCTCTGGCAAATGCTATATCTGTATCTAATGACCTCCCTGTTGAGACATTAAACTCTACCTACCACATAAAAATAAAAAAATTTTTTTGTACCTTTACTTTTTATAATAGTATGCAAATGTAGTGGTGCTAACATTTACATTTTATGTTATGAAAAGGTTATCAATTTTTATTACAGAAGTCTTAGCTGCTTCTGTAATTGAATTAGTTGCGAGTATAATTACTGCTTTGTTCTTTTTGCAGTTAACATGTTAAGCAGTCAACCTAATACATAAGAGTGTAAGAATTGAACTAAGGCATTTTTATACCCTTTGCTAAACGTCTCTATAAAAAGTTATTGTGTAATATATTCACATTTCATTGAAAAAATATATATTACATTTCCAGTAAAAAAGTAAAGTATGCTGTCAAGTGCAGAGATTTCCTTTGTTTTACAGTATTTTGTGTGTAGCACGAGTAGCTAATATTTTTACGTACTTAAGTTGGTAATTAATTAATTTGTTAAAATTTATGCTTTTTGTGGTTTGTAATTAATTTCTGTGATTGTGTAGATAATGCTAGATTTCCATGTATAGGTTCTCGGTTATGGAAATGTGGCAGCGAGGGTGTGCGACAAGTGTTATGAGCAGACAGGTCAAGGTTATGGTAACTTACCAATCAACAGCCTTTCGGAATGTGCGCTGCAGTTTGAACTGAAGGCAGCTCATAGTTTTGAACAGTTGTGGAGGCTCGCAACAGAAGAAGTGCACAACCAAACTGTGCGAGATGAGTTTGGCTTTGAACATGCGCCGAGTGTTTCGTTGTGCCTTGCCATTCTCAAACTGCACTCGGATAACCTCACATACGCCAGGTATGTTGCAGAGTTATTGTGGTTAACACCTGCATTTCAAGGCTTCGGAAAATAGGTACTCGTCGATATAAAATGTGAAATTCAAGATGTCAGTTTGTGAATTTTAGTTAAAATATAGATCTTTACAAACATATGTCCACTCCAGATTTTAAGAGAATTATGTTTATTTCCTCATTTCGACATCATTTCTTGTACTAGTGCAGATGCATGTCGAGCAAAGAAAACATCTTTCCAACAGTTGTCACACATTAAAAATCAAATGACTTAAGGTGTATTGCAGATTTCACAGTAATCATTTAATTTGGTATGAATGACATTGTTTTATTTGAAGTATAGGTTCACAAAATTGTGTTTGTGATTGACAAATGAAAACTTGCAGTAATTTGGAAAAGTACATTTAAAATTTGAAGCAACAGATGTTCTAATTGTTTCTCATGGGACTAAATGAGTTAAGTTATTGAGCAATAGAATCTTGGTTTAGTCAAATTTGCTGTCAAATTATACTAAACTATTATACCAAGATAAAGATAAAAAAAGTTTTTTTTGCATAGAAATGAAATAACTGGTATTTTCTGCTTTGCACCATTCCATTTAATCAGTTTTATTTTTAATAATATTGTATTTATCCATGTATTTTAAACTCTTTATTATCATTATTTTTGGGTTGAAATGATAGTATGTGTGATATGCATGACAACTTTTTGTGAATATTTTGTATGAAATGATAACATTAATATATACAAGGGTGTAAGGTATATGGGCAACTACAATATTACTAACGTAATCTCCAAAATAAATTTTTACTTTTTACAATTAAAATTTTCCTTTAGTTTTAAAATTTTTGCAGTTTATAATTATTTTTTTTAAGTTGTTGTGTAATGCGCGATCATGTCACCAGGTTCTTGCTGAACGCATGCAAATCTATGATGCAAGAGTTGTGGAAAGAAGTTGCTAATCGAGCTTCTATGAAGATGTGTAGCAGTGAGTTGGACTTCAGCCTCATTATTAAAATGGTCAGGTAAGAGAAACTCACATTTTAATGTATAATTTTTATGATATGGTGGGAATATGCTACTAGGCTACTAATTACATTATTAAAAAAAGAGGCAAAAAACACAAGTACTCGCAGGTTGGTACTTGCAGATAGACATACATACATAAAGTTGGATTATCACATTTTCTGATTGCCAACCACCATTCAACAGACTACAGCCTGCCATCACTCACTGCCTAAATAAGCTGGCCCAGTCAATGAAACTGCGCATCTGCATGGAAAATGTGTGTTTCTATCTGCGAGTACAGCCCTGTGAGTACGTGTGTTTTCTATCTAGTTTCAAAAATGTAAATATAATTTTTAGTCATGTTTTGAGTGCTGTTTCTGGTATTCTCTCATTGTCAATCTGCTACTCTCTGAATTTTTAACTCATCAGTTCCTACAATGAAGCTGTTTTGTATGTGGTAGGTCCCTAGCTACAGCTGCCAAAGTGAAGTTTTCTCAACTCGGCAGCGTAGATGAATGCGACCATCTTCTGGACGAAACGGATTTGTTGACTCTTCTTGTCGAAGATGACTGCACAAAGTTCATCCCTCCTGCCGGACTGAGCGGTTCAGGTTTGCGGAAAGTACGGGACCGCCTAGTAGAGGAGGAGCTGTGGATTCCGGCCATAGACATTTCTACGAAGGNTTAAGCTGTTTTGTATGTGGTAGGTCCCTAGCTACAGCTGCCAAAGTGAAGTTTTCTCAACTCGGCAGCGTAGATGAATGCGACCATCTTCTGGACGAAACGGATTTGTTGACTCTTCTTGTCGAAGATGACTGCACAAAGTTCATCCCTCCTGCTGGACTGAGCGGTTCAGGTTTGCGGAAAGTACGGGACCGCCTAGTAGAGGAGGAGCTGTGGATTCCGGCCATAGACATTTCTACGAAGGCCGGGCTGGACCATACCGGAATATGGGCAGCGTGGGGCAAGACGTGTCTGCGGACAGGCTGCTGGGAGCAGGCTCGTGATAAGTTCTCCCACTGCCTGGAGGTGGCAGCAGACCCCAGGCCGTTACGAAACCCTCCTCTCCTCACGGAGATCATAGAGATTCTAGAAGCCGGGGCATACCCCATGGATAGTCAAGTGAGTGGTAGTAGTCCCAGCATTGTGTCCTCACCAGCCATCATGCATACGTTGTCCACCCTCAAAGACATTATGCAGGGCACTTACGTTGAGATGAACCCTGCCAGTAGTGCAGTTATTGTTGGTCCCAAGATTGAGCCACTGTTCTACGCTGAGTGCAAGTATTACCTGGATATGTATGGTAGCCATGCAGGGATACTCAAGTTCTACATGAATCATGATGACATGCCTACAGCTTTAAGGCACGTCATCACAAAGAAAGTGGAGCCAGACATCTTCTATGAGCAGATTTATATCCCGTGCGTACAGCTGGAGCAACTTTCTGAGCTTCACTATGAGCTGTGTGTCATCGACCCTAATCTCACCAAATGGAAGGTACATACCACTCTTTTTTCATGTTAGTCCATTTGTGTATTTGGGTACCTTGTAATTGTTGTACAGTACCTTTCGTTAGTCTCTCCATTATGAGTAAGTTTGTTTATGTGAGAGAGAGGGAGAGAGAGAGGGAGAGAGAGGAAGGGAGGGTGGAGGGAGGAAGAGGGAGGTGAAAGAGAGTGAGGAAGAGAGGGCAGAGGGGGGAGAGGGGGAGGAAGAGAGAGAGAGGGAGAAGAAGAGGGAGTGAGAGGGGCAGGAGGGAGAGNGTTGACTAGCCGCCTTGTGGATTGAGTTCCTAGTGGTTGGGGCTCTACCGTACTGTACACCAGGTGCACAGTATGGGCAGCCGTCTAATGGGGGTGTTCGCAAAGTACGTTCGCCCAGTAAAGGGAGCCTGCAGTCCTACTCTACGTTCGGCAATTGGGTATCAGCTCCAGTTGTTCATGAAGGATTATGTGCGAGCAGCCATGACGTGCATACGTTTCTACCAGGATGGGCGAGGAGCTACACTGATCTTGCGGCCAACCAGGAGTTCTTGCGGAATGCTAAGAATCACCTGGAAGCAGAGCTTGGGAGTAGGAATGGTGCATGCTTTTTCTTAGCAAGCAAAGGAATCTGTTTGCATGTTAAACTGTTCATTCTGCTATGTGAATTGCTAAAGTTCATTTGGGATAGTTTGACATTGCCATTAGTCACTGTCACTTNTTAGCAAGCAAAGGAATCTGTTTGCATGTTAAACTGTTCATTCTGCTATGTGAATTGCTAAAGTTCATTTGGGATAGTTTGACATTGCCATTAGTCACTGTCACTTCTGTCATTATGCAGCATAGCTGTAGCTGTGCCACTTGGGCCGGCTGTCTCTTCATCGTGCTGCAGCTTGTTTACCATCTAACGTGCATGTACAGTCTGGTGTGAGCAACAAAAGACCTCTTGCGAGCGTGGGAAAGTTATGGCACAACTTTGCGAAGTTTGAATTTTTTTGGAAAATTAGTTTCGGATAATGGGAGTTCCGTTCGAAGGAATTCAAGTTAAGGGGTGCTCTAGTGTATGTCATACTGGCTCAGAATTATGCTGAACACTAGATTTTTAAACATNGGAATTCAAGTTAAGGGGTGCTCTAGTGTATGTCATACTGGCTCAGAATTATGCTGAACACTAGATTTTTAAACATGTTGTGTGCCAGTCAAAATTCCCTAGAGATGAATTTTTTAACCTAGGTCCATAATTGTCGTACGCATGTGGCAGCGGAAGTGTCCTACCAAAACGTGCACGTAATCCCTTCCCTTTCCCATTCCTTAAGGTCGGCGTCTAACAGAATTTTTGGGGTAATCAGCACCGATCTTGCATCCAACAGCTGTTACGACATGAAGCGCTCCGATAGAAGGCCATCAGCCACCTTCCTTAAGGTGACATAATGAAATCTGTAGTAGTTTGTATTATTTTGTGTTTCGAGGGACTATGCATTATTCATGTTCTTTTTCTAATATAATGTACACAGTTTTTTTGAGTAGGTCCTTTATGACCACTAGCACTTTTGTAAATTTTATAACACTTCAAATTGAAGTCTATATTGTTATAATTTACAATGTCAAACTTTGAATTAATATATTAATATGTCAATAATATGTTACAGTAATAATTTTCTCACAACTTTCTCACTCTCTTACTGCGGATGATTTTTTTTCTGGAGTGCAATGGGACACTATCATAATGGACTCTTTTGTAAAAACCACTGCAACCTATTTTCGAGACAACCGCGATTGNGAGTGCAATGGGACACTATCATAATGGACTCTTTTGTAAAAACCACTGCAACCTATTTTCGAGACAACCGCGATTGCGCAGAAGAAAGGTGCTCTCCCGCATCTACTTAACAATGTCACCACACTTTTCCCCAGCGCTGGCAGCTCTGGTTAAGTCATGCCTCCACCACATCATTATCTATCATCCCAGCCGGCTGAGGACAGTCGCTTCTTTCGACGGAGGGGATGATGTACGACAACAGAGCTGTAGGGGCGAGCCGTGTTTAAAGAGGCACAGTATGTCAACATCAAACAGAACTGCCAAACGGGGAGAGAGAAATTAGGCCAGGAGGTGAAATGTGAGGAGGTAGGACAAGAAGGGCATGGTCGTTCATCGCCGCGTGACACTGGGAGGAATTTGATGCTTTAAGGCGATGTGCGAGGAGAGCCCTCGCCGTATTCCGAGCTGATGGTGTGATGAGGCAATAAGTGGTGAGCATCCGCCGAAGGGTGTGAGGTTTTAATTAGGACTGAGGAGGATATAGAGTTAAAGCAATCATAACTTGTGTGAGCATTTAAAGTAATCAGTATAACGTGGAGTCATTAAATCACATAAATTATGTAAGACCATGGAGCTTAGTGAAACGCCTAGTTTATTATAGTTCTGCTTGATCAGTTCAACATTCTCACCCATGGAAATAGGGATACATAAACTGGACAGCCATTGGGTAACACTAGGGTGACCCAAGCCTGTTGCAGTGTGGCGTATTTCACATTGAGTTACTAGACATTTGCATAAACAACCGGCTTAAAAACTATAGTTGCGGGGAATCTGAGGTGATGGGACCAATTGATATTTCAATCAATGCAGTATCCAACAAACAATAAAAGCAGGTAACTTTATCATTATGTGTGTGCATGTGCACATATGGGTGCATGCTTGCCCACTTGTATGTGTGTGTTCGGTACTAGAGAGTCCACTGTATTTTCAATTGTGTGCACATATTTATTTGTAGTAAGTACTGGTATTTGTATATAGTGTGCCTTCAGAAGTTTCCAGTTACATCCACTAGACCAACTTTGATTTTGTCCTAATTAAAACTGTTCTCATCCCCATTTAACATGCATGTTTTACATTAGTTGGTTACTACTAACACTGGGGTCTGCACATGTTCTTATGCCCCTTGTCCTACTATAATGCAATTTGTATCAGCTAGTAAAGTGTTGAGTACAGTAGTAATGTATATATAGTCCATTCATGTTTACTTCCTACTTATCTGAAGCGCTGCTAAAGTTCTACTTCCACAGGATATTCCTCCACCTCATGCAAACAAAGCTTAACCGAGTCTAGAAAATTACACCAAAGTGATAACTCACTGCATTTGTGTGCACTAAGTGTAATAATATTTTGCATAAGAACTATTTCTTACTAGGCATTACCAACTCACCATTTTCTCCCTTTTTTTTTATTTATATCAATTATAAACGAAAAATTACAAATTATAGATAAAATATAAGTGGAAGTTCAATTTAACCAAAAATAGAGTATTTTTATATTAAAAAAGGAATAAAATGCTTGCAATACAGGATGTATTCAGGAAAAAACCAAACAAGTCATACATGAGGTGATTGAAGAAATGTGAAGAAACCATGAATAGACTACGTATAGACAGTATTTCTCTCTTGTATTGGATNACATGAGGTGATTGAAGAAATGTGAAGAAACCATGAATAGACTACGTATAGACAGTATTTCTCTCTTGTATTGGATAACTGTTGAAAGTGTATTGTAGTAAACAGATGCTAATAGTAGTTACCATTGTTTGTGCACAGACGTATCTGAAGCAGGCGTGCCTGCAGCTGGAAAGACATAAGCTGCTGAACGTGTTGTATCAGCTCCAGTTGTTCATGAAGGATTATGTGCGAGCAGCCATGACGTGCATACGTTTCTACCAGGATGGGACNTGTATCAGCTCCAGTTGTTCATGAAGGATTATGTGCGAGCAGCCATGACGTGCATACGTTTCTACCAGGATGGGACGAGGAGCTACACTGATCTTGCGGCCAACCAGGAGTTCTTGCGGAATGCTAAGAATCACCTGGAAGCAGAGCTTGGGNAGAGATTGGTAAGAGTGGGAGGGAGGGAGAGGGAGACAGAGAGTGATTGGTAAGAGGGGACGGTGTGTGTGCATGTGAGACTGATCCTACAATTAGCTTACAAACATCCTCAAATTGATGAAATTGTTTAAGTTTTGGTTGGACAATCCTATTCTCTATACTCACAAGTAATGTGTGTGGTTTTCGTGAACTCATTTTATGATACACTGATACAGCACATTACTCCAACTGGCAACAGTTAAGCATGGTGGTTAGAGCAGTGGGTTTACCTTGGATGTCCAACAGTGACGTGGGTGTGGTAAAAAGGTGGGCAGACCTCTAGAACCAGTCTATCACTCCTTCCGACGACAGTTCAGCGCGGTGGATGGAGTGAATAGANCAGTCTATCACTCCTTCCGACGACAGTTCAGCGCGGTGGATGGAGTGAATAGACTGGGCTGGTTGACTAGCCGCCTTGTGGATTGAGTTCCTAGTGGTTGGGGCTCTACCGTACTGTACACCAGGTGCACAGTATGGGCAGCCGTCTAATGGGGGTGTTCGCAAAGTACGTTCGCCCAGTAAAGGGAGCCTGCAGTCCTACTCTACGTTCGGCAATTGGGTATCAGCTCCAGTTGTTCATGAAGGATTATGTGCGAGCAGCCATGACGTGCATACGTTTCTACCAGGATGGGACGAGGAGCTACACTGATCTTGCGGCCAACCAGGAGTTCTTGCGGAATGCTAAGAATCACCTGGAAGCAGAGCTTGGGAGTAGGAATGGTGCATGCTTTTTCTTAGCAAGCAAAGGAATCTGTTTGCATGTTAAACTGTTCATTCTGCTATGTGAATTGCTAAAGNTGCATGCTTTTTCTTAGCAAGCAAAGGAATCTGTTTGCATGTTAAACTGTTCATTCTGCTATGTGAATTGCTAAAGATCATTTGGGATAGTTTGACTTGAGAATTCATCTCTAGGGAGTTTTGACTGGCACACAACATGTTTAAAAATCTAGTGTTCAGCATAATTCTGAGCCAGTATGACATACAGTAGAGCACCCCTTAACCGGAATTCCCTCGAACAGAACTCCCATTATCCGGAACTAATTTTCCAAAAAAATTCAAACGTCGCAAAGTTGTGTCATAACTTTCCTGCGCTCGCAAGAGGTCTTTTGTTGCTCACACCAGACTGTACATGCACATTAGGTGGTAAACAAGCTGCAGCACGATGAAGAGACAGCCGGCCCAAGAGGCACAGCTACAGCTATGCTGCATAATGACAGTGACTAATGAAAATGTGCGACACATGCCGTTGGTTTTAGAGGTGTGACTTTCAGAATTTAGTGTTCTAACGTGTTAGTGTACATGTACTGTATTTTGGAGTGTATAGACCGCACCAGAAGTTTTTGATGAAAAATTAGGGATAGTTAATATTTCAAGTATAGGCCGCACTGAATTNGTGTATAGACCGCACCAGAAGTTTTTGATGAAAAATTAGGGATAGTTAATATTTCAAGTATAGGCCGCACTGAATTTTTGTATTCCCGTAAATAATGCCGAGCCTCGTCGTGCTAGTGCGCAACAGCAAACTATGGCAACGTCAAACTAATAGATTTGCAGTTGAATGTTATCGTTGCCGCGCTGCCTGGCCTAGGCCTGCTGAAAAGTGGCAACAGCGCAGTATTCCGCGTAAATAAAACTTTTGTATTTATGTCAAAATGCCTCAACACTGCGTTTAAATTGCGGAACATGTGCGC
>NQII01001703.1:89717-146822 GCA_002778355.1 Clitarchus hookeri | reverse complement strand
GCAACAGCAAACTATGGCAACGTCAAACTAATAAATTTGCAGTTGAATGTTATCGTTGCCGCGCTGCCTGGCCTCGGCCTGCTGAAAAGTGGCAACAGCGCAGTATTCCGCGTAAATAAAACTTTTGTATTTATGTCAAAATGCCTCAACACTGCGTTTAAATTGCGGAACATGTGCGCTGTGTGTAGCCTGCCTGCTCGGCCGGTTGTTGCCGAGCAGGCAATGGTATGGTACATGTGTGCGTGCAGCATCACACACACACAGCTGTTGCTGGCTGTCTCATTCCACACGAGAGAGAGAGAGAGACACACAGCGTGACAAACAAAAAAGAGGAGGAAGGAGGGAGAAAGAAAAGAAAGGGAGCGAGCAAGCTTGCTTGGTGTTGGGCGACTGCAGTTGCGGCCTAGGGAAGGGGGTGGTGGTGCTGGTGGAAAGGAAGCGCACAAGCTGGATGGCGGCTGGAGGTGATACAAAGCAGAACAGTCAAGGACAGGCAGGCTAAAGTATGGTGCGACCCATACACGTTTAAACACAAGTGATGACCTATTAATTTCTTATTATTTTTTTGACTTCCTTAGAAACTAAATTAAAACATTAAAGCGTATTGTTTGTTGACAAATTTCTGAACGTGGTTTAGGGGGAAAAATTTTTTTATGCCAATATCTTGTAAATAAGCCACACCCCACTTTTTGTCATTTTTTCCCGGTACTTTGTGAACTTGGTCTATAATACGTCAGCCCCGCTCTTGTAAATGTATGTTGTTATGCAGACGTGCCATGCAGTATGGTAAAGACTGTCAACGGAATTGACTATACTTCGGGAAGTTTTATCATATCCACGCCAACACAAACATTAACATGATATCCAGATCTCGCTTACTCATGCAGTCACCTGCGCAAAGAGATAAGAACGCCGCTAGAAGGTTGAGAATGAAGGTCATTAACGCAGCGCCGGGAGTTTTACGACTCACATTTCATAAACAGTACATAGTGTTTTTTTTAATGGTTTTGTACTTTAAGGATAAAACTAATAATTTATACTCATAGATTTCTTAAGTTAAAATTATGTGTCACACATACACGTGTTCAGACTAAAAATGTGCTATTTTTCACGCCATCCCACCCTCATTCCTCTTAACCGGAATTTTCCCACAACCAGAGTGATTCCAGTTGAGGGGTGCTCTACTGTGTTATGATTCTTTTCAGTTTTTTCAGTGATTAGGCTACATTTTAAAGCTTTTGGATGATTATGCAAGTTGTGCAAGCAGCGTATGCTATTTTCAGTTAATTTTAAACATTGATACATACATATACAAGTCCTGGATATGAGTGAAGCAAATTTGAGTGTTGTTATCGTTAATTGATAATGCCATGTCAGAAATTGTAGCTGAGGTGGTTTGAACTGATTGTGACATCACATGCACTGCTTGGCNATGCCATGTCAGAATGTGTAGATGAGGTGGTTTGGACTGATTGTGACATCACATGCACTGCTTGGCAAGGTAGACCCACGTGTAACATGTATTTTTCTGAAGTAGTAAAAACGATTTTGTATTTCTTTCACTTAATTTTCGTACAGCTTTTTAGCAAAAACTTGCAGCAATTTTTTTCCCCAGAGGAAGTTTGCATCTTATTTCAATGTTACTGTATTTTGTTTTATTGGGACTCACTATAAAATTATGATATTATTCAAAATACAGCTATCAGTGGGAGGAAATGGCATTGGGTAGATTGTTAAGTGGTTTGTAGATGAGAAGGCAATGCCACACTTGGAATCAAAATCCCAAAAGGAAAAAACTTCCTGAACTACAGATATCATGCTGTACCATGTACACACCATCCAGTAGTGGACAGACTGATTCATGTTGTTCATGGTCAGAAATACTTTATGGGCCATGCCATCCCCATTACTTTACATTCAGTGATCAAAAAATGTTTCAGCCTAATGCAGTGTTCTGTTGGCATACATTTTGGCCTATTTCCTCCTAGGATAATACTGCTTGCAGTGCCTCCCGAGTCACATCTGTCATGAGTAAAAATTACTTGCTGAATTCAGGAAACAGGACCGACTCCTCCATAGAGCCTGGGTTACTCAGAATGCAAACTCTTGCTGTTTACACCAGTTATATGTTGTTTTTCTTAAGGCAATTCTTAATTGTAATTGGATGTGTTATTATGATAGAACCACGTGAACCCCAGAAATTGTGCACATGGGTTAGGAATTCGAAGAGCTATAGAAATCAGCTATTAAGCTGACTTTGTATTTAAAAATATTTTTCCTTCAAACAAGATAAAAAAAATCCAAACTTATGGCAGTAAAATTTTTCCTTACAACAAATTTTATCAAATAATCTTGAATGTGTTTGAAAATGTGTCACACTGTCAAATATTTTCACTGGGAGAATAACTTGAATTATTATTTAAAAATTATTTTCATAGTGAGATATTGCTTTTGTTTTTCCATGCAGTCCATTACAGGGAGACATGTAAGGAATGTTGTAATTTATTTTCACTTCTTTACTAAATTCAAATTTTATTTATCAGAGATGTTTCCTGCACAATGAAATTTAATGTCTCTGAGTTCGTAATATTATGTGCAATATTCACTTAAAATAGCATTCATGCCCAGAAAGCTTCTACATAAATTAATTAACTTCATAACCTACTTCGTTTCCAGCAATATTGCTTGTTTCTTGGCGCCCATTTTTGTTGTGCATGATTCTTCCATTTTTGTAGTGCATGATTCTGATTGGCCGAGACCGTCAAACACCAAAGAAATTTTAGAACTGGTCCAATCTTCAAGGGTTTGATGGAAACTGAAGCCATCCAACTTTCTCAGGCAAATATGGTGGCTTTAATGATGTCATAACTGTCCAACTTTATTTAACCAAACTTATTGGAAGCAGTTTGATGGAAAAATTTGACAGTGTGACAGGGGCTTTAGACAACCAGCATTTAACCCTTTCTGGATTACTTGCCTTCATAATTTGTGTCATTAGTTACTGTATTTTTATTGCCCTAATGTTTATTATATTTCATAGCAAAGTGAATACTATCATAATTGTGATGTACAGAGTAATCCATACAAACCTGTATCATTGCAAGGAGTGATATTTTCTCTTTGGGAGTCGGGATACGTGTGAAAGTATATTTATTGATGTCTATGGTCCTTGGAGATTGGTAGCCCTGGCACGATTTTCGGCCATGTTGATCTTGTCAATTCTCGCTTACTACATTCACCGTAATCACAAACATGCAGTATTCAATTTGACAGCATTTTTTTTGGTGGAAACCTACTGGAAAATGAATTCACTGGTTAAAAAGCAACTGGCGTATCAAAGAGAACTCAGTGTAGGAACCGTCCCAACCAAACCAACAATTTTGTCGTTAGTGAGAAAACTGGGAACCTTTTAAGCGAGACTGGGAAACATCGACCTGCATTGCTGCAAGGTCATGTGAACGATATTCGAGATAGTTTACTGAACTCGCCAAACAAGTTGTTGCGCTGCTTAAGCCGTAGGAGAGAGGCTACTCGTACAGCAGATGTCGGAGAGCAGCAAAGAAATCATCCAGCGTGCATGTTGTGCAGAGATTGAAGCAACCAGACTTGCGAAAGAATGTGCGTTGTTGCCCCTAGTTCCAGGATCTGCTTACTGAAAGGCCAGACATTCTGTCAATAACATGGTTTACGGACCTGGTTCCATCTGTCCGGTGACATGATCTCCCAAAACACCCGATATTGGGCTCCAAATAATCCCAACATCCACCACGAAACACCACTGTATTCTGAGTTGGCTTCCAAAATTGTTGACCCCATTTTCTTCAAGGAAACTGTGAACACCGAGGTGTATGGACACACATCAAATGAGTTCGTGGAGCAACTTGATAATGTAGAGTTGCATGAGGAATTTTTTCAACAAGATGGTGCACCATGCAATACATCTAATGTGTCCATAGCTCCCGTAACCAGCTTCTTTGATGACCGAGTAACCTCAAAGAACCTTAGGTCTCCTCGATCACAGGACCTCGCCTCTCCTGATTTCGACGTGTGAGGGTTCCTTTAGGAAAGAGAGTATCGGAACAGACAGCGTACACTTGCGCGACTCCGAGCGAACAGCATGACTGAAATTGCAAACATTAGCAAGAGCACAATATGGAAAACATCTCAGAATATGGTGTGACAAGTGCAATTGTGCTTGGATGCAGGTGGTGGCCATTTCCAACATTTACTGTGAATGACATGAATGTCCCATGGTTAATCTTTGTTTCTACGTGATTGCACCTTTGTTTTGTGGTTATGGGCAGTTAAAATAGTAAAGGTTGATATGGAATACTCTGTATTTTTGTAGAATTTTTTAAAGATTTCTTATAAAATATTTTTAGAACGGTTTTTTGTTTTGGCAGTTGACGGCTCACAACTAGCAATGAAGCTGGATCCGCGTGAGTTGAATCGCCACATTGGTACTGTTGTTCGCCAATTGGAAGTAACCAAGTTCCTCTGTGATTGTGAGAGGGAGGGACAACCTGTACCACAATTAGCAGCGCAGGTTTTTAATAGTACACAAGTGCCAACATTGTTTGGCAATACTGTAGAAAGAATTCAGCTGGCAGTACTAGTTATCTTAAGTGCAAAAAATCTGGAAGAAGGTTTTGGAATAGCATTCAGGTTAGTGAGCTCACAGCATGAATTATTATGTTTGTTAGTTTACTTGCAGAAAGGATGAATGTAAAATCAAATGTAAATCATGTAAACATCCTAAGAGAATCCTTGTAGTGTGCATAATTTCTTTTGTATCTTCAGTAAAATTTTAAACTGCTGTTATGCTTGTTAACAGAAATGGAAGACTAGTAAAATAGCTTAAATTATTTTCTCATGTGCAACTCATCCCCATGCAAGACCTTCAGTGATGTGTAGAGTGGGTGCGTATCGTACAGTAGAGCAAGTCATATGTCGTTTGTTGTTTGGTTAAAACATTTGTCTGTAAAGTTATGATCTGCCACCCCTTTTTACTGCAACGCAGCCAACACTCAACATTATACACATTTCGTTATACAGTGAAACCCTGTTAAGAAGTTTTCCTGCTTAATAAGTTCAATAATTTTCTACCTTGTCTATATGAACGTGTAATTTGACCCTTTTAAGAAGTTTTCCTGGTTAATAAGCCTTATTTTTTCAGTCCCTTCAGAAATGTCGTAACAGAGTTTTACTGTACTTAGATTGTGAACAACTACTGAATAAGGGTGTATGAAGACTATTTTTTTCATTTCGAATCAAATTCGACCTAAGTTTTTGTCGAAGATTAATTTAAAGTCAAAGAACACTAAATTCTTTTTTTTTTTTAATTTTTAGAAAATTTTGCAATTAATTTTTGTTTCCAATTGCATATGCTGATGTGGTAATGAGTCACAAAAATTTGTAGAAGCCAAAACAACATTTTTATAGTTCTCCCCCCCCCCNCACATATAACTTATATCCTGGTATAGACAACACATGCTTGCAATTTATGCACATACACATCTGTGCTTCTTTGTTCCAAGTGAATAAAAAGTACACATTATCTGCAGGTCTCGCATTCTGAGCACCTGGGTGCTAAACCTTGTACATCAACTTGAGGAGGTGGAGTAAAAGGTGTTGAAGTTGTAAAATAAATGTGGATAGATGAGTATAAGAAATTTTTAGTTTTCAAGTAATTTAATATGTATTTTGGGTGCGGTGATTACAATTGACAAAGTCACAAATTCTGAAAATTTTGTAAAAATACTTTAATTGGTCATGGCATAGTATGCAATTTTTGATTCTAAATAAACAATTCCAAAATAAGGTATTTTAAATAATTCTGATAAATATTAATTTTATTAATATTCACATACTAAGTTAAAACATTTGAAATATATTTTATTATAGGAAGTTTAATGATAATATTTTTACAAATTAGCTCTCGGGCAGTTGGGTGGTGACTTTTACATTCCATAAACATGCCAGCATATGGTGTTACCCAGCTACAATCGCTACACCTTCAGTTGCTGAGATTACATATTACATCCCATGTGAACAGATGGTGCGCCCGTGCTGGAAGATGTTTGTTTGCCAGTAATACATAGAATAGTGTGCTGTGCTAACAGCAAGTACCTATCTTTGAACTCTCGAATGTATCAATTTTAAGTTTTGTACAATTATATTGCAGCACTACATTAGTTGTAGTGGGAAATAAATATAGTGCATTGTCTTCCATCTGGAACAACTGCAGTCTTTTTGCTGGAACCATAACGTTAGCGCCATCTGGATAAAATGTTCTGTAGATTCATTTAAATTTAACAACAAAAACATTAAACACTGCTTTTGTTGTGAGTTAAATGAGTACATTGAAATTAAATTTCGTGTGAAAATTTATTAAGATTTTCAGCAGAGGTGTGTATTTTTTAAAAAATTATAATTGTTCCAATATTTTGTGATGCATCGCTATAAAAGCAAACATCAGTTGATACAATTTTTCATGGAAATAGTAGTTCACTTATGGTATTCACAGTTATAATACAGGTGAGCTTAAATAGTTTGTGTGTGTAAAATGGGCTAAAATTACAAAATATGGAAGTTTGCTAATTATATTGATTAAAGGAAATTTTTTTTTTTTTTTTGGAATCTTTGAAGTTTTTGGTTATGTCCGAAGTCGAAGATGAAGGAAAGAAGTCTTTGATTAAACTTAGAATTTTCGAAGCTTTGCACACCTCTACTACTGGAGCAATTGTAACCAATGTGGTGTGCTACAAATTGTGGTACTGGGTGTGGTTGTAGAAAGCATGGGACATCAGCCATCTATGGCACACACTCACTAAATGGTCTCTGCAACCTGTGACAGCACTGCATTTTCAAGGTGGCCCATGCAAGTTGTATATTTCTGAAATGTGCTCTGAAGATCTGTATAGGTAGCCTAATATTCCTTGTCACAGTGATGAAATTTGTAGGTCTGTATATTCACCTATTCAACTTTTACATCACTGAATAGTCTATAAAACATTGAAGTAAACACAAAAAGTATTTTTCAGAATAGGGGACATTTTTCATTGATCCAGTGACAAGTCACTGTTACTGGTGTGCATTTTTTTTGTTAACAGTAGCAGTTGCCAACAGGAAATTGTTCACAAGCAAGGTTGGTGTACTGTTTTTAACTTGCTTTTTTGCGATGATGCATATTTTTAATTAATAGTGTGACAGAAAGAGCATGTGATGTCTGTAATTGTGCAATGCAACAGATTTGAAAGAAAGGATGGAATAGCATTGATTTGTGTAAAAACCATTGTTTGTAGTACCAAACAAAAAAAGATTTGTTTGGAAACTAGGCACAGTTTTCATTGACTTTAACAAAGACGTGCTTCACAGAATGATTTTTAAGGATAACAATGGTATTGCATTAAAAAATTCTGCAGATTTAAATAAGAACAATTAAATTCCATATAAAAATTTATGAAAAATGTTTTGTGTGGTTACAAAAAATTAAACAACAAAATGTTTTTAATGGAGAGGAATGACAACGCAACTACACTACATAGTAATATATTTGTATGTAAAATGCATGACATCTCACAATCTGGGAACATCAATCTTATATTTTACCTGGATGAACGATGGAAGAATCAGAACTGCGGAAAAAAATTTTACAGCAGGATTTGGCTGGAAATAATGTCTGTTATCAGTAAAAGATGTCACTTGATTGTGCATATTATTCCTGAATGCAAATAAGCGTTTAGGTCGAAATCCAAAACCTCCATTGAATATTGTGGTGGAATTAAAGCTGCCCAACTGGCTGCCTTTTGACAATATGCAGCAATGGCGGCTCGTGACACTGAAAGTAGGTGAAGCACAATGAGCAAAGGGTGGGAATAGAATCTGGAGTTCACTGGGTTGAAAAGATGTTGCTACTATGAGTCTTATCACTAGAAACGTCTAAACATTGTGATAATAAAACTGATAGTTATCTTTAAAAAATTATGTAATATCATGAACTTATATATGCATATACACAAAACACAGTATGTAATTAGTCTACCAATTTTAGCTAACCTCACAAGGTCAATACCATTTAATTAAAAACTGCTCATTCAGAATTGTAACATGTTGGTATACAGATTGTTGTAAATATAAAAGGTCTAATTTACCACTCGGCAAATTGTCATATTCTATTAACTCTTAATCAAATGTCATTCTGCATATCATCTTGATAATGGTGGGTCTTATAAAAAATGTATGGGATGGAAATGTCAGCAACTAAATTATCTCTAAAATAGTATAAAACAAAGTCGCTTATCCACGTCAGTCTGTGTATTCGCTTAGTACTTCTAAACCACTTGATGGATTTTGATGAGGGTTTCAACATAATTTAGAGAATTTCTTGAGAAAGGTTTTGGTGTATAATACATTTATATTTAATGTGAGGATATTAGAGAAATGTTGAACTGTTTGTAATCAAGTCGTAAAAAACAGCTTTTAGGGCGGTTACATGGCTTGCGCTGACTAAACCATAAGAGATACATCAGTATGTACTACAGAATTGTAGCTCTCAAAAAGATCTACAGAAAAGTCANTGCTGACTAAACCATAAGAGATACATCAGTATGTACTACAGAATTGTAGCTCTCAAAAAGATCTACAGAAAAGTCAGCGATAGCATATGTTTACCTTTAAGGATGACCCACAGTAACAATTTTTGTCTTTCAAAGTATCGCTGTAAAAACTAAATTGTTACCAGATGAAGCCGGGCCGGTTCATAAACAATAAAGGTCTCTACAAATTTTTCAGTACCTCAACCTTTTCTAATATATTTGCAAATAATTTAGCAGAGAATATGTTGTTGAAACCCTAAGTGTTCCACGTACGTGGTTTAATGCTGAACAGCAAACATGGGAAACAAAATAAATGCTCCAAATAACAGCTGCCACACAACCACTGATATCCATCATACCACAAAGTTTTGAATTTCCCAATGAACTGTTTATCAGTGTACTAGCAAGTCTTTCTGCTCACNGATATCCATCATACCACAAAGTTTTGAATTTCCCAATGAACTGTTTATCAGTGTACTAGCAAGTCTTTCTGCTCACTATCCTTCCACTGATTAAAAAGAATTTCTCTAATGTTACACCCAATATCATTAATTTGATTCATATTTTATAAATTACCTTACATCTGCTTTTTTAATTTATTTTTTTATAATTACATATTAATTTTATTTGTGCTATAATTTCATGAAATCCATGTTGTAAAGGTTTAAAAATAAGAATTTCAGTATAAAGTTCTGTTATTAAAGAAAGTATAAAATTTGAGATTTTACTCATATGTTATAAATGAGATTTTACTGTAATTCTATTGCTATTAATGAAATCCATACATCTATCAGCAGGAAAAGTGGAATAATTTTACTCGCTGACAGAATTGTTTGCCTTCTGCCGAAGGAATAAAAGCCGAATTTCGTAAGTGTGAAAAATAAACAAAAAAGTAGAACTGTGTGAATTATGTTTGCTGGCAGGCAAAGTAGGAGACTGTGATTCGTGCGACTCCGTATCATTGTCAGTTCCAACACTCACCAAATAAATATGGGCTAAAGGAAAGCAAAAATTGTCATAGTTTATGCAGGAAAGTCAATGAACATCACTCTCAACAGAGGTGCAAAAGAAGACTGGGCAAAGAAATTGGAAGATGATTTTTTTTTGAAGACTTCTATCGTATTAGTATTAATTCGTGACTAAGTCATTGAAGATGTAATTAATCTGCAGAATAGTGAAACTGTTTTCACGCAAGAAAACACCAAACAGCAATGTAAACCTTGCACTTTATCTGAAGAAAAGTGTGACCTCTACGTACAGTCCATAGTGATTTCAAAGACAGTGTGTTGCATATATAAAATACAAGAACAGTAAAAATGTATTTTTTGGCTCTAATTTTGAAAAGCATGGAAATAATTTGATAGACTGGTTCTCATTGTGTCACACCAAAACCAACTATATTTAGAAGGTAGTAGTAAAGTTTTATTAANAGTGTGTTGCATATATAAAATACAAGAACAGTAAAAATGTATTTTTTGGCTCTAATTTTGAAAAGCTTGGAAGTAATTTGATAGACTGGTTCTCATTGTGTCACACCAAAACCAACTATATTTAGAAGGTAGTAGTAAAGTTTTATTAACAGAACATGTGTGTTCAATTTCACAGAATAATTCAAGACTACCACCTGAACTCTGAACGTGTTTATTGCTTGGCGGGAAGAAAGTTGGCAAGTGATGACCGAGTAGGTGAAATTGAGCAGCTGATTGGCTGCATCTGCAGTTCAGGACATTTAGTACCCGGCAGCGTGTGTGATGAAGTGCTCGCCTCGTGCATTCAGGTGCTTGCGGAAAAACCTAGTCTGGATACGGACATTCTCAGCAGGCTTATGAAACTCATCAAAGATATAGGAAATAAGGTGGGTACTTTTTTTGTAAAATAAACATTTCACGTAGTGTATGATTGTTGGTGAATATCATTTCAATGCATACATTTTGATGATGAAAGTGGCTTATTCACAAATCTCGTAGCTGAAGTCTGTTTATGGTAGAAATTGCTGGTAATGGATTTATGAATTAGTGTTACAAATACCGTACAAAATATTAAAGGAAACTTTTTTTTTTAGAAAAGTGATATACATGCTGAACATGGATGATTATGCAAAAATATTTTTATGTGCTACCCATGAAGTTGTTCTTTTAAGTTCTGTACCATGAGCAAAGACTAAAGATACATTATTTCTGCATAACTTAGTAACTAACCTAGTGCTCGTGATCTCTGGAAAAGTGTTTCATAATCACACTACCAATTTAATTTTGGATGCTTTAATTCTACTGGGTCATTTAGGTAACACACTACTTAAACACAGTGAAGGGATTGGATGGAAGGAGGCTTCTTATGTAGTTGTCAATTAGTTTTAATGGAATTTAGAAGCATATTTCGATGTGCAAATAATTTGAGGTTGAATAATTGCTGATGTTTCTAGTTTTTTTCCTTTGTGCATGAAACTTTATGTAAATATTTTCCCTCACTACTTCTTTATTATTGGTGTGAGCGGGATTTCATTTACATAATATGTAAGGCATTTAACAAAAGTACTCATATTTATTATAAAAAACTAATCACCATAAAAATAGTTTGATGTAGTAAAATTAAAGAAGTCTGTGGCATAAATTGCTGAAGATATTTTAAACCAATTTTTGTTTGGAGCATTTCTGCAGAAAATATTTCTTGTGACAAAAGTATGCCATCATTTCACANTCTGTGGCATAAATTGCTGAAGGTATTTTAAACCAATTTTTGTTTGGAGCATTTCTGCAGAAAATATTTCTTGTGACAAAAGTATGCCATCATTTCACAAACCAATATTGTTCTCCTGGTGTGCGATATGGATTATCATATAATATCCTAGATACTACGTATATTTGCATAAACAATTCTGTAAGTACAACAGTATAATCTAATATTTTCCTGAACTAACAGTTTAATTTAGCTAACAAAAGTAGTTATGTTTACAATATATATTAATTTTAGATTCTTGCAGATTGTTGAGTTCTCCTGTTTCGTTATTGCTAACTTTTGGACGTTGTAAAGGCAGCTGATCAGGACACATTCAGAGTTTGACAGGATGTGAATACAGACTTATGGATCTCTGATGGTAAAATGAGACTGGACCCTTACATCTTGGCGCACAATCCAACCAATTTCCAAGTTTAATGGTTTACAACGAAGACTGTTCTGTTGTGTAGCGTCACAGTCTCGACGATGATTTATGTAAATAGTAAGGAAAGTAATTTAAAATTGAATGTTAAAGTAACTGCAAGTCTACAAAACACACACACTCTAAAAAAAAAAAAAGTCTACATTATTTTCAGTTTTTAACAGCACACACATTTTAAGACAATATTCTTGCAGAGGTCAATCGTGAAATTTTTTTTATGAGTGTTTGTGGTTGTGCGTGATTTAACGCTGCATCGTCAGAGTTAATGTAACTGGAAACATACTTTTGTTTTATTAATTTTGTCTATAATATTACTTTGATTTGTCAATCCTAACATGAAGCCTAATGTAATTAAATTTATGTTGCTTACTTTAAAAGGTACTACAAAGTGAAACATTTTCATGCTGTGCGTCGAGCTATGCCAATGCCACAGTTTACAAATTATTTCTGTTCTTTCAGATTTCTGCGTACATAGTATGTAGGCAGTTGAAGTCTGCCTACTTGCTGGCAGTGAAATACAATAGACTAAGTGATGTTCGTCGAATTCTCCATGAAGCTGAACGATTAGGCCAGACAAAGATTAAACAGATCTGCCTCAAACGATTGAATTTATATCCAGAGAGCTGAATGACTTTTATAGGCAGGTGCTATTCAATATTCATGGCCCATGTGCAACTCTGTAAAAAATAGTGTAATAAATGTAATTTTTGTATATTGTATGTACATTTGCAAGGTTTTATAAACATTTAATAACCTTTGATTATTTTAATTTTTGAAATAATGGTGCCATATTTACAAACTAATTTGTCATATTTGGCTTAAGGTGGTAAGAAAACAAAATAGTACTACACTTCAGTACTGAGAATAGTTAGGAGTAATGTAGTTGCTGAACAAATCACTCCTGTCATAGTTGTAACCCACATTTATGTTTAATACTGTACATTAAAAATACAAATGTACTAATATTTTATTTGAAAAATGTTATAAAATGATTATTTTGTAATTGTAAGTTGTCAATTTGATTTTTTTTTTATTGAAAACCTATTGTGTGTAGTTTTACTATGTTTTTTTTTTACAGTGTTTTCTAAAAACAAGTTTCCTTCTACAGTATTTGGCATTGAAATTGTAGGATTTAGATTTAGTGTAGTTCCCCCATTTCATATATTGCTGCATAGTATCCACCAGGTGTATCATGTAAACATGTTTCTTAATATAGTACAGTGGAACCTCTATGTATTGAACTCGGATGGATCGAAATCCCGCATTCATGGAACATATTCTGTGGTCACATTTTTGATCTATTTGCATTTCAAGATTACAGTCATTGAAAGTCTACATGTATGAAAATTTTTTCAGTCCCATGAGAAACAATGGNCTATTTGCATTTCAAGATTACAGTCATTGAAAGTCTACATGTATGAAAATTTTTTCAGTCCCATGAGAAACAATGGGTAGCGAATCCACTGTACTAAGGTATATGTGAAATTAGTACTGTATGTTGTTTTAAACATTTTGTTTTCCAACAACTGTTAACTTGTTACACTAGAAATAATGTCAGAGATTTCGTAGTTACTGTAACCAGTTATGTAAAAATTATTTACATATAATTTTTGTGATGTGTCAATTTGTAATATTATTTCTGTATTTAATTGTTAATTATGTATGTACATGATTTAACATGACTTATTGTTGAGTTTTAATTGTTAAAAAGCTTTTAAAAATATTTTATTTTTATACTAGTCTACAATCTCAGGATGTAACAGACTGATAATGTGAATTAAGTTTTGTACTGTTGTTATATCAAATTAATTATACATGAATTTAATATTCATAACAGTAGTTTTTATTTTATCCAACAAGCATTTGAGACTAGCACAATACACATGTTTATAGCAGCATTGTGGCAATTTATTTTTAAGGTGGTTTTCACTTCCTCAGCCTAACAGGATCTAAGCATTTTCTACCACCTCCAAAGTTTCAAGGCAGATAAAGAGTAGTAAGGTGGGTTCCGAAGTTCTACACTAATAGGCAAAAATGGTTCATTTATCCTCATCCCTTACCAAGTTCTGGTAGTTCAAAGATATAGTTTATTTTTATAGTAAACTCTTCCCTACACAAGTAATAAGTACACTTACTTGAATACCTAAAAGTAGACACAAATATTAAACAGACTGAATCATAAAGTTTTGAATTCATATCCCAACTTTGGTCCAGATCCATCAACTGGTGTAAGAGTTGCATTGTTGGAATTAATAACCAAAATCGTATTGTTATCAGAATACATCATGTGAAAGGTTTTAACTTAGTACGAGTAAATGGTGGCCAAAGAGAGAAAATCTAAGATGTACTTGATTTGTGCATGCCAAACTTTTCTTCGCAGGAGGACTATATTTCCGACATTACCACTTTTTGGGTTTAAAAGATTGGTTGCTTAAAGTATAGGGATACCTTTTTGTATACTGTATATTATTGCGTGTTACTTGCCCCGTCCCGCTACTGCGAGACGGAGTGTGCGAGGGCCGGGTTAGTAATCTGTAGAGCAGGTGACTATTTTCAAAGGCGAGCTGCTGCATGCAACCACGATAAGCCTATCTGGACAAGCATTCCCGACCTTCAGCAGATTGAATTTCATGGATTATCTTTGAAATAACGTTTTGGTTATTGTCCTTGTCTCTCTCTCAGCGAGACTCGTGGTGCAGGGAATCTCCTAGATCGAGCCAGCCAGACTACTTAAGCCGCGACGGGCCCCTGGGCCGACAGTTTAGAGTATTGTGCGACCTTAAGCAACAGGTGTACGAAGAGCAAAATGACAAGCCAGCAGAGTATTGAGTGGTGGCGAGAGACTGACAGGCGGGACTATTGAACTGGAAGTGCGAGTCATTTGGTAAGGACTAATTATAATTGAGAAGACGTTAGATATGTGCTCACTGAAAATAACAAGAGTAGTAGTGAAGACATATTTTAATGTTGTAAATAATAGCTGTGTGAATAAAATAAAAATCAAATTTAGTTCTATTTGCTATCAAGACCTCCATCGCTTACTAATTTGGATGTGCCCCAGGCATTATGTAACAATATTTTTGTGGAATGATAACATCTACAACTACTTTAAAAGTAAATATTGATGCATAACGTTTCCTAGCATATATATATATATATATATATATGTTTTTAGACTTTACATCACATGCACGCCACGTGCCCAGATGATCAAACCCCGACTGACTGCCTCTAGGGCCAGACCATCATTGCCCCTCAGGAAACTTCAGATACTGAGGGGGCAGCGCAATAATAAAAGGAAGTCTCCTCACCACCCCTGCCTATTGTAATCCTGCAGAGAAGAAGCCACCAGTATGCAAGAGTTTGCCCCTAAGCGAGCGTTGGATACCACCTGCATAGCTGCAAAACTACCCTGCTGCTACACCCCTTGAGAGATGGCAGCATAGTTGCAGCCTGACCTGAACCCGAAGGGTGGCAGCTGAAGATAACTGAAACACGCAGAAGACACGCCCAGCAGAATGTAACTCTGTGCACCCGGTGGAAACATGAGTTGCGGTGAGGCAGTTTGCCCTTGCACCATCCGGTGCTAGGACTCAAATCCCTCCTCCGTGAGGACCCACTGCCAGTCGTTTCGTAACTCGCGTTAGCATCAGTCGTCCTAACACACACTACTACAGTCACAGTCCTCCTGAGAGCTTCCAGAGTTCTACCAGCACTTACAACCTTCGAAACCTTCACTATCAGTGCAGTCGAAGAGTCGTCGCTACCCCTGACACTTGCCATCAACATTCTTCACACCTGACATGTACACCACACGTGGTGCCCGAGTTCCTTCAGGACTAACAGCCACAATAATGGTTTAGTTTTCATGGCTACTTAACTGTTGCTCTCGTCGGCTATTCCAGACGACAGGCCGCTTCACAGGTCTTGCCCTTTTACAAAGTCCGTTAAACACCTAGTGTGTGTGATAGGAGAGGAGATGTGTTAGTGTTCTATTCACGTGAGAATAAAACACCTATTCCAGTTAACTTCCGTTTCCTTGCTCTGAAGTGATTGTGTGCCCTTTCCCCAACCTGTGTCGTCACGGAAGGAAGCAGCACGGAACTGCGTATTTGGCAACTGTTTAC
Organism: Clitarchus hookeri; assembly: GCA_002778355.1. NCBI lineage: Eukaryota > Metazoa > Arthropoda > Insecta > Phasmatodea > Phasmatidae > Clitarchus > Clitarchus hookeri. The sequence goes on along the minus strand of NQII01001703.1, from coordinate 130,941 downwards.
AGACCTAGAGTAGGACTGCGGGCAGCCCCTAACCAGAGCTGCATGTCCGTTGCACACACCACAGATTTGACAGCCGCCCATACTGTGAACCTGGTACCTCGGTGCTAGGGACATCAACCACTAGAAAGAGAGACGACAAAGCATTTGGGCTAACCAAGTCAGCCAACCCACTCTCTCCAGAGCATATAAACTTGCCGGTGGGGGGTGGCAGGACTGACAAGAACTGACCCACACACTTCTGGTTTACACTCTAGCTAGAGGATTGTCGCCTGCCGCCTTCTACAGAGGTGAACATTAGAACCTTCCTGCTCACAACGTTCGCCCATATAGTTTGTTATTCTTTGTAGCTTCCAATCTAAGCCCATCATTGGACACTGTTGTGGAACGTCTATGGAGACTGGAAGAACTGCCTGCTGACAAACCAACACCATCGACAGATGATCTCTGAGAAAAGTTGCTTGCAGAATGCCACTCTCATGATGAAAATTGTTGCTACCATGTTTTACTCCCTTCAAGAGTCCTGATCCTTACCTAGGAGGCTCCTACTCCACTGCACTTCATTGTTTCCATTCCCCTGAGAGTTGTTCTAAACACCAGCCAAATCTCAAGACAAGTTTTCTTATTTATGCCAGATTATACTAACTGTTACACCACCACCAAACTTTGTGTCATGTTTGATGCATCCATGAAGGCCAGTTCTGGTTTGTCTTTGAATGATGCATTGCTGACTGAACCTAAGCATCCAAGGAACATAGTAGAAGTGTTGTTCCAGTTTTTAATTCCAGTGATTGTATTTACGGGTGATATAAAACAAACGTATCACCAATTTCTGGTCTCCGATGCACAGAGATCACCAGCGCATCCTTTGGAGGGAGATATCTGGTATCAATATCAGTATCATCTCAGCACTATTCACTATGTGGCAGCACAACATGTTCATGCATTAAGCAGTTTGATGATGTAAGGGGCACAATATTGGCCTATGCAAGGTCGCTATTGCGCTGTTCATGCTCTAAGCTGTCGTGGGTTGGGAGGGGGGGTAGGTCATTCGTGGACCCTACCATAATTGTGCCATAAAGCATGCAATTTCAATCGGATACCATACACGATGCAACAGCTGGTGTAAAATTACGGCAGTAATCATGTTTTGGTAATGGTGTGCACACCTTGGGATGTATAGCGAGAGCTTTGAGTGAACATACTACAATACAGAGCTTTACAAATTTACACTAGCAAAACATAAACATTTACTTCTTCCTATTGGGTGCGGCATGTTACAACCCCTCAGCAAAGGTGGATACCAGTCAAGACCTTGACTAGCATGATCACAGGCTGCTAAGCTACACGTCCTCAGTCATACATTTTGTCATTCCTGGGAATACAGGCAGTCCTCTACTTTCGCGCATTCGACTTTCGTACATTGGTTTCTTACACCATAAATTCGACTTTCGCGTGTTTGCTTCGTTCTTTCGTACATAACCTTTCGTACATAACCAAAAAAAATATCGCGCGCATGCCTCCACGAGAAACGTAAACATCAAAGATATATGGATTGTTTATATTCTGTAGGTTTTGTCTTCGCAAATAATATTGCAGCAAAGTTGACTTATACTACGTAGAGACCTCTGGTGTGGATATACGGAACTATGTTTCCGATATAACTGAACAAATATGCAGTTGTATGTCTGATGTGTTACTACGCTATGGCGCTATGCCGCTCCTGTTTAGAACTTCCGTTGTTTTTATTATGGTTTTTAGTTTCCTTTGAGGTTAATTTTATATCCTTTTTTTTTTTTTTTTGTTAATCTATTGGCGCACGTACATAATTATTACACCACGCAATGAATAACAAACGTAAAAACGAAAGTAATGAAGACTCGGTGTGTAAGAAACAAAGAAAACATGTTGTAAATAGTGTACAAACAAAATTAGACATTATTGCGCAATCGGAAAGTAGCAAATCACTTGCGGCTATAGGACGGTCTTTCAACCTGAGCCGATCCACTGTGCGTTCTATTGTAAAAAGTAAAGGAAATATAAGGGACTATGTTATAAATTCGGGAAATCTTTCTTCTAAAATAATTTCAAAACGGCGGGGTGTAGCGATGGAAGAGATGGAACGGTCTTTAAAAGTGTGGTTAGACGATCAACACCAGAAAAATATCCCTATCAGCCTTGCAATAATTCAATGCAAAGCTCTCAGTTTGTTTGAAGATTGGAAAAATTAGTCAAATGTTTGTGTGTGTAAAATATGTCTTTTCAATTGTTTGAACTATTAGCTATATATTTAAACACTTTTAAATAACTTTGATGCATGATCTTGTTTCTTTGTGTGTAAATATATTGTTTTGAATATTTTTTTTTTGTTTAGTAAGTTTTTTCCCCATCTAGGAACGGAACCTCATTTATCACATTAAAATAAGGGTTCTACTTTCATACACAAATTTAGGAACACATTGTGTATGAAAGTAGAGGACTGCCTGTACTCTGCTAACACAATATAAATGTTTTCACTAAGGGAACAGGCCTAGTTACATTTCCAGCTACTATTTATTTTTACATTCAAATTCAATCTACTCTTGACAGTTCATTCAATTTTCCCAACTAAAACCTCTGAAATTGGTTTTCTGTATGCTGTCGCACAGATGAAATATTACAGCATTAAAATAATACTATATACAAGACTTTAAAACTTTAAAATATAGCCGTTCAGAAAATGTTACAAGGAAATAGACAATATCAACCATTTTTTTTAAAACAATATAGTTTTTTAAAATATTTATTAACAAAATACAAATGCACAGGCTACATATCCACTTACATTATCAAGTGAAATGGCTGTACAATTAATATTTGCATCCAACATTGATTAAATATAAATTCTTGACCACAAAAAATATTACAACAAAATAATTATTAAAATGCATTATTTAACCCTAGTCAAACATAAACAAAAAAAATAAATAAAAAAATTTGTTCTGACAATATTTTTATGTAATTGTCACCTACTGTGATATGTTAACCAGGTACAATATATATGTAGAATTAAAATATTACAACACTATTCATTACAATCACACCTACTTAAAAAAATGTCACTGTTCACTTTTCAGCAATTTATACTTTTTGGGGTATTTCGAATTTTCTTCTAAATAACCTCTCAAGCAATTAAGGCAATTATTTTACAAATTTGTGCAACAGTTTTTTTTTATCAATATTACATTGCTACTGCTGATTTTTTCTGAATCTGTAATGGGTAATATACCAACCTATTACTAGCAGACACCATACTCCGCAAGCTACCATCGTGTCAAATGCTTGCACTGTCAATAACATGCACAACAGAATTCTCTTGCAAACCTAAGTTCATGTATTGTTTATTGGCACACTTTTTAACTTGTGTAATAAGGCTATTTGCAGTAATGATACCTTTCACATTAACCATTTATACTACTAAATTTACACACTAATTCCCATTTCCTATTACATCAAATTTCTTCCTAGTACATACATTGAAAAATATTGCAAAAATAACTATCAGACATTATAATAATATAAAGGCAGTTTTATATTGAATGTCTTGCAAATAAATTATTATAAAAGAAGGATGGAATGTATAGTTTTAACACTGTAACTCAGGAACACTTATCATGAGCAAACTTCTAAAAAATGAAATAAATAAACTTCACCAGATAAGTAAAACAGACAAAAATACAGCTTAATAATTTTTAAGTAGTTGAATAGACAATCATGACTTAAATAACCAGACAGTACAACAAACTATAAAAAATACTCCACACTATTAATACATTATCTGTTAAAAATATATACAGCAGTCTTACAAACATTTCACTCCGATATCCTCAATAACAACATTGCATGAAAAACATCTTGAAACAAAAAAAGTTTATTAATGCACCCTCCTGTTTCTTTCCATTTACTAATTCATTATGGAATATTAATTTCTGAGCTCCAATATTTTGTTAAATAAATGTTATTATAGCATATACAATAAATTTTTTTAAGTTGCCTGGCACAATTAGCATGATAATTTTAGCTTTAGCTGCCAATGAACAATCATCAATCACTACAATAAGGCTCAGTCATATTTAGAGACCCCTGCCACATCCAGTTAAGTGGCTGTGAAATAAAAACTGCCTGAAGAAACAGTTACAGAACAGTCCAACAGCGATGCTGCCAAATGTGTTCACTTAACAAATTCTGTTCATTAACAGGCACTCGCGAATTTTTTACATGTTTGATACTACTTTTCTCCTCTTTTTGTATCCTCCTGCCATATGCAAAATTTACATCATCATGGGCCTAATGACTATTTATGGATCTGTCAAGCGAAAACTTGAAACCTCTGTGAACCTAATATGTTATTTCGTACTCCAATGTCTTCCAGTAGGGGGACAGAAAGAAAAAAAAAATCACCCCCCTCCCACTTGATTTGTTATAAATTTAAACATTACATACTAAATATAACAACTTTCTTAATTTGCTGCCAACTTAACGGAGAGCCTGCATGTCAGTGTATGCAGTTAACAGTCAATTTTTTTTTCAAAGGTTGAATTGAAAAGTGCTCACTTTACCATGAACATAATACTATACCGCAACTGCTGCTCACTTACAATTCCCCTCAATTGGCCATATTGTGTTGCAGATACGGTAGAACCATGTAATAACATTTCTCACAGCGTGCTTACACAAAAATTCTATGCAGGAAAATTTCACAAGCAGAAATTAACATTATTCACTTACAGGCACACATTCAACAAAAACTTCAAATTTAATTGTTTGTCTTGTACGAACAGCCAGTCAAAATCAAGCGTACTCTAACTCAAAAAAACTAGAATTACTAGAGCAGTTATGGGCTTGTCCACCCACCTGCTGTTGGTGCGCGACCTTTGCTATAGTCAAGATTGCCACTAAAATCACTTTCCACGTTCACGCAATAAGCCTCTATCAAGCAAATGGCCACAGTTCTTTGCCTCTGCGGCTTTCCAGACAAGCATCTGGCAAGCACAGGCTATCAAGCTGGCAAGCACAATTTTGACAGGCTTTTTTGAATTCTTAGGCACGACTGTTTTGTTATATTTGGAGTTTTATGCCCAAGAAAAATTGCAGAGGAACTGTGGGCCATAAACTGAAAAAAATAATGTTGTATGCAGGAAATTAAAAACATTTAGAGGCAAGAAAACAAAAGCAATAAGTGAATGAAGAAATGGTAGCGCAACAAAACAATACACAGTAGCTGTATGTAGAAATGTTACAACTGGGTTCTGTATCATACAGTTTTATATACTGTAGCTATAAAAAGGTGTTGCACAAATATCTCCATTCCACATGCAAAAACCCCAATACTTCTGTATTTTACAAGTATCTGTTGCTCAGGTCTTTCTGAGTAAACAAACCAATAAAATAACTTTGCGAGATTCCACATTACACTATTGAAAATTATGTGCGCTTAGAACCGCGAAAGGAATTAATAGTTTACACATTACATGCACACACAAAAATCTTAAGAGAGTTTTCACAATACACATTTCCTTAATGTATTGTCAGCATATAAGTTACCACCAGTATTTGTTTATATACCACCAAAATATATTTTCCAACAAGACACAAAAAATAAACACATATGAAGTACTTAAAAAAAAAAGTACAATTCTGTAGCATTGTTGAGTTCTCTCACAAAGAGCAAATAGAATATGGTGAAACAGTATATGCTACACATGAACTGGTGGTAAAAATTCTTACCCAAATGTTTTACCTAATGTCGATAGTTTGTTAAAATAATTAATGAAGTACATCCACAAGAATATTGCTTATACCAAGCAACATCTCGAAAAGTTTTATTACATTAGTTGAAACACAAAAAAAATTGTGTTTCTCAACATTATGTTTGTAAAGTTTGGCATCCTTGTCAAGTGAGAGAACTACCATGGAGAGGGGGGTGAGAAGGGGGAGGCGGCATAAGTGGTACCACGGTGATAGCTGGAGCCCAGATTTCAAATAGCAAACAAACTATGTCTCAAAATTCTTTCCTATAAACAAATTTTACAACTAACATTTTAATAAGACGACAAACATACTGCCTTTTACTGAACTAGGCCGGTAATAGTTACATGCCTACAGGTACCTTATTTCATCAGCTACCATAATAAATATTTTATAGACGATACCATCTACCAAGATTCGTGAATAAAATATTGACAAATATTTGAAAAGAATAAATAAACTTCTTTAACAAACACATTTAAATAGGCCAGTTGAAATATACACCAGAATACCTACCATGTAAAACATAATAATGTGCAATAATACTGCAACCTTGTCGCATCTCTTCAACTGTTGATCTTCCATCCATTGTACCACTAAATATGTTGAGAGCAACACGTTCTCCAAACTGTATGAAACAAACAAAAATAACACCTGAATTAAAACTGAAATATTATAGACTAAAATATTAAAAATGATGAGCAGACAGTGTCATACTATACAAGGTAACTTATTATAGACATAAGTGATTTTATCTAATGGCTAACAAAGTAACATCTGCAGTATGCAGCACAGCCATTTATTCAAAAATTGAAGGTGACTTGTAAAGACAACCTCAAGAAACTATGCATCGACGAGCAATCACGCTCTGTTACGATTCCTTGAATTTACTTTTCCTCAAGAGGAGGGGACAGGAAAGAAAAACAAGAAATTACTGATATAAATAATGAGCCTAGTTTCCTCAACATGGGTGCAATTAATTTTTAAATAGTTTATTAAAAGCTGAGTTAGTCGTAGGACTTGTCTCGTTGGAAGCAATATCATTAGAGATGAAACCATAAACACATGCAACAGTAGTGAGGCAATTTCAAATACACACGTGCCTTACCCAGGACTCAAACCCACAAGACCTCGTACCATAAGCTAGTGTGCAATCCACCGCATTACGGAGGTCGGATTCAAGCATCAACTTCAAAATTAATCAGTCTAATTTTGAATGATAAGATTTACTAACCTAAAATATTTAAAAAGGTCTTCATTTTGAAAAGTGACTGAGCTACTTAAAACAGGTAAGTTTAAATGGCCTACCATAGCGCTACTTGTGCGAAGAATTTTGTGAAAATTGGTTGATTGGTCCCCGAGATTTTGTGTAAGCACCCACTATGAAATTTTTTGAAACCTGACTAGGCTATCAAGGAGATGAAAAGAGGTAATCATGTTTTTACTGAATCTTCAATATTTTTTAAACCTGATATGATAATCCAGTAATTTTACCTTTACAATACTACAAATATAAATGAAATAATTTGATTTTTTTAAATTCAAAACAGAAAATAGAAGACTGTGGAGGTGAAAAAGAACAATTTGTTTTCATAGAAATTTCAGTAACTCTTAAACCAACTAGAAGACTGCAATAAGTTTTCCTTCAGATGACTACAGTGATACAAATGCCTAAAAACAAAGTACGTCAAATCAATTTTAATTGTAGGGAGTGGATGGGTGTAACCATGGGCAACAGCTATGTTTAATTACTTTTCTGCCACCCATAATTCTAACAGGTGAAGCCACATGTTGCAGAGTGACCGGGAGGAAGGAGGGGGAGATAATTATTTACTTTCTGCCAAACAGAAATTTAGATCTGGGGTAGGTTGGCAAAGCCATGAGGTATAGCCAGTATGCATGGAGAGCTTTTAAAAACCGATGTGAAAAACTTTCTGGGCATAACTTAACTATTAAAATAATCAGTTTCATAAACATCTCATAATAAGAACCCTTGCTTGTGATAGGTCTCTGTAAATTAAAATTTTTCTTAATTCAACCTCTACTGTTTCCACAAAATTCTGGATATAAGTATTGTGCTCTTACAAAGATATAAAAATTAAAAATGACTACCAAGGATTGCAGCCAAAAAAGATGTTGGCACCAGTAAAACTTTATAATTAATGTTACTTGAGACAGTTTTGCACTCTGTATGGGATTGTCACACTAGCGCTGCGAGTGGTTGTGAACAGCAGTTACGTGAAGTAATGGCAGACGGTTTGTGTCATTATTTTTGTATGCTGAAACATTTTGGTCCTCTGAGGTCGGACTGCAACGGAAAAATAATATTATCAGTGCATGATAAGTGATGTCTCAACCTCAAAGTAATGCTATATATACAGCAACATGCCGTCTGAGCAGTAAAAAAATATGTGACTTAGTGGCACCAAGTATATTGACTGCAAGGGCTAGGGACATTAAACTAAGATTTCTAGTTGTTCATAAATTGTATTGCAGTGTATGGTATCAGGTGATTGTTTTGTGACGCAGAAGTACACAAAATTTCTGTAATTATTAAGTTTAGGGGCTTTTCTGAAAAACACAACAAAAATTCAAAATTATGATGTATTTCTACTCTACTAATTATGTAGAACACGAATATACTAGGGGCGTAGCTTTAAAATAAGTACAACATATTAAAAAAAATTGAACAAAATTGCAAAATGAGCAGTATAGCCAGTTTGTTTACGTTTCTGAACGAAACGTTCTAGACCAACAAAAGTTGCATTAATGGGTTCTGCACAGCTTACCTTGTTCATATTCAAGAGGGCGTAATGTTAAATTAAGTGGAACACATTAAATAAACTTGCGAAATATGTTTGTTTACATCTATTAATGCCAGAGGAATTATACCAGCTCCCTACCTAAGTGAGTCAATTTACATTCTTTTGGTGTGTTTTACGGTTCCTTTAAATCCCTACAATCCTACATTCGTAGTTTAGTGTAAAACCCTACAATACTAGGTTAGTGTAACATCCAAAAATCCTAGGTTAGTGTAAATTCCAAAAATCCTACGTTAGTGTAAAACCAGACAATCCTAGGTTAGTTTAAAATGTAAAATAGTGATTCACCCATCGCGTGGTTAGGTTCTGTTAGGTTAGGTGGGCAAATATTACAAAATTTGTCGGACGTTAATGCCCCTAGTATATTCATGTTCTGCATCATTAGTAGAGTGGAAATATACAATTTTCCGTGAATTATTTTTATTTTTACAGAAAAGCCCCTAAACTTAATAATTATTAAGAGGTATTAACGTCAGGCTAATTTCGTAATATGTGCCCACCTAACAGAACCTAACCCCACGATGGGTGAATCACTATTTTACAGTTTTAAACTAACCTAGTATTGTTGGGTTTTACACTAACCTAGGATTGTAGGGTTTCACACTACCCTACGATAGTAGGGTTATACACTAACCTAGGATGTTAAGGTTTTACACTAAACTACGAATGTAAGATTGTAGTAATTTAAAGGAACCATAAAACACACCAAAAGAATGTAAATTGACTCACATAGGTAGGGGCTGGTATAATTCCTCTGACGTTAATAGATGTAAACAAACATATTTTGCAAGTTTTTTTAAATATGTTCTACTTATTTTAGCATTACACCCTCTTGAATATGAACAAGGGAAGCTGTGCANAGCATTACACCCTCTTGAATATGAACAAGGGAAGCTGTGCAGAATTCATATCTATACACACATATATACTGTGAGGATATGAGGAAAAAAATTTACTTGTTTGTTTACAAATTTTAATTTGAAATGTATGCTGGTAAATATTTTATGGTAATTATCTAGTTTAGGGGCTTTTCTGAAAAACACAATAAAAATTTAAAATTATGATATATTTCTACTCTACTAATGATGCAGAACACGAATATACTAGGGGCATTAACGTCCGACTAATTTCGCAATATGTGCCCACCTAACCTAACAAAACCTAACCCCACGATGGGCGAATCACTATTTTACATTTTTAAACTAACCTAGGATTGTTGGGTTTTACACTAACCTATGATGTTAGGGTTTTAAACTAACCTAGGATAGTAGGGTTTTACACTAATCTAGGTTGTTTGGGTTTTACACTAACCTAGGATGTTTGGGTTTTACACTAAAATACGAATGTAGGATTGCAGGGATTTAAAGGAACCGTAAAACACACCAAAAGAATGTAAATTGACTCACCTAGGTAGGGGGCTGGTATAATTCCTCTGACGTTAATAGACACAAACAAACATATTTCGCAAGTTTATTTAAATTTGTTCTACTTATTTTAACACTACGGCCGCTTCAATATCAACTAGGTAAGCTATGCTGAAATCATTAAAACAACTTTTGTTGGCATAAAATGTTTCGTTCATAAACGTAAACAAACTGTCAGAAACAGTCATCTCACAAACTTGTTCAATTTTTTAAAATATGTTGCACTTATTTTAAAGCGATGCCCCTAGTATATTCGTGTTCTGCATCATTAGTAGAGTAGAAATATATCATAATTTTAAATTTTTATTGTGTTTTTCAGAAAAGCCCCTAAACTAGATAATTACCAAAATTTTATTTTGATGAACACTCAAATTTTCTGAAATTTTAATTAACTGAAAGTTTTAATATCACAGGTAGAGTGATTAATGTTGTTTCATTTTAGGCGTTTTCTCCTTGTGAAACTAGTGGCTTGTATAATGTTAATTTTATAGGTCCAAGAGATCATTAATTTTAAACTGTTCGTAGATAAGATTTACTTATCAGGAGATGGTTTATTCTTTAATTTTGTTGAGGAAGAAGAGCACTGCCTTAAGGAATCCCAAAGACTCTCTCTTCAGACATGACAGCGGTCAGACTGTTAACTTTTCCCTGTATTTAAACTTTAATTCGCGGATACAGATTGCATCACACGAATTTGCGATCAAAACTGCAATGGTACAGTTTTTATAGACATAATCTTACCTGGCCTGCTCGAGGATGTTCCACTGGGTTTGCGCCAGGTGATTTGGTTTCAACATGATGGTGCCCCAGCTCATTTTGCAACAATTGTGCGCAAACAGCTACACAACACCCATCCTCGTTCTTAGATTGGCCGTGGAATGGCAGAGGTCACCCGACCTCACACCATTACACTGGCCTTCTCTTTGTAGGGCCACTTGAAATCACTGGTATACTCGCCTGATGACCCACTGCAGTCTGCCGAGAATATCATTGCCCGATTACGTGCAGCTAGCACGGCGGTTGAAAGCACAATGCTACACACTGTGCATGGTGCACGCATCCAACGTGCGGAAAAGTGCACTGCTATGGGCTGAGCAAACTTCTAACACTTGTTATGATGTGGTAATTATTAAGTTTAGGGGCTTTTCTGAAAAACACAAAGAAAAAAAAAAAAATTCTAAATTACGATATATTTCCACTCTACTAATCACGCAGAACACAAATATACTAGGGGCATTAACGTCTGACTAATTTCGTAATATGTGCCCACCTAACCTAACAGAACCTACCTAATGATAGGTGAATCACTATTTCACATTTTTAAACTAACCTAGGATTGTTGGGTTTTACACTAACCTAGGATTTTACACTAACCTAAGATTGTGGGGTTTTACACTAACGTAGGATGTTTTTGGGTTTTACACTAAACTACAAATGTAGGATTGTAGGGATTTAAAGGAACTGTAAAACACACCAAAAGAATGTAAATTGACTCACCTAGGAAGGGGGCTGGTATAATTCCTCTGGCATTAATAAACGTAAACAAACATATTTAGCAAGTTTTTTTAATTATGTTCTACTTATTTTAACATTACACCTTCTTGAATATGAACAAGGCAAGCTGTGCAGAACCCATCAATGCAACTTTTGTTGGTCTAGGAAGTTTCTTTCAGAAACATAAACAAACTGGCTATAGTGCTCATTTCACAATTTTTTTTAAATATGTTGTACTTATTTGAAAGCTACGCTACTATTCGTGTTCTACGTGATTAGTAAAGTAGAAATATATCATAATTAAAATTTTTTTTTTAGTGTTTTTCAGAAAAGCCCCTAAACTTAATAATTACCCTGGCGGGTAAAAACGTATTTATTTACTGCTGATATAGGCATTAAAAAACTATTTTTATTCACTTGTGCATAATATAAGTGCACAAAGTGTGTATGTGTGTATTTACGCCTCATTCAAAAGAATTAGACTGTGGTGGGCAATTAAATTTTTGATTTCGATATTTCTTAAATTTTTTTAATATAGTTATCTCTCAATATCCTTTCATTACCCCCACCCACTATGGATGTAGGCTGAATTCAAAATTGAGCCTTTCAAGAACAAATAGATAAACAATATCTGCAAAAAAAAAACTGAACACCATTTCCTACAATTCCTCTCTCTCTTATCAGTAAAGCAGCTAAATTACATAATTAACCTTGACGTCTCTATTTTGGCAATGTTTCCACGTATATTTACTGTCACCACCTTCCCACTAGAATTCCTACGGGATTTGCAATATTTTTTTTTTACTTACCATGGGATTATACATCGTTTGTACTTGGTTGAAGAGCAGTATCTACAAGCTCTTCTTTTATTTCTTGGTCTGTTCCAGATTTCTCTTTCGGAAACTGGTTTAATTCCTCTTCGAATTTTGCCATGAAATCAGCATCTACTTCTTTTATTTGTTTCAACAGTTGATCACACTCGGCTTGACCCCAACCATCCGACCATTCCCTGAAAAGTTTCACTCGACATTGAAATAAACTTGGCGGCCTGTCCTTAAACTCCAAGCTATCTAGACCCGATACCAAACCGTTAACGTAATTTGATGGTGAAAACTTCTGGGCCAATACAGGCAAAAAGTCACTTCGTTGCATGTCACTCCACTCGTTAAACCAGTTTACAATGTACCGTAACTGAGCTTGCACCGAATAACCAGAACTAGAACCCATGGCAGATTAATGTCATCAAACCCAGCAAACAAATTATTATTAAAAAATGCTAGCTTTCTCAAAACTTATTAACTGTACCCGTGGGTACTTCGACCTACGCCGCTTGTTATCTCTCAGCCGATTAAAGTTAAATCCTATCTTCCAGACTTCGTGGTCTTCGCGTCGTACGAACGTAAATAAAATAGAGTAGTCGCCACCCACCTTACCTACCTATCAGACTAAAATTTCTCGACATAAATTTGTGATAAAGTTTACCAATTAGGTCTCTTTAAATGTAAATCTGCTACCTTTGAATAGAAATAACAAAATATAATCATTGTCATTAAAAAAATAGAATTCAATTTGAGCAGTTGTAATTTTTATCTGTGTAAAAGTTTGCTTGTGAATTCGCATTGAGTTTGGTTGTACTGTTAACCAAAATGGTCGACTTGATGCCATGTGGGATTTGTTTAGAATCAGCTAGTCAGAAGGATACGGCTGAAAGCACGCAGTTTGCGTGCTGTTAACTATACCGTAATTATTTAATATTCATTGTCTTAATGTAGTGGTTGTGACGATACAGTTTTATGTTTTTGTGACTTTGATAGATGGTAGATTATTTTGTCGAAGCTCGTAGATGTTTTTGAAATGCCCGCTATATCACATTCAATCATTAATTTTGATTCATCGATACGTCACAAATAGGACTATTGTGCAATCTGATACCATTTACATGAAAGTGATGATATCAACATAGCGTCACGTTAGGCCACGTGTACGTCACGAATCGGACTATTGTGCAATCTGATACCGTTTACATGAAAGTGATGTTATCAACATAGCGTCCACTAGGCCACGTGTTTTCCTTTCGTCCTCCCCCCCCCTTTTTNTAATTACCTAACGTGCTATTCACGGGAACGTGGGGGTTTGCGGGCGAGAACAATTTTAGCATTTTTCCACTTCGGTATTGCTGAGTATGATTGGACACATCTGCCAAAGTGTACTACACGATACCATGTGTGGTTTCGGGAAATACACTGGAGTTGATGGGCTTAATTGTACTAAACAATATCGAGAACTATTGCCTGTAAACACAACACAATAATATATTTACATTTTGTGGCCAGAGTACACTTGAGTGGATGAGCTCAATTATAAGTCCTGAAACGGTATATGGTAGGTATCTGGAAATACGCTCCACTTCATCCTCTCAGTTCTACTACACAATACCTGTACCACATTCATGCTATTTGCTTCACCTATGTTACTCAACACTTTCTCCTATCATAATATGCTTTTACCTTTCACAGACTGAAATTGTACAATACAATGCTATTCAATTATTAAGTCAAAACAGCAAAAACTCTTGCCACTACAGAACCCTAACCTAACATTACCTTACTACTTAACCATTTGTTATACACTTCAAAATATAATACCTTACCATCTACTGTTATCCAATTATTAAATAAAAACAGCAAATACTTGTTGCCATTACAGAACTCACCCTAATGTTACCTAACTAAAACACTAGGTTTATTAATTTTCTAAAACAATTTATATACCTACACTGTACCCTATGCCGTAGGATTCACGTATTTCTAAAGTATTTCTAATATTTTACTTTCAGTAATCAATTACCTATCCCTCCGTTTCGTTTAAATATGTACATAACCATTTCATCTCGGTATTTGGTCCCAGAACCAAATACTTTTATTTGCATTCTCTACTCTTCCAAGAATCACAATGTTACCCCATTGTTAAAAAGGGCTATGCTGGAGGAAGGCCTGAGAATTGTTATTAGGTTTGAGCTACTTTTTTTTTTACTCTAATTCGGTGCAAAATTTGCTTGGCTTTAGGAACCAAGCCTGTCCAACCAGAAATTGAATAAATCTGGAAAAACAATGAAAAGCGTGAACAAACGTAACGACAAAATCATCGTAGCTGCTGCAAAAAAACACTTTCATAGTCTCATTAAGGTTAAAACCATATGGAATATTATTAAAACAGAAACACCTAGATCACCAGCTATAGGGGCTTTTCTGAAAATAAGAAAAAAAACTCCAGAAAGTGGTATATTTCGACTCTACTAATAACGTAGAACACGAATATATTGGGGGCATAGCTTTAAAATAAGTACAACATATTTTAAAAAATTGAACAAGTTTGTGAGGTGACTGTTTCTGACAGTTTGTTTACGTTTTGAATGAAACGTTTTATGCCAACAAAAGTTGCATTAACGGGTTCTGCATAGCTTACCTTGTTGATATTCAAGACGGCGTAATGTTAAAATAAGTAGAACATATTTAAAGAAATCGCGAAAGTTGATGTTTACGCCTGTTAACGTCTGCCGCCATTAATAATGGCTACGCATAGCATATTCACGCAATCTGCCGGGCGCATAAGACATCACGAGTCATACGTTAGTATGCATGCAGGCAGCGGTCGTGGTCAGTTCGATGGTGCTTCGTTCGTGATTTAAGACGGAAAAAAAGCAAGCAAGACTACGTTTCTGCGTTATATTAGCCTATTAACGAGTGCTTCTGTATATATATTCGGCTGTAAATGAGTGTTTCAGTGCGTTATATTCGCGTATGTGGTGCTTCGTGAAAACTGTGATTTCATCTAGTGATCTGACGTTGAATGGGCCATTGACAAGAGTATGTACAACCCGCCTACATTGGTGAGTGCATTTATATTATTTGTGTGGGTTTTACGTTCCTTTAAATCCCTAAAATCCTAAATTCGTAGTTTAGTGTGAAACCCACAAATCCTATCCGGTAGCTTAACGTGCAAATGTAGTTATATTACGTAAGTCAAACAAGGCTTTTTCCGGACGTTTATACAGCACAATTTCACATTCTTTCTATACTAACCTTGGATTATTCGTAGGTAACGCAGAACACGACTATAGTAGCGTCGTTAACGTATGACTAATTGTATAATATGTGCCCACCTAACCGAACAGAACCTAACCCCACGATGGGTGAATCACTATTTTACATTTTTAAACTAACCTAGGATTGTAGCGATTTTAACTAACCTAGGATTGTAGTTACTTAAAATAACGTAGGATTATAGGGTTCCCATGTAGTCTGTGATTGTAGGGTGTTGATCGGAGATTTTTTTAATATTGTATAATCTTATATTACTGTACAACCTTACAATCCTAGGTTAGTTTAGAGCCGTACAATCCTAGGTTAGTTTAAAAACGTAAAATAGTGATTCACCCATCGTGGAGTTAGGTTCTGTTAGGTTAGGTGGGTACATGTTAGGAAATTCGTCGTACGTTAATGCCCCTAGTATATTCGTGTTCTACGTTATTAGTAGAGTCGAAATATACCACTTTCTGGAGTTTTTTTTCTTATTTTCAGAAAAGCCCCTAAAGTAAAAAATTACCCCAACTTTACTAAATTCATAACCAAAAACAAATTCCATGAAGACATTTTTTTATTCAATTAAAAAAATTCAGCAAACACATAAATGTAAATTTCTCTACGTATTCATTGATTAGAAACTAAACTGGAAAAGTCATATTGAACTAATGTGTAAAAAATTGAACTCTGCATGTTTTGCTCTTCGTTGTATGGTTAAAAACTTGCCAGTAAAATTCAGAAATTAATGTACTTCATATACTTTCATTCTGTGATCAAAGATGGTATCGTAGCATGGGGCAATTCGTATGAGGCAAAAAATGTCTTCATTTTACAGAAAAAGCTATAAGTATTCTTGGCAACAGCAGAATTAGGGATTCATGTAGACCACTATATAAAAACATCAGATTCTCATTACGAACGGAATATATATTTTTATATTCTCATATTCTTAAGCAATAACATATACATATTAAAAACAAATTGGTCATTTCGTTGTTATAACACTAGAGCAAGTGTTGATTTTCACTTTCTTCAAACCAGGTCAATAATGCATCAGAAAGGCATATATTACACTGTACACAGTGTCGCCTCCGTACGTAGTTGCTATTTAACTGAAGATATGTAGGAGAAGTTTACATGATAATTTTAAAAATTGTGTAGGCCTAGTTGTCAAAACCTAAACTAAAATAATTAATGCAATAGTGAGAGGGGCGAGGCAAGTGCTCCCCCCCTGGGCCCTCCAGAATCGCTGCCATTGGTAATTATTATAATAAGGCCAAAGGAAAAAGAGAGATGGTATGACATGTTCAGTGAATGAGAAGAGAGACATTGCCCAGACAAATGATGGAACTGAAGCACATGAAAGGCACAAGAAAGAACAAAAAGGAAATGGTAATAACTGATAGTGGAAGGAATGAAGGGGAGAGAAAAATGGAACTAGATCGAAGAGGAAGAATGGTGGTCATGTAAGAGGAGAAGAGAAAATGGAGGGCATTTTATTATACTGACCTTATTAAAGGCTGAAAATAGCATTCAGAACTGTTAGCAATTCTTGTAAAAATAATTTATTTTTTGTAGTGAAAATTTGTGACTGAATTATTCACGATAAATTTACCAATAAGAGGAACATGTGATTTGTTGTAATAATTTAAACCTAAATTTGGCAGTTTGATATACCGGTAAATGCCCCATCCTCAGTAATGCTAGAATTTATTGCATACATTTTATTAATTCATTTAGTAAAAGGTACATGAGAACATCAGTATACTGTATGCAGAAGAGAGCTTTAAGAATAATAAAGAATAAAAATCAGAATCTTGTAGATAGGCTTACCTCTAAAAATTCTAAACTATTGTCGTTGGTATGTGAATCTATTTACTCACTACTCATGTTCCTATATGCATAGCATCAGGGGAAAAAATGCCATTTGTAAATCTAACTCTGCAAAAAAAAAAAAAAGGACCATCACTACTCAGCTAACAGGTGTTTACAAACCTTCCAAGACACTTGCAAGAAACATGTTTTTCAAAATAATAACAAATTTTAAACAACAACTGAAAGGCAAACGTTTTTTCATGCTTAATGTTATGTCAATGACTATATGTGTAATAATTGTTTAAAGTGTATGGTACATCTACCTTTTGGAAGTGTAAACTAACTTGCATGCTATCTAGTTAATGTATACTTGAAATTGAAGTCCCGAGAGAAACCAACCTGACACATTTAAGTAAAGCTACCTGCACTTACTTATCTGCCATGTATTCAAATGTTGGCATCAACCAATCATATAGCATAAAAGGAAAAAATTTTTTTTTGTGATTATCAGTTATTGTTTTACCAGTCACAGTATTTCACTATTATAATACATTTGAGTTAAAATTTATATCTGATGTAAGTTTTTAAAAATATTGTTGGAACTGTAAAGAAGGCTAATCATTTTATTTTGTGCTGATTCAGCTTATTGTTTGAGGACATCAAGAGTGAAAATGGACATTGAAGTGCAGCAGTTGCGTCCATTGAAGTGTGAATTATATGCTTTGAGTCGCTCTGATGGGTCTGCAATGCTGATTCAAGGTAGGAGAGAGTACTGTTCTGTAAAAACTTTTTGGTGGTTATACCATAGAGGCATTGGTTCTTATTCTGGATTCCATGATTCCAACATGCATTGCAGTCAGAATGCTGTCATCATCTTTCGTTTCCTCACTTTTGTGTTCTTCCCTGTGTTTGTCTAGTTCCTATGATAGTTACTGGTAAGTTCTGATAGTTTCACATTTAAGTATGTCGTTTTTTCAAAATTGAAATACATTCCAGCCTGCAGCCTTGTGCATGAGAAACAGAAGAAAATGGAAGTTGAAGTAAATACTGTACAATATGGGCTATTCAAGGTAAAGTTAGCACTTTTGAAAGTCCTCTCATCGGGAATAGTAGTCAATAAATATATTTAATTTCAGCCTTAGACGTTAACTTCCGAGTGCAGTGTGTTACGAACTAGCTGCCATTCGGCTAAGGCCTGATCACACCATAACAGGTGTAATATACACACTATGTTCATTACTTACATGGCAATATTAATTTGAAAAGGTGGTTAAAGTGTAAAAAATGGCTGAAAGAAAAAAGTAACTAGGGCCACGAAAGTGCTCACTTTACCCTGAACAGCCTATATAAAGAATTACAAGCTATTCTGGGGAGGGGATTTGGTCAAGTGAGGAGAGAGGTTTGGGTGGCTCTTAACAACTAGGTCTTGAGAGCCGACGAGGGTGAAACGAGGCAGATATGGAGCAGCACCAGAATGCAAGAGCAGGGCGAAATGGGAGATCCCCAAGAAAATCCGCAGACCAGTGGCATCATCTGGCACGATTCCACATGTGAAAATCCAGGAGTAGCCTCTCAGGGAATTGAACCCAGTTAGCCTTGGTGGGAGATGAGCGTTTTAGCTACTGTTCCAACCATGGCCTCGAGAATGGTTGGTGCTTGTTGTTCAAGTGAAGGTGCACATCAAGAAGGCACCTTATTGTGTTTGTAATAAGAGTTGGAAACTAACCCTAGTTCACAGCCATCCATGCTGCCTTAGCAATGGAAAATTTACATTGCATGCGACTGCCAGAAATGAATGCCACATCTGCGTCATCGCACTTAAGATCAGCACTGTCGTTGGTCTCTCGAGGCAGTGCTGATTTTCTTCAGTTGTTGCATGCTGATGTGATGCTGCTCATATGCATGGCCAGAGTTGATCAGTGGTAACTGGTGGTCCCATTCTAAGGACTCATGAGCCAATACATTCATTTAAGTGACGGGGCTAGTATAGATCATTGCAATCAACTGCATTACCGAGGTAGGATTGGGAGCAGATGTAATCAGTCAAATGTTTTGAATGGTAGGGTTCACCAACCTAAAACATTCAAAAGGGCTGTCATTTTGAAAATAAGTTTCTGATGAATGGTAATTTTTTGTTTATGGAGAAACAAAGAAATGTGTTAGATAATAGAGAATTGTTATTCTGGTAACTACAACAATCATTCTAATAAATGTTAGGAACATTGTCTTGTAGTTGACTCAATTAGGTAGTCTATAATATTTAATATCGTACAATATTATTATTCTAAATTATTCAGGTTTTTAAATAACCTACCTTCTTTCCTGTATCCAGTGACTGTATCACATCCATATTGTACAATGGGAAGATACGAGGTATCAAATCAGTTACCAATCAATCAATCAAATATATTCATAATTGAGATACGAGTTAGCTGTAGTGTGCTTTGGAGAATAAGGGAAATTTAATTTCTGTATGATTTTTTGACAGAAAAAGAATTTTTTTTCCTGTAGAGTTTAACATAAAAATCAATTTTTTGAGAAAAATGTCAGTTATGAGGTGTCAAAATTTGACCCTCGATATGCACCTAGGTGTAATAAAAATATTGAAGTGATATATAATTACCAAACAACTTGTTTTAGCACCTAGTGAGGTGCCATGATGGCCAAATACTGGACTTTTATTTGGGAGGACCCCAGTTCCGAATCTCATGTTTTCAATTTTCTGTTTTTCTGAAATAACTGTATTGTCCATGGCCGAGTCCTTCCCTAATCCCATTATTGAATAGTTGTTCGGTTTTATGTCTCCACCTCGTAATGGCCTTGGTCTCGACAAGATGTAAAATCATAAATTATATAAATAACTTGTTTTAGCTTACCTTCTTTACACCATATACAAATATCAACGCTTTGTCTTGGAAACAACAGCATCTGTCTTCAAATACGTGTAACATCTGACTTGTACTAACTACTAAACAAATGAGAAGGAAGTGTCCATGTGGCTTGAGAGAAAGAGGCTTACCACTGACATCATTCTGCATTTGCCATGCTGGCATTGATTGAAAATAACTTTAATATGATAATTCTCTCTGCTGCAAAAAAATCTGGTTAATTTAAGTGTGATACATTTACAAATACCACAAAAAGGGCAGACATTTCCTAAAAGACAAATATAGCAACATGCATCTACAAAAAACATTTGAGTCTCATCTGTTTTTTAAGAAGCTTGTTCTGAAAAAATAAAAACTTGTTTATAATGTGACTGTAACATATTATGAATATAGGCTGAGGGTTTCTGATTTAAAAAGTCAGTATATTTAAATAGCTTTCTGATATGGCTATTTTTGATAACAGAAAAATTATGAGAAATAAGTGTAGGGTTTCAGATTTTTTTCTTTTTTAGGTGACACTGCAGTTTTGGCTTCAATGTATGGACCAGGTGATGTCAAAGTACAAAAAATGTCAATCGAAAAAGCATATGTTGAAGCAGTTTACCGTCCAAAAGTTGGAGTGCCACGTAAGTAATAATGTTAATATGCCTTGCTGTTATTTAAGCAGAAGCTAAGATAACAGCATTTCATTTATGTGTAATTTGAAGGTAGGTTGTATTGTCAGGAATATTTTAAGTTATCTTTCATTCAATCATGATTAAACTTTGTCATTTCCCAATATGATGACGAAGTGGTTCAGAGCACTGTATTCATAGAGGTTTTTGTCACATATATTTGTGCTACATAAGACTTAGAATTTTAATTTAAACTCTTATATTACACTGGCAAAGCATTTAAAGAGTACTCTTTATTTAAATATTATTTTGATATATTATATACCATTTGTATTTCTGACCTTTTAACATATCAATATTTGCAATATTAATATAATATTTGTACTAGTGCATTTGTGACTCACGCTATCAGTATTTAATAACTTGAAGGAGTTGCGAACAGGCTAAGAAATGATACAATAAAGTGTATTTCACATACAACACATGCACTCCATAGGCATACATTTTTAGACAACATATAGATTTATCTCATGTTATCCATCAGAGTACAGAAAGAAATATGTTTACATTATAAAGTATTTATATTGCCGGACATAGAATTTACTGCTTTGACCATCTTTCCTTGTTCATAGAAGGTGTGTTTACTCATGATGAAGTTCAAATATGATGTGCTAGACATAATTATATCACTTGCTTATTTGCATGTACAGTTATCTCAAAGTTCTGTTTCTAAAGGTAAGGTGCAAATTTTGTTGTGGCTAATTTGTAGTTTTTGACTATTTTCCTTCCAGGTATAGCCGACAAGACACGTGAACACCTTATAAGAAACACATGCGAAATATCACTATTGGCAACACTGCACCCACGCTCATCAATACTGATTATATTGCAGGAAATGCAGGATTCAGGCGGAGTAAGTTGTTGCAGAGCAGGAAGTTTAATACCCGTGCCATGTACTTGCAGCTGTTGAGTTATATTACTTCAATAGGATCAGAAACAACAGAGTATTTATTAGCAATAGTTTTAAAAAATTTGCCTAACTTATCAGTAGTTTTTGTGATATTTTCTCCAAGATTGTTCAGTAAACTAATTTGTTTTTACCTGTTACTATGTCACAAGATATGTTTTCAAATCCTGGCAATGCTGTAGATTGAAAATGGTATTGCTTCTCCTTCAAATTCCAGTGATATAACTGAAGACTTTGCAGAATTAAAAGTTAAAAAAAAAATTAAACTTTAAAATGTCTCAGTTTTTCTAAGTTGTAACTATTGCCATTTCCTTTTTGCTATCATTAAAATTTAATACGGAGATGTATTGTAAATTTTTTA
This sequence comes from Clitarchus hookeri, assembly GCA_002778355.1. Lineage (NCBI taxonomy): Eukaryota > Metazoa > Arthropoda > Insecta > Phasmatodea > Phasmatidae > Clitarchus > Clitarchus hookeri. The sequence continues at coordinate 108,690 of NQII01001703.1, read as the reverse complement.
AAAATGTCTTTTACACAACAAAACTTCTATCTTGGAAAAATGAGCTTCAGTAGGTGTGTATACAGACATTTTCAAAATGTTTTGGCAAATGGTTATCATTGAATTGAGTTTTGTTCAAGTTTAGTATCAAAGTTGACATTTTATTTGATGCTGCAAAAATGGTGGGGGGACATTTTGTTTTGAGATAGCACAAGAATGACAAGGGAGCATTTTATTTGATGATTTCACTGGAATAGAAAGGGGTTATTTCCTGGTCTAAAGGAACACCAAAAAAATGTGTTTACATAGAAGGTTTCCATTGTAGAACATGACTGTATGTACTTTTAAAAAAATATTAATGAAGAAAACAGTTTTCTCTGACTAGATGTTATGTTTTTAATAACAGTTTTGGTATTATATTTTTATAGATAGGCTTTTAATCACCAACTATGTACTGCTGGTTGCAGAGGTTTATTTTTTATAATACTCCTTGATAGTGCTGGAAATAATTATGTACGTTAATTTAGTCTACACTTTTTTGTTTCAGTTGTTGTCATGTGCTGTAAATGCAAGTTGCTTAGCTCTAATCAACTCTGGGATAAGTATGAAATTCCTTATTGCAGCCGTAAACTGCATGATTGATAAAAATGATGCTATCATTCTTGATCCTGATAACAAACAATTAAAGGTATGTCATAAGGGTATCGTTACATTATACATGCCTTCAGCTTTTGATTTACTGTTGAACTAAACAGTGTGTTGATTAGCCTTGTNAAGGGTATCGTTACATTATACATGCCTTCAGCTTTTGATTTACTGTTGAACTAAACAGTGTGTTGATTAGCCTTGTCTTTGAAATTTTTATCAAAAATGGTGTAGCCTATGTTACTTTTAAAATTAATTTTGGCCTGCATTATATTTATATTATAAATGAATTCATTACATTGGTGTGTAAAATATATGTATAATCATTGGAGATGATGGAAAATGGCATTTGTGTGTGCAGTTTATAGCATTTATTTTATGTTCTACAGCATTTATTGGCTTCTATAACTTTTACAGACCTGTGGTAAACATCGTAGTAGAACCACAGAACTGGCCAGTAAAATAAAAAAAATAAAAATGTGCATACATAACTTTTTAGGATTGCAATAGTGTTTGTCTGGGGCAGGATACCTTTGTTCACAATAGTACACACATACAAACACACTGAAATAATAATAATGTTACTTAAATATTACTTTTGTCTCCTGAAAGTCTATAAAATTGATAGAACAACATCTACTTACGTGCAAAAACTTAATGGCCACGAAGTTCTCTCGCGAAATATCATTCAACCTGGCATTTACCTTTTAAGTATTGTAAGGAAACTTAATGATGTGCACTTTAATCTATTAGAGTAATTNGCATTCAACCTGGCATTTACCTTTTAAGTATTGTAAGGAAACTTAATGATGTGCACTTTAATCTATTAGAGTAATTTCCAAGACATTAAAATCTAACATGCCATGTACCTAAACTAACCAAACTGCCAGCCATATTGTCCAGTTATGTTTGCCTCCTAGTTGTGATGTCACTAACTTGGCTAGAAAAGGTTGTGAGGCCTTGAAGTCTCAGTGTGAACAAGTGAGCGCTGCCTGCTTTCATGGTTGTGTGTGTTTAACTTCACTGCTGCATTCGTAATCAACACAATTTAAATACTATTCATGTTAATTGTGTGTTTTGTAAAATATTTTTTCAATTACAGTGAAACCTCTTTAATACGAACCTTGTGGGACCTAAATTTTTGCGTTTGTAAAAATGATGCATGTATCAACAGGTAGGTGTTTGTAATATGCAATTATAAAAACATCTCAAAAATTAAAATGTTGACTCTGTGATTCAGCATGTTCGAAAATAAGCAAGACATTTTTACCAGTGAACTGGACTTCACATTGTGATACAAATTAAGAAATATTTTTTATCAAGAATAAATTTAAAATCAAATCCCCTTGCTCACTTCATGGGGGGAAAAAAAAAGTTGTACTAATGAGAACTTTGTGTTAAAAGTTTTTATTAACGAGGTTTCACCACAATTTTTGCAGCACCATAAATGTAATGGCGAGATTTTACCATGTTCACAGGAAAGCAAGGCAACACTAATGTTTGTGTTTGAGAACGTTAAGAAGAACGTTGTTGCCTGTCATACATCCGGAACCTTCTCGCAGACACAGTTCCACGAGTGTTTGCTCAAGTGTCGAGACGCCAGTGATGCAGTGTTCACTTTCTATAGGAACATAGTGAAACAATATGCCAATGTCGTGTGAATGGTTGGAATCAGCAATATACTTTGCCTACAAGTAAACTGTTATGCTGAAATTTTTTTGCCTTTCGAAAATGGTATCCATCATTGATTGTGTTGACAAGAAGAAATAATTGTCATGTGTAGAGCGATAGAACATTCCTTGAACATTCGTGAAACTGTAGACAAGCACTTGTAGTTGCTGCTCTTTTCAATAAAATTCACTTATAAATATCTTTTTAAAAGAAATCTTAAATTAATAAATAAAATAATTAATGCTCAATGTTGTATATTGATGGCTCACTGTATTCCCTAAAAATTGCTTGATAACAATAGTGGTTACAATATTTTCATGCTTACTAAATTGTACAACTAGCCATAAAAGTTATTCTGATAACCAGAAAATAATACTGTTAAGGCCTAAAAATTTTTGCAAACCGCAAAATAATGCAAAATCCCATTAAATGGTTTCCAAAACCACAATGCTAAGCTTCTTTCACGACCAAAACTTTTACAAACTGATAGTTTTACAATATTTCATGTGTATACAGCATTATGTCCCATTTACGCTGACAACAATTAAAATTATTTGTATTAATAACGTTGTTGAATCCACCAATGTATTTTACTCTTGAACAAGAATGGAGAACAATTGTTAGTAAATCAATCTGTACTAAGTTCNGTTGAATCCACCAATGTATTTTACTCTTGAACAAGAATGGAGAACAATTGTTAGTAAATCAATCTGTACTAAGTTCATAAGATTATTGCTGTACATACAATTCAATAGATCGACCCAAATCACTAAGCATTTATTTGTAGCAGAATCATGGTGAAGATATATTTTATTCTTTTTAAACAGGCTATCNGTTGAATCCACCAATGTATTTTACTCTTGAACAAGAATGGAGAACAATTGTTAGTAAATCAATCTGTACTAAGTTCGTAAGATTATTGCTGTACATACAATTCAATAGATTGACCCAAATCACTAAGCATTTATTTGTAGCAGAATCATGGTGAAGATATATTTTATTCTTTTTAAACAGGCTATCNTGACCCAAATCACTAAGCATTTATTTGTAGCAGAATCATGGTGAAGATATATTTTATTCTTTTTAAACAGGCTATCATAACCAATGATAACGATTATGCGAGGATAGTAATTTTAGTTGCCTACTTATGTTGAAAAATTGGTTGAGTATGCCAAAAATAGTAACTGTTTTTGTTCATGCCTGGGAGTTTGAAAATTAAGGCTTCTGTGTGTTTGATGATAACTGAACAGTCTGCAAATATTGCTATGTAAACATTAAGTGAATGTGAAAAGAGACATGCGCAAACGATGCCATGCTGTATGTACAGGTAACAGTAATAGTGTGGTACATAAAAAATAGATAGGTAAATTGGAAGAAAATTTGTTCAAACATACGTATCTGTTGGCAACAATTTTCAGATTGCCAAGAAAATATAAACCATGATGTTTCTGCTACTNTTGTTCAAACATACGTATCTGTTGGCAACAATTTTCAGATTGCCAAGAAAATATAAACCATGATGTTTCTGCTACTTCCATGTAAAAAAAAGTGACCAGCTCTACTATTAGAAACTTTGTGGATACATTTTTACTGTGTAAGGAGTATTTTTATTTTTACCTTTAATAAAATCCTTTCATTTTTTTCTTTGATTAGATNTTGTTCAAACATACGTATCTGTTGGCAACAATTTTCAGATTGCCAAGAAAATATAAACCATGATGTTTCTGCTACTCCCATGTAAAAAAAACTGACCAGCTCTACTATTAGAAACTTTGTGGTNTACAGGTAACAGTAATAGTGTGGTACATAAAAAATAGATAGGTAAATTGGAAGAAAATTTGTTCAAACATACGTATCTGTTGGCAACAATTTTCAGATTGCCAAGAAAATATAAACCATGATGTTTCTGCTACTCCCATGTAAAAAAAAGTGACCAGCTCTACTATTAGAAACTTTGTGGATACATTTTTACTGTGTAAGGAGTATTTTTATTTTTACCTTTAATAAAATCCTTTCATTTTTTTCTTTGATTAGATCATGAATTTGTGTTGGGTAATGTTCAACAGTGAACTGGCATTTTGCCAGTTTTTGCTTTTATTTTAAATTTACCTCAGCTTTCTTATTTTCCTTTCCTTCATGGTGCTATATTTTATAGGTGGAGGGCAACTGCCTGAAATTTTAATGATGAAATCAGCTCATTTTATTAACTATAAATAGGGGGGAGGGGGGGCTAACTATAATTAATCTTCTAATTGTATTTTTTTTCTTATTAGCTGTTCAGTTTTCTAAGAAACATGGGTATCAGCCAACAATGAAATTTTGTAACCATGGTTTTGGTTTTTACTATAGCTGGGCAAGTCACAAAAGTACCAATCATGTATTGCTTATTAGCGCTGTTTGGCATGAAATGTGTTCCCAATGGTTTGNTTAATCTTCTAATTGTATTTTTTTTCTTATTAGCTGTTCAGTTTTCTAAGAAACATGGGTATCAGCCAACAATGAAACTTTGTAACCATGGTTTTGGTTTTTACTATAGCTGGGCAAGTCACAAAAGTACCAATCATGTATTGCTTATTAGCGCTGTTTGGCATGAAATGTGTTTCCAATGGTTTTAACAACTAAATAGTGTAAAAATGCCAAATTCAACAAATTGTTTAGTTTATTAAAAAAATTGTAACCTTTCTGTTATGTTTCACATAATCCTTCATAAGCCTGTAGGAAACAGAATAAAGTAAGAAATGCATAAACTCAACACAGCTAGCAAACAATGTACTGTATACGTATTTAATAAATTATGTCTCCTATTGGCCTACAGAGAATTATGTAGGCAGAAATTCATATACAACAGTTTTATATGAATCGGTTACTGTTCAGAAGTTACAGTTTGTTAGCTACTCCATAGCATAATTCTTCCTAAGGGACAAGCTGCACTTATAATTTCGAATTTCTGCAAAAATAAATTAGTTTTGTTCAACAAAAGTAAGAAACAAAAGAAATCGGTACTAGCTACAAAACAGACCAGTAAATGCATTCAGCACAAAATGTTCCAATTTCTACAAAATGTGCCACTCCTCTTTCATGAAGGGTGGCTCTGGTATGTGGTGGTTGTGGAGGCAGTACTAAGACTACTTTAGTACCACTAGAATATGCTCTCTGCACACAACCGTAGCAAGCACCATGTTCTACATTAAATACTATTTGAAATATTACATAAAATTTAATAATCGTCTGTTCAACGATCAAATCACTGTTCACAAAGCTCACCTAATTTATTGCTATTTTCAAACTAAAAAATTACACATTACTATAATAAAAATTATATATAAAAAAACCTTATGGGTTTAACATAGCTCAATAAATTTGAGGTTGTGGTAAATATATGAACATAGCATAGCATTAGACCTTCATTTTTCTCCAATTAATTTAGTAAATCAATGAGGCAAATACTTATCACCTTACTCCTTTTGGGAAATTTGCCAAAATTATTCCAAAGCTCGTTTTATTATCCTATCTAATTTTACATACACACAAGGTGACACTATAATTGATCACCTGTAAGACTAAGAAAATGTGATGGATGTGTCCTTGCCAGACTATAAAAAACATCAAAAGTACCAGCCTGCTCTCTCGCAGAGGTTCAACCTCTGATCCTTCCCTCATTTCTGAACCAGAAGTAAAGGGGTAATTCTCAGGAATTTCCACCATTTTCTCTCAACTAGTTGGGACCAGGGTTCACAATCCTACGTCAACATCTCCCATCAGTCTCGTAACTAGTTTCCTCGGGCTGAGAATCAAATTTCAGCTGCACTCTCATTTCTTCTGTTAAATTTGGTAAAACACTCACTTTTATCTTAAAACTACAGAAAGGTAACTGTTAAACTCCTGGGAAAGTAATTTACCAACCCATACAGGTTGTCATAGGGTCACCTAGTCCTATAACTCCTAGGAGTAAGAAACACACCTATCATAACTGGAAGACAATCTACATTCCATAAATCTCAATAAAGACTTTGGACTGGTGTAAAAATATAAGGGGATGCGTGCAGTGTTTTGATTTCAAACAGCAATAACTTAATGAAAAAAAGTCTCATCTGTCTAGAAACCGTACTTTAGAACATGATTCGTAATTGTACTCCGTGAATCACTGCTGGGGTGTCACTGTGAAACTAAAGCAACGTGAGAGCTGGATGGCAAAACACAGGTCAACTAGCAAATTCAGTTGTAAAAGCTGTGGTACCCTCTAGCTTCATCGCCAGCTGTTTTCTCTTCAAGTGACCATCATCAGAAAAACACTACATAACAGCCAACTCCCCAGACTGTGCACCTAGCATAAACCTAGAATAGCTGATTAAGGAACCACAAGTCAATTTTTGTATGTTATTCATTTGGTTGCCAAAAAAATTAGTTTGATTGGGGAAGTATGCATAAATACACTGATGTCCAAAATTAAAGCAACAGTCAGCCATTTATCTTGTGATAATATTGCCACAAGATGGTATTGGGTGAACACTGCAACATCATATCTTGATGAACTAACGGGAAAAATCAACACATGTTCTGCTTTTCAAGAGTTAATCTCTTTCACACACATCCAAAATACCTGTTATGTCTGCTCAATGTGGCATGTGATCACTTCTGGTAGCAGTACAGTACAGGTAATAAATTATAGTTTGCGGTATTAACGGCCATTATTGCTGTATAGAGCAGTTCGTAAGCCCTGGAGAGTGAGGTGGATTTGGATGTGAAGCCACTTGCGTTTCTAGAGTATCCCACATGTGCTCTATCGGATTTAAGTCTGGAGAGTGAGCAGGCAAATCTGCGCGCACAATATCTTCAATTTCAAGGAAGACATCAACCAACTGTGCTCTACGAGGCTGAGCATTATCATCCATCACTAGGAAATTTGAACTTACAGCCCCTCAAAACAACCGAACATGGGGTGCAAAGATCTTAACATGATACATGACAGTAGTTAAACCTTGCCGGTTTACCCGTACAATGTCAATAAGAGGCGCATGCCTTCCCACACCATAATTTAGCCACCACCATATTGGTTTCTTTCCACAATGTTTGAGGGCCGAAATCGTGTTCCAGGTTCTCTCCAAATGTGAACCTATCGAGAATCAATCTGAAGACAGAATCTGGACTGATCCATAGAGGACATTGGCCTGCTGTTCGACTGTCCAGTGGACGTGTTGATGGCCCCACTCTAGACGTTAGCAGCAGTTCTCCGACAATAAAGGCCTCGCCTAAGCTGTCTGTACACTCTTTACCTCGATACAACTTTTCCAGTGGATGCTGGTGAGGTCACATGCCAGCTGCTGTGCAGTATTACAGCGGTACTGTTTTGCCCTTATGGCCAAACAACTGTTCTCTCTTTCTGATGTCACTTTTGGTCGTCCTTGCCCTGGTCTTCTGGATACAGTTCTGGATGCTAAAAACTGCTGTCACATACGAGAAACAACAGAACGATGCATATTAAACCATCTGGCCACATCAACTTGAGACTCTCCAGCTTTTATTCTTCCTATCACCCGCCACTGCAGGGAGTCTTCCAGGCATTTTCTCTGTGCCATAGCTGAATGAGTACACAATAAACGTTGCCATTGGACTAGTGCAGCAGTAAACACGATGCTCACTGTTTTATAGGGGCACCAAAGTCATTGCTTTCATGGCTGTAAGAGAATAGTAATGCTATCTGCTGTTCAGAATATGGGTGTATTTTATTTATTTCCATATTACTATCACCTGATCTTATCTTGTTGCAAAATATCATGGGAGGGATAGATGTCTGTTTATTGCTTTAATTTTGGACACCAGTGTAGATAAGTGTTCAGATCAAACATTTATTTAACAACTTTCAATTGTTATACCTATATGTATGTACTTTTTTCAGGCCCAAAAAATTGTTTTGTATACCTATTTACCTTTCACTCCCCACCTTCGTATAGTATTTAAAAACAGCAATTCAACATTAATTACAATAGAAAGTTTCAAACCCTAAACTGCAAATTTTGTCAAAACCTCCTGCAAAATGAACACAGAAGCTACAAATGTTAACAACTTCCTAAGCTTATCAAACTTGTGATAAAAATGCCAGCCACATACTATAAGGGTTATTGGTTGTTTGTAGTTTTTACTTAACTTTGGTGAAAAATATGTAAACACTGTTGAACCTTAGGAAAGGCCAACAGTCGACAGCCGTACTTAAAATACAAAATCTACGTACAGCCATCTCTATAGTTGGTTGTACGAAATTTACAAATTTTGTGACAAGAAAATTTTTGATACAATTTTACTAATGTGGAAATACCACATTTCGTAAATAGCCTAGCACTTGTGCACATAAAGTCCAAAGTATGATCTTGCAGTGCTACATGATGTCTTCAGGAAACACACAATTTCATTATTCAAATCAGTAGTGGCACCCCAAGCAGGAAGCCAAAACAGAAGCCGAACAATTTTTTGAATCTTGCAATGTGTATCAGCTCAAAGTAAATGTATGGACAGCATCGCAGGTCAGCAACGAAACGGTAGGAATAACCTCTTGTTTGTTTTCTTTATTTGATGCCCCTCAGATTGTGATGACACGCAGGCAGGCAGCGAAAGTTTAAAATTTTTTTAAAGTTGTCAGGACATTTGCACAAATGAGACTACATCATCTCAAAGCAAGTACACATCACTTTTTCTCTGTTTGTAGGGTTGCTGCAGCATTGAGTACTTGCTGTCTGAGATGATTCTGTGGCAAGCTGTTCAGTTTTTGAAATTCTGCAAAATTTTGCTGGGCAACAGGAAATGTTGAAAAGTGGCCAAACACTTTCCTTGCGCAAACATACCCTTGTATTTTAGCAGAGTTTTCAACAACTACATACTTGTAATGTGTGCTGTTCAATGAACTGTACCTATTCCTGCATTATTTTTGCTAAAACTATGTTTTTGACATCCCTGACACCATGACTTTGGCATTTGCTTATTTCCTGTGTTTCGAATGTTACTGTAAGGAAATTGGATAAGTTGGCAATGTGGTGTGTGGATGTAATGGGTATCATTTCTAAGAAGTACTCCATCTTTTTCATTTCACTGCCAAAGAAATGTAAAGTTGTCTATGTATAACTCTGAAACAATTTTTCTTTAAGAAGGTGGTGCAATTCAATATTGTGCATCAGGACTCTGTTATGAAAACCTGGGAGGTAAACTTGTTATTTTTTACTAACTAATACTGGAACAAGAAACTTGAAACCTAATAATAAATAAACATGGTATTCATTTCATAAATTAATAATTGATTATGTCATGGGGCTGTACTACCAAACTTAGCAGGAAAAGTGCTTCCTGTTAGTGGCATCAGACATGTTTTCTTGGTGGGTGGAGGCCTACCGTGGACGGAATGCCCAGGCTATAACTATTGGGTCACTGTTGGCAAAATAATTCTTCCTGTAGTGGGGTTCCTCACGTAGTAAGTATGCTTACCAACAATGGCTCCCAGTTTCTTGTCCGGAAGTGGAAAACCCTTTTTCAGATTTTGGGAGTACATCGTCAAAAAAACCTGGTGTACCACACCTCTTCAAACCACATGAAAAATAGGAACCAGGAGTTAAATGTTCATCTACTTCTCCATGTAGGGGAAGATCACACTCGGTGGATGTGCACATTACAGNATAAATAATTAGAATTAATTTATTTAAATTTATTTTATTTATCATTTGAAAAATGATGAACTCTCAAACTAATATAGTAAAATGTATCGAAAATAGAATTTTAATGCAAAATCTGACACTTGGCAAAAAAAAAAAAAAAAAAAAACAGGAAGGGGCATGGGAAGTACAGTTGCTGCATACAAGAGCAGTATATGGAATGTGTAGTTCCTGGTATGGAAAGACAGTCACAGGAGATTGTGGAAGGGTATATACTGTACTCATGAACCCACTTGCTGTCCATAGGACTGCAACACTTTTGTGCGGGCTTGGCACTGCAGTGGAGTGGGTGACATGTCGTCAAGAGAAAATTGGGACCGACCTCGTACATTGTGAAACTGGGGATGAGCAAGTTTGTGAAGTTTCATTGGAACAAGTTGAGACACACCCACCAGCCAATGGGAGCAATGAGGACAAAATCTAACAAACAGGTGGACGTAGGGGAAGGAGGCAATCCGGAAGAGGAGGTAGTGGATCGCCCCTCCTCCCCCAAAATCAACGGGCTCGAGTAGCTGTTCCATGAACCAAACCGAACGACCGAACCTAACCAAAACCTCGATCCACACGAAACAGACCTTGGCTCGCAAGGGACACGGAGAGCCAGACCTGGAAGGAAGGTGTACCAATCACAGAAGCACCAGACGAGATGCCCGCAACCACTCCAAGCCAGCCATTTGCAAGGATGATGGCCGGATTTGTCCTGGCAGGATGCAACATTCCACATCATCATCACCATAATTGAGGAACCATTTGTTTTTCGTCTCCAGCCAAAAGCTGGTCACGTAGTTTCTTATCACCCGCGCACCTGTGCACTTTCTGAGTAATGCAGAGGTTTAGGATGTTCCTTTTTTTACTACTTGATCAGACACTATGACACCAACGGCAGCGGCATCTCCCTGTCCGCTTTCGGGATGTCGCAGAAAAGGATGAGTTACCACCGCACCCGTCAACGCCATGGGCGGTGAGAGGTGCTCAGAGACGCATGACCCTAAACGATTCGACCACGTGAGGGAGAGTGGGGGTTGGCACTAACGCCATGGGCACAGCCCTTCCGCCGCTACCACTGTCCATGCAGGGACACGAGGGCTCTCATCTGCTGTGGGACAACTGTTCGCTGCCTGCAGCACATCACTTTGGGGACACAGTACCAACGACGAGGCACTGAAGTAGATCTTCTGGGCGTCCAGGTGGGAGCTACTGGGGGGTATTGTCAGGGCTTCTGCATGTCCAGACCTGGTCTCAACGCCACATCAGCCCTGAAATGCAGCAGGCCAGTGAGAGAGTGAGTGCAGTGAGGTGGATGTAGAGCCTAAAGCGGAGATGAGCTAGTAACATATTTGAGTGGCATGTGCAGAAACATCAACGGCCGTTCTCCAGCGCTGCCCAGTGCAGTGATCGGCCCGTAGCCCGGAAGAATTTTGAATGCATCCCCTCGAGAATAAACATTAATGAAGTCAAAATATATTTGAATAATTCTTTCAATAAGTTTGAGGGTGTTGTATGTGCGCCTTAAAAGTTTTTGAAGGGTTCTGTATTGTCAATTTTTTTTAACTTGCTCATTTTCACACTTCTCTTTTTGAGTTTAGATACCTGTATCTGCCACCGGCCGGAATCTCTGCCATTCGTTTCTGGTCGCAGGGACGAGGCACGTGTGTCTGTGTGGTGCCTTTAAGTTTGAAAGATCCCCGCCGTCTTGGATTTACGTTTATTACATCAGAATTTAATTTCCAGATTAAAAATTAAAAACCCAAATGTCAAGATACAGGGACCATCTTAACAGTTATTTCGAAATCCAGTTTCTTTTTCTCCCGTTACTCGTATCACATCTGTAACAAACAAAGCTTCTCTCATTATTTAATAATTTCTGTTTCTCAAAGGAAAACACTGATAAATTGAAACTGTGCAAACTTAAAAATTTCTCTTAAGTAGTTCTCTATGACATACCAAGTTTTGATTTTCATGTCTGGTCATGAGGTTTGATTACGACGAATTGTAAACAAATCCAAGATGAATGGGAACTCTCCACCTTAATCTTGCTGTAATCTGATCATCCTTTTGCGGTTTCCACGTCAAATCATTTCATATTACCTCATATTAATTGGCTCACAATGTCCTGGTGATATTTTTTTAGCTAGGAGCTTCACTGAAACTTGTAGANTATAAAATTTTTATCCAAACATTTTGAAAATTCAGCCATTAAGAGCTGGTTTTTAGAGACCCCCAAAAAAAAAAAAGTATCTTCGCGGTGGACAGAATAACTCATGATTGGTTCATCTGAAATCAAAAAACCAAACATTTTCTGTTAGTAACTGAGTGTAGCTAGTAAGTGAGTAGCAAAAACTGACCGGTTACAAAACACCTGGTTAGAAAGAGGGAGCAGGGAGCCATTGATAATATAAGACAGCATCTCAGTCGCAAAAAAATGCCATCTGCACCTGTTTTTCGCTTGAAATAGGGTGTTTTCCCCCAAAAAAAGCCTTGTTTTGTCCAAAATTTCCCGTTTTCCCCTAAAAATGTCTCGAATTCCACCAAAAAAGTCACGGTTTGTTCTCGTTAAACACACAGCGTCAGGCGGCTCCCGGATGAAAATGCCTGGCACCCAAATGAAAACGCCCACCAAGGACACCATAAATAGTTCCCAGATTCCTCACACAAGCGCTAGCGCTCGGCGTCGATCATGATAGTTCCCAGATCGCTCACCTATACATCCCAGCACTCGGCGGCCGATCATGATAGTTCCCAGATCGCGCACCTATGCCTTCCAGCGCTAGCGCTCGACGCCGAACGCGGGGGGGCCAACAAAGACGGTAAAAAAAATTGTTTTGTATAAATTTATTGGTTGACGGGTTTTCTCAGGCATCTCCCTTTCCCCCCGCTCTTGCATTCCGGCGCCACCTCGCTTCACCCTCGTCGGCTCTCAAAACCTCAATGTTAGGAGCCGCCCCCCAAATCTCTTCAGTCGCTTTCTAGCTCGTGAATATCTGCAAATGTGTACAAGATGAAAGACTTTTTGTTCATGATGCCATCGACCCAATGACTGGACTGTTCACGGTTTATTTAGCACTTCTGAAAGCTTTGATTAAGGTATACTTTTCTCCTAGTTTTGTATTCATACGCTATATGAAAAAAATTACAAGAGGCTGATCACTTTATTCATGCGCCTGTTAAGTAAAAACAAAATGTATAGTCTATTCGCAGTATCCTCACACTTTTTAAAACCAAACAGTTGAGAAATCATCCCATGTATGACATGCTTGCTTGTTTTCTGAATATGTCACCTATCACAAGTGTTGTATACTTCTGTTAACATAAATGTGTTTTATTTCTGGTTAAATTAAAAATTTACTTATATTTTAAATATAAATTACAATCTGGTTAAATTAAAATTTTACTTATATTTAAAATATAAATTACAATACTTGATTTATAATTAATTAAAACACCTAGTAAGAAAAAGTTTTCACTCAAAATATTATTAAACTGACTGCGTACGAATGCGAAGCGTACTGAGGTTGCTGCATGATGGCTTTAAATTATCTCTAAGGATAGCTAATAGATAAAGGAATCTAGAAAAAAATAATTTTTTTTTCATACAATTAATTTTATTAAAATAATTTTATACATTGTAAATAAAAGAGGATTAAAACAGTCACTTTATGATTGGCCGACTGCTTTTGAAAGCAAGAGTAAGAGCGACGACAGGTTGACTACACGACGTGTGTTCGGCGATGTTCCTGGCTGGCGGTGCAATGTACTGAAACACGAGTCTGCGGCAGTGATGTTAGTAACACACTTCTGTAGGTGGGCGGGAGTCAGCGCCGTGCGGCCCGTTGTCAGCGCTGAAAAAATAAGCAAACTGATAACATTCAAATAATTCTTTTTAATAAAATCATGGCAATCTACATCTCTCTCTGTCAGCGTTGTGCTGTTCCAAAACATCAGGCAGCGTCGACAATGTAAGTAACTCACCTCTGTCGGCTGCACGACGGACGTTCGGCTCTGTTCCTGGCTGACTGCACGTCCGGTGTTCGACACTGCGTGCTGGCTGAAAAAAATCACATCACATCACATCTAAATAATTATTTTTTTTTTCACGTNTTTTTTTTTCACGTCTACAATTTCATGCTACACCGGCTGACAGCGCTGAAAAAAAAATTAGTCACATAATAATTCTTTTTAAAAAAATCACAACATCTCCATAGTGTACTGACTGCACTGTTCTCAAAAACCAGACTGCATCGTCAATGTTCTAAAAAAAACGTACCCTGCGATGCTCTGTTCTAAAAAAAACATTACAGGACGGCGACAAGGTTCCGATGTTCGACGTCTGGCTACACGTTCACAGCTGGAAGTAGATGCTCAGCCAAACCTCGCTGGCAGCGCTGAAAAAAATAGTTACACCCAAATAAAAAAAATCAAGACATATTATTCTGCACCTCGCACCGTAGGTAAAATTAAATAATCTTGTTGATGGGTCAAAAATAGAAAATAAATTAGTTATCATTTTCAGTATTGTGCTGTTCTGAAGCACTAGATTCTGCACTGCGCACCGTATCAGACAGCGTCGGAAATGTTCTGAAATGTTAGTAACTCATCTCTGTCGACGAGCAGGAGGTCGGCATCGTGGGACCTGGGTGCCAGCAAGAGGTCGACATCGGGGACCTGGGTGACGGCAGGATGTTGGAGTTGTGCGGCTGAACCTCGTTGACACGTTGACAGCAGTCGCCGTGGGACGTCAGGCGTCGTAACCTAGTTGACGATGCTGAAAAAAAAATTAGTAACTCCTCAAATAATTAACAACAGGATATGCGTCGTGCTCTGTCGGCGATGCCCAGCGCTGTTCTGAAAATAAATAAATAAATATATGCACTCAAACTTAGGTTACCTCTGTTGGGAGAGCGAGAGTAGTGCGCTAAATCGTAACAGGAGAATGTGTGAGGCAGCGCTGCGTCGACATGTGAGGGCTGGGTTGACGGCAGGGCGGGCGCTGAAAAAAAAAAATAGTAACTATGNCCTGCACACACTCTCACACGAGCGCACACACACACACACAAGTGCACACCCAGGCACACGTCCACGAGCAGAGCCATACATACATGTACATATATATATATTATGCATATGCAGACACACATATGCTCAGGCACACACCCAACACATACACACGTATACATATGTATACATACACATGCACACATTCACATCCAACATACATGCATATACATATGTATACACATACCCACACACAAGCATATCCAACATACACAGGTATACATATGTATACACATACCCACACACAAGCATATCCAACATACACAGGTATACATATGTATACACATACCCACACACAAGCACATCCAACATACACAGGTATACATATGTATACACACATGCACACACAAGCACAGCCAACATACATGCGTATACATATGTATACACTCACAAACACACAAGCACACCCAACATACGTGCATATACATATGTATACACACATGCACGCATGAGCACACACACATACATCACCTACCCTCAGTATCGTTGCCCTCCCACTTNGTCAGCGCCTAGCGGCTCGTTGTCAGCGCTGAAAAAATAAGCAAACTGATAACATTCAAATAATTCTTTTTAATAAAATCATGGCAATCTACATCTCTCTCTGTCAGCGTTGTGCTGTTCCAAAACATCATATGTAGACATATATATATACATATGTAGACACATACACATGCTCAGGCACACACAAGCACACCCAACATACACAAGTTTACATATGTATACTTGAGCGCACACATGAGCACACCCAACATACTTGCGTATACATGCACCCACCCACAAGCATACTCAACATACACACGTATACGTATGTACACACAAGCACGCTGTAATTATTAAGTTCAGGGGCTTTTCTGTAAAAATAAAAATAATTCACGAAAATGGTATATTTCCATTCTACTAAAGCTGCAGAACACGAATATACTAGGGGCATTAACGTCCGACTAATTTCGAAATAAGTGCCCACCTAACCTAACAGAACCTAACCACGCAATGGGTGAATTACATTTTTAAACTAACCTAGGATTGTTGGGTTTTACACTAACCTAGGTTGTTTTTGGATTTTACGCTAACCTAGGATAGCAGGGTTTCACACTAACCTCTAGGATGTTTGGGTTTTACACTACACTACGAATGTAGGGATTTAAAGGAACCGTAAAACACACTAAAAGAATGTAAATTGACTCACCTAGGTAGGGGCTGGTATAATTCCTCTGACGTTAATAGACGTAAACAAACATATTTCGCAAGTTTTTAAAATATATTCTACTTATTTTAACATTACGTCCTCTTGAATATGTACAAGGTAAGCTGTGCAGAATCCTTTAATGCAACTTTTGTTGGTCTAGGACGTTTCGTTCAGAAACGTAAACAAACTGGCTACACTGCTCATTTCACAATTTTTTTTAATGTCGTACTTATTTTAAAGCTACTCCCCTAGTATATTCATGTTCAACGTGATTAGTAGAGTAGAAATATATCATCNTAGACGTAAACAAACATATTTCGCAAGTTTTTAAAATATATTCTACTTATTTTAACATTACGTCCTCTTGAATATGAACAAGGTAAGCACACGTCTTAGGTAATTACGTTGAAAACAACCAGATCCTGCAAAGCTTCAGAAACGTAAACAAACTGGCTACACTGCTCATTTCACAATTTTTTTTAGTGTCGTACTTATTTTAAAGCTACTCCCCTAGTATATTCATGTTCAACGTGATTAGTAGAGTAGAAATATATCATCATTTTTAATTTTTTTTGTGTTTTTCACAAAAGCCCCTAAACTTAATAATTACCAAAACACTTACCAGCATGATGTAAGAAAAAGGTAATGCAGACGCCAACTCTCCCAGGGCAGTTGATGAGGCTAAAGACTATCACTGCTCTACGATCAGGTAGTCAGTCAGTCAGTCAACTTACTTCCATACCCGCTATCAGTGTCAGTATTATTATAGTAATATTCAACGTTTACGTCGTATTCGTCCTCGTCAGTAATGCTGTCATCATCATCATCATTAATACTGTCAGTGTCATCGTTACCATGTTCTGGGGCATGTCCATTGTAGTAGCCATAGTCAATCACATGTAAGTCATGTTCAGCGTTGTTGTTGTCGACCACATTAGCGTCAGTGTCAGTCTCATCAACGTTATTGTCGTCTTCTTCGTCGTCGCTGATAACAACTATGCCTGCATTAGGTGCGTCATGAACGTCCTCATCGAAAAAATAATTTATATTTGCAATATCACCTCCGTCACCTGCCTCATGAAGAATCAGCCAGGTGACGTCGGTACATCTACTTCGCGTCGTGAGGCAAGTGGAGATCGCGAAAGCGCCCTCGATGTCTCCCCACCGCGACATCTGCGCGGGAAGTTAGATGATGTCGATGAAGTACTTACCCCAAAATTAACTACTGATAGCAGGTGGTGCTGTACGATAGTCGTCCCGTCATAACTGTTTAGAGACATAGCTGCAGTCTCTACCTCGTCAATTGCCCTAAGGAAGTCTTCATTACCTGACGCCCAAAACATTATGCGTGCAGCAGTAGGCCGTAAAAAACAGACAGACAAAACACATCAATTGAATAAAACATGACATCAACTTAAAAAAAATAAAAAGTAAAATATGTAAGTTAAAAGCTTAATACTTTGGTTTGTAGTTAAAACATGAATAAATATTATTTCTTTCCTAAAATAGTTAATTATCAATAACAGTATGTGTATTATTTAATAAGCAACGTCTCATGTAAAAAAATTATTTTCTTGTCAGAAAGAGTAATTTCACTTCTTGAAACTAATACTTTTTTTTTGGGTTACCATATGTTTGTATGCCATAATTCATACAACTGAAAATCTATCATTAAAAATTATTTATAGTCGTCCTGTTCAAAGGAAATTTTTCATTTTGTATTCTATCTCAAAATAGGTGATATGACTTAAATTATATCAACTTTGAACCATTTTTCATAAATTTAAGATACAATTAAATTAGAATTCCAAGTAAACAGTTAAAAAACAGTCCATTTTGAATATATCGATTTATCTTATACATACATTTTGAACATATCGATTTATCTTATACATATAAATCTCACACATGTATATATATAAATATATATATATTTAATATTGTAATAATACGGAATATGTGTTAGTAGTTATAGAATGCAAGAAACTAGTGCTATAATATGTTAAACTATCTTTAAATGATAGTGAGACTGTTTTTTTTTTCATGTCTATAAAAAGTAAAATATGTAAGTTAAAAGCTTAATACTTTGGTTTGTAGTTAAAACATGAATAAATATTATTTCTTTCATAAAATAGTTAATTATAAATAACAGTATGTGTATTATTTAATAAGCAACGTCTCATGTAAAAAAATTATTTTCTTGTCAGAAAGAGTAATTTCACTTCTTGAAACTAATACTTTTTTTTTGGGTTACCATATGTTTGCATGCCATAATTCATACAACTGAAAATCTACCCTTAAAAATTATTTATAGTCGTTGTCTTGTCCAATGGAAATTTTTCATTTTATAGTCAATCTCAAAATAGGTGATTTGACTAGAATGATATCGACTTTGAATCATTTTTCATAAATTTAAGTTACAATTAAATCAGAATTTCAATTAAACAGTCAAAAACCAAAGAAATGCTTTAATCTGTGTGGTTTTCTGTGACATTGCATTGCTTCATAATACACGACATCGGAAGAGGGAATCTTGTCACATGAGACGACAGGCTTGCCGACCTCGGTATGTACGGTAGAGTGGGAGCGTTGACAACCTTCGCGTGACGACCTGTACAGACGGAGGACTCGTGTGAAAGTGTATTGAATATCAGGTGAGAGGGAGCAGGGAATCAAAACCCGACACCTGCCCGGTCTTGGCGTACAAGGGCGACTGGCCTCCCCATGACACGTGGGCTCATGTCTA